>CM029013.1:154972970-155112080 GCA_016801055.1 Panax notoginseng
AAAAGGAATACTAGCTCATTTTACTTTTAATGGTGTTGAATTATAAATGCCTGCTAATGATAATGGAGTTATTACCTCCACAGTATATATTAGATTTATTCAAAATTCTTTTTTATAATCTTGTTAAAATAATGAAATTCATTGTCATGTCAATCATATTAGGTTTGGTAACAAGGGATTTCAGTGACGTTATATGGGCCATGGAAAACTATCACATACAAATAGCCCTATTTATTCACTACAACAGCGCCAATGGTGAAGGACTATACTTTACTTATGGTTTCGGATCTTGATTCTAGTCACATTTATAAGATTTAGTTCGAGAATTACCATTTTGGTAGCATTTTGTTATACTAAATGTAATTATACAATTGCTTGTGACGCCCCCAAAATTAGGTATACATCACCTATCTTGGGTCGTCAGATACATAGTATAGAATACAAATACAACTGTCGTGTACAATACGACAAAACATAAACTGTGAGTTTGAATACAAATATTATCTTCTAGAGAGTATTCATACTCAAAAGGAGTCCTCATTACATTTATTAACACACTATTACATAGAATAGTGAGGACTACTAACTAATACTATCATTCGGACCATCACTCCGTTCCCCGACTTGCCCCAGCTACGTTCTCATTTCCTGAAGAGAACAGTGAAAGAAAGGGTGAGCTCAACTAGCCCAGTAAGAAATATTATGACTAAGATAATGCAGAATAAATTATCATTAGCCTTCAACAATGTTAAACTGATAAAATATAATAGACATCAAGTTTAACTGCAGCGGAACAAGCAATCCATTAAAAGAGTCAAGTAGAAAATAAACTCTACTATCTTTTATGATTTAAAAGGTTTTTCAACACTGTGATCGCTGGGACTCAGCTTAATAAAATAATCCACATCATCGAATCACCCCTGCACTACGGCCAAGGATATTCGTGTATTCATTAATGGTCATGATCATGCCAACAACTGTCCATCAATGCACTACGGGCCAATGAGGACTTTTACCACATCATTTGTAACATTACGGTCATGATTATACCGAATAATCCCTGGTCATAATCATACCAAGTCCATCTATGCACTACAGGCCACAGATGACTTTCAACATTTTATAAACATGAGGATGATGACAATGATATAAGAATTCAATAAAACAAGTTCAAGAATTAATTTATCCAAGAATTAACAACGTCCAAATTGTCAACATGATACTGCTTTGTGGAGTAAAATTCAAGAATGCTTAGAAGAATATTTTCATGAAAAGATACTGGATGAAACGCAATTATCAAGGATATTCCACAAATTTCATGGAGTATAGAAGTCAAAACTTAACCAACTGAGTATAATAAAGAATGGAATAACAAAAGAAATCACCATGCATGCGATAGACCGCACAGACAGGTTATTCCAACAGAATAATAAATAATGGAACCAGGTCCGGCGTAAACGCACAGACAGGATATTCCGACAGAATAATAAATAATGGAACCAGGTCCGGTGTAAACACACAGACAGGATATTCCGACAGAATAATAAATAATGGAACCAGGTCCGGTGTAAAACACACAGACAGGATGTTCCAACAGAATAATAACAAGACGGAACCAGGTCCGGTGTAAAACACACAGACAGGATGTTCCAACAGAATAATAATAAAAACGGAACCAGGTCCGGTGTAAAACACACAGACAGGATGTTCCAACAGAATAATAGAAGAATGTCACCAAGTATAGGGTAGACCGCGTATACAGGTTATTCCAACAGAATAATAAGAAATGGAATAACAACAGTTCTCTTCATGAATAAGAAAGAATAACACCCCTTACCGTTTTAAAGAAGAGCTGAAATAAGGAAGTAGTTAAGTAGCAGAATACTCTTCTCTCTCTCTCTATAGTTTCTCTCTATAGTTTCTCTCTCTAGAGTTCAGTGAATTCGTAAGAAATAATGAAGGAATGAGCTGCTATTTATAGAAAAATAGAATGCATAGTAACTAATCCATGAACGGTCCAGATTGATTACTTTAATCTGACGGTCCATATTTAAAGAAAAATCTTTTAAATAAAATATAATATATTCTATTTATAGAATAACTTTAATAAAGTATTTTGTTTTATATAAAAAGATGTTTCTGTTTTATTACGTTAATAATACGAATAAAACAAAACGTCATTATCGCTAAATAATTCATATTATTAACTGACAATAATTGAATCAAACTGAGTGACTTCTCACATAAGCATTAATAATCAATACCGTGTGCTACTATGCAACCACACGTATTACTGTACTTTTACTACCGAGTAGTTCAACAGTATCAATGGTAAAACTTCCGCCGTTATTTTTAATAAAATATTTTTGTCGTTTTCTCAATCCGACAATAATTCCGTTGTGGGGTCCACCAATGATTGTGTCGTTGTACGAATATTCCCTGTTAAAACGAATATTCCCCGACCAATCGAATATTATATAACAACTTGCGTACTTTGCAAAATTTATAAATATTACCCACAACTATAACATTATATCAAATTAACTCCATAATATTCAAAAATGATATTTATAGAAAATTCATCTTTATTTATAAAAGTTGGGGTCTTACAACCTCCCCTTCTTATGAAATTTCGCCCTCGAAATTAGGGTACGTACCTGGTATGTCGAAGAGGTAAGGATACCTTGATTTCATTTCAGATTCTAACTCCCAAGTCATTTCCTCAACATCGTGGTTTCTCCACAAAACTTTGACTTGAGGTATAACCTTGGAGCGTAGAATATGTTCCTTCTTATCCAAGATTTGAACAGGAACTTCTTCATACGTCAAATCCTCCGCTATTTCGTCCGGTTCTAACTCAATAATGTGGTTCGGGTCTTCCACATATTTGCGTAACATGGATATGTGAAAAACGTTATGAACACGAGACATACTTGGCGGTAAAGCGAGTCTATAAGCCACAGTTCCTACTCGATCGAGGATTAAAAATGGACCGATGAATCGAGGATTGAGCTTTCCTCTCTTTCCAAATCTCGTAACTCCTTTCCATGGAGCAACACGTAAGAACACATGATCTCCTACATCAAATTCCACGTCCTTTCGATGAAGATCAGCATAACTCTTTTGTCGATCTTGTGAGGTTTTTATACGTTGTCGGATCGTTTGAATCTTTTCTGTAGTCGTACCAACTCCGGTCCCAACAACGTTGCTTCACCCACCTCATCCCAGCATACTGGAGAACGACATTTTCTTCCATACAATGCTTCGAATGGAGCCATGCCAATACTTGCTTGATAACTGTTGTTGTAGGAAAACTCCACCAATGGTAAGAACTTGTCCCAACTTCCCTTGAAGTCAAAGACACAGAGTCTTAATAAATCTTCTAGAGTTTGAATAGTCCTCTCTGATTGTCCGTCCGTCTGAGGATGATATGCGAACTAAATCGTAAATCCGTGCCCATAGCTTTTTGTAAACTAACCCAAAATCGTGAAGTGAATCTTGGGTCTCGATCAGAAACTATGGATACTGGCATACCATGCAGTCTTACAATCTCGTTTATGTACATACGAGCAAGACGTTCAAGTGTATAAGTTTCTCGTATCGGTAAGAAATGAGCAGACTTGGTCAATCTATCAACAATGACCCAAATCGCATCAATACCTTGAGAAACCTTAGGAAGACCGGTAACGAAATCCATGGTAATGTGCTCCCACTTCCATTCTGGAATTTCAAGTGGTTGCAATGGACCTTTTGGTACTTGATGCTCCGCTTTGACTCGTTGACAAGTTAGACACCTTGAGATAAACAACGCTATCTCTCTCTTCATATTGCTCCACCAAAATGTATGACGAAGATCATGATACATTTTGGTACTTCCAGGATGGATTGCAAACGGTGTGTTGTGCGCCTCCATCATGATTTCATACTTTAAATCAGGGTTGTTAGGAACACAAAGTCTGGAGTTGACTCGAAGTATTCCTTCTTCATCGATTCTTGCTTCCGGCATAGCACCTTCTTGCACTTTCTTCCTCATACGCATCAGCTCCAGGTCTGTAGCTTGAGCAGCTTTAACTTTATCGATTAAAGTTGGTTCTACTCGTATATTCGCCATCATCACATGGGTCCCTGGAGTCTTTAACTCTATCTCCATCCTTTGCAAGTCACACAAAATGGGCCTTTGTGTTGACAATATCGCACTCGTACTTGCATATGATCTTCTACTCAATGCGTCAGCTACCACGTTCGCTTTTCCAGGATGGTATTGAATGGTATGATCATAATCTTTCAACAGTTCAAGCCAACGTCGTTGTCGCATGTTGAGTTCCTTTTGAGTGAAGAAATATTTGAGGCTTTTATGATCCGTAAAGATCTCCACCTTCTCCCCATACAAGTAATGCCTCCAAATTTTAAGTGCAAAGACAACAGCTGCCAACTCTAGATCATGAGTAGGATAATTCCTCTCATATTCCTTGAGTTGTCTTGATGCATAGGCTATGACTTTTCCATGTTGCATGAGAACGCATCCCAACCCTTTGCTCGAAGCATCACTGTAGATGACAAATCCCTCCGAGCCAGATGGTATTGTTAGAACAGGTGCTGAAATGAGTCTCCTCTTGAGTTCTTGAAAACTCTTCTCACATTCTTCGCTCCAACCGAACTTTGTATCTTTCCGAGTCAGCTGAGTTAATGGAGTAGCGATTCGAGAAAATCCTTCCACGAATCTCCGATAATAACCAGCTAAACCAAGAAAGCTACGTACTTCGGTCACTGATTTAGGTTGCTCCCAGCTTTGAATAGCTTCAATCTTTGCCGGGTCAACCGATATTCCACGACTTGATACTACGTGCCCAAGGAATGCTACCTCCTCCAGCCAGAACTCGCATTTCTTCAACTTGGCATAAAGCTTGTATTCACGAAGCTTTTGGAGTACCAGCCTCAAGTGTTGCTCATGATCTTCACGGCTTTTGGAATAAATAAGGATGTCATCAATAAAGACGACCACAAAGTGATCCAAATATTCCTTGAATACCCGGTTCATCATATCCATGAAGGCAGCAGGAGCATTAGTCAATCCAAAGGACATGACTAGGAATTCATAATGCCCGTACCGAGTTCTGAAAGCCGTCTTTGGAATATCCTCAGTTCTAACCTTCAGCTGATGATATCCAGAACGAAGATCGATCTTTGAAAAGAATTGTGCTCCTTGCAACTGGTCAAACAGGTCATCAATACGTGGCAATGGGTACCTGTTTTTGATGGTGACATGATTCAACTCCCGATAATCAATACAAAGTCGCATACTTCCATCTTTCTTCTTCACGAATAGAACAGGAGCACCCCAAGGAGAAGTACTAGGACGAATAAAGCCAATGTCTAACAATTCCTGCAGTTGGATCTTTAACTCCTGAAGTTCAATAGGAGCCATTCGATATGGGGCTTTGGAAATGGGTTTTGTACCGGGTTCAAGGTCGATACAAAATTCAATTTCACGCTCTGGGGTAGGCCAGGAAGTTCTTCAGGGAATACGTCAGGGAATTTATTAATAGAAATATCATTCAAAACTGACGTATTTTTGTTTAGATCCGTGACATGAGCTAAGAAAGCTTGACATCCGTTTTTCAATAAACGAATAGCTTTATGGCTTGAGATGACAGCGATTGATTTTAATGGTTTGGTTGCTTGAATTCGCATAATAGGTCGATTAGGAATATGAAAGCTAACAACCTTACGAAAACAATCAATTTTTGCATGATGAGTAGTTAACCAATCAATCCCTAGAATCACGTCAAATGCAAGTATTTTTAATGAAATCAGATCGATAGGTAATGTGTGGGTACCAACTTGAACCAAACAAGACTTATAAACCGTGGATGTAATGAAGGTTTCTCCCAATGGAGTTTCAACAGATAAGTCAAAGTCTAATTTCTCCGGAGTCAAATTTAATCGATGAGCGCAAGTAGGAGAAATAAAAGAATGGGTAGAACCGGTATCAAATAAAGTATAGACTTCGTTAGAGTTTATGATAAGCTTACCCGTGATGACCTCATTCGGGTTCCTTGCTTTCTGGGAGGTCACAACAAACGCTCTCCCTTGCACTACCGGTTTTGACTTTTCTGGGACGGCCTTTGGTGTCTCCATCTTGGCTGAACTTATTTTTGGTAAACGACAAAATCGAGCTAAATGACCTTCTCTTCCACAATTATAACATGCTTTAGACGGCATCGCGCAGTTTGGACTGATGTGCCCCTCCCCTCCGCATTTGAAACATATGATAGGTGGTCGTTCTCCTTCCTTAACAACGGGTGCTGGTGCTGACGTCTTTCCATCATTGTTGAATCTCCTCTTCTTGAAATGACCATTCTTATTGTTTTGGCCCTGATTACCACTGAAGTGGTTACCATTTCTGGCCTGTTGATTCCCTCCACGCTTGTTGTCACCGCTTTGATGACTGCTCTCACTGGTATTATCATTTTGCCGGCTGCTCTCTTTTGGTTGCGTTGACTCGTTATCGCGCTCCACTAACTGAGCCCTATTCACAACATCTGAATACAAACACAGTTTATGAGAAATAAGATGTTGACGTATCTCAGGTTTCAAACCTCGCAAAAACATTCGCGTCATTCGCTCTTCATTATCCACCAAGTGGGACGCAAACCGGGACAACTCAGCAAATTTAGCCTCATACTGCGACACGGTCATATTATTCTGCTCCAATTTGATGAACTCCACCTCCTTCATGTGACGAACACTTTCGAGAAAGTATTTGTCATTGAACAGCTCTTGGAACTTCTCCCAAGACATCTTCAGTGCGGCAGGTTGAGTACGCTTAATCGATTCCCACCAGTAATCTGCCTCTCCTCGCAACATAAAGGCGGCAAAGGGAACCTTTTGCTCCTCGGAGCATCCCAAGACATCAAATATCTTGGTAATCTGCTTTATCCATGTTTCCGCTATAAGTGGTTTTGGCTCTCCCTTAAACTCTGGTGGTCCCAGCTCCTTGAACTGTTTAGCGGTGACCGTCCGAGAGTTTTCAGTATTTCCACCTACATTTTGAACAGGAGCCGCTCTCGCCTGCTGTTGCATGAACTGCATAAAGCTTCTGAACATTCCATCATTCATCATCTGGTCAGTGTTGTTGTTTGCATGAGGATTGTCACCTTCCTGATGCACATTATCCTGATTATTGATATGTGGTGAATCAACAGTCGCCTGTGCTCCATTGCTATTCTCAACATTCTCAGATGCCATTTTCAGATACTGCCACAAAATAAAAGTTAATTGATATGTCATATATTATCCTTATATTATGACCGACCAATTAAATACCATGCAAATAAACTTAGGTAGGTCATACTAGCGAAGGAATTCCCCGTCTCTCCCCTCCTAGTTCTATTCTCACATCTTAGCCAGGGATCATATCCCTAAGCTCTGATACCAACTGTGACGCCCCAAAAATTAGGTATACATCACCCATCTTGGGTCGTCAGATACATAGTACAGAATACAAATACAACTTACTAATACAACTGTCGTGTACAATACGACAAAACATAAACTGTGAGTTTGAATACAAATATTATCTTCTAGAGAGTATTCATACTCAAAAGGAGTCCTCATTACATTTATTAACACACTATTACATAGAATAGTGAGGACTACTAACTAATACTATCATTCGGACCATCACTCCGTTCCCCGACTTGCCCCAGCTACGTTCTCATTTCCTGAAGAGAACAGTGAAAGAAAGGGTGAGCTCAACTAGCCCAGTAAGAAATATTATGACTAAGATAATGCAGAATAAATTATCATTAGCCTTCAACAATGTTAAACTGATAAAATATAATAGACATCAAGTTTAACTGCAGCGGAACAAGCAATCCATTAAAAGAGTCAAGTAGAAAATAAACTCTACTATCTTTTATGATTTAAAAGGTTTTTCAACACTGTTATCGCTGGGACTCAGCTTAATAAAATAATCCACATCATCGAATCACCCCTGCACTACGGCCAAGGATATTCGTGTATTCATTAATGGTCATGATCATGCCAACAACTGTCCATCAATGCACTACGGGCCAATGAGGACTTTTACCACATCATTTGTAACATTACGGTCATGATTATACCGAATAATCCCTGGTCATAATCATACCAAGTCCATCTATGCACTACATGCCACAGATGACTTTCAACATTTTATAAACATGAGGATGATGACAATGATATAAGAATTCAATAAAACAAGTTCAAGAATTAATTTATCCAAGAATTAACAACGTCCAAATTGTCAACATGATATTGCTTTGTGGAGTAAAATTCAAGAATGCTTAGAAGAATATTTTCATGAAAAGATATTGGATGAAACACAATTATCAAGGATATTCCACCAATTTCATGGAGTATAGAAGTCAAAACTTAACCAACTGAGTATAATAAAGAATGGAATAACAAAAGAAATCACCATGCATTCGATAGACCGCACAGACAGGTTATTCTAACAGAATAATAAATAATGGAACCAGGTCCGGCGTAAAATGCACAGACAGGATATTCCAACAGAATAATAAATAATGGAACCAGGTCCGGCGTAAACGCACAGACAGGATATTCCGACAGAATAATAAATAATAGAATCAGGTCCGGTGTAAAACACACAGACAGGATGTTCCAACAGAATAATAACAAGACAGAACCAGGTCCAGTGTAAAATACACAGACAGGATGTTCTAACAGAATAATAATAAAAACGGAACCACGTCCGGTGTAAAACACACAGACAGGATGTTCCAACAGAATAATAGAAGAATGTCACCAAGTATAGGGTAGACCGCGTATACAGGTTATTCCAACAGAATAATAAGAAATGGAATAACAACAGTTCTCTTCATGAATAAGAAAGAATAACACCCTTACCGTTTTAAAGAAGAGCTGAAATAAGGAAGTAGTTAAGTAGTAGAATACTCTTCTTCTCTCTCTCTATAGTTTCTCTCTATAGTTTCTCTCTCTAGAGTTCAGTGAATTCGTAAGAAATAATGAAGGAATGAGCTGCTATTTATAGAAAAATAGAATGCATAGTAACTACTCCATGAACGGTCCAGATTGATTACTTTAATCTGACGATCCATATTTAAAGAAAAATCTTTTAAATAAAATATAATATATTCTATTTATAAAATAACTTTAATAAAGTATTTTGTTTTATATAAAAAGATGTTTCTGTTTTATTACGTTAATAATACGAATAAAACAAAACGTCATTATCGCTAAATAATTCATATTATTAACTGACAATAATTGAATCAAACTGAGTGACTTCTCACATAAGCATTAATAATCAATACCGTGTGCTACTATGCAACCACACGAATTACTGTACTTTTACTACCGAGTAGTTTAACAGTATCAATGGTAAAACTTCCGCCGTTATTTTTAATAAAATATTTTTTTCGTTTTCTCAATCTGACAATAATTCTGTTGTGGGGTCCACCAATGATTGTGCCGTTGTACGAATATTCCCTGCTAAAACGAATATTCCCGACCAATCGAATATTATATAACAACTTGCGTACTTTGCAAAATTTATAAATATTACCCACAACTATAATATTATATTAAATTAACTCCATAATATTCAAAAATGATATTTATAGAAAATTCATCTTTATTTATAAAAGTTGGGGTCTTACAATTGCAATTTCTAATCATATAAATTACAACTCACTCCTATAAGATTATTAGATAGAATGACCAAAACAAGTGCTTTAGATCATTACTAATTTAACAAACTGATGGAAAAAATTATAATTCTTTCTCAACCACTGTCATACTTCAGGTAAATGAACCAATATATTACAAAATCAGGACTTGAGTTTTTGACATTGTTTCCAAGTTAACCAAACTTCATGCTTACAGTTCTAACATGACATATTCTAGTAAAGTTAACATTGGATCTTGTTCAAAATGAACCTAGTCAAACCTAATAACTTCCTGCTAAGAGCCAAATAGGCTGATGACAAAATATCTCAAACTGACTGCCCCATAAATTCTAATGCAAAATTCAATACCTAACACGAATTAGAAAACATATGTAATAAAGAAACACTTTGGCATAACTACATGCGCTCTAATCTGCCCCTATGGTCATTTTGTGTTTTTAGCATGACTACTTGTGCTCTAATATACCCATAGGTCAGAAGTTAAAACTAGTAGTGCACCACTTTTGATTACTATAAACATACATAAAGGAAATCAAGCACCCAGGATAGATTTTTAGGAAGATGTTGTGCTTATGATGACATATATATATATATATATATATATATATATATATATATATATATATATATATATATATATATATATATATATATATATATAAGCTAGTAAAAAAACACATAAAGTAACTTAACTTCACAAGTCAAATGTTTTCATAAATTTTTGAAGGGGGTTCAGCACCACCAAAAATGACTATTTTGGTAGCTTTTGGACACTGCCTCGTATACCAAAACAAGGAGAATGAATGAATATTAAAATAACTTAAAAAATCAGTCACTGACTTTGTTTTTTTCTACAGGGAACGTGCTTGAACAAACAATTGGGGAAATAATTTTGTAGGGAACGAGTTTGAACAAACAAAATTGCAAGTAACGTGCTTGAACAAACAAAATTGCAAATCTCTCACAATTACATAACACAATTACTTCATAACTC
The DNA here is from genome assembly GCA_016801055.1 of Panax notoginseng. Taxonomy (NCBI): domain Eukaryota; kingdom Viridiplantae; phylum Streptophyta; class Magnoliopsida; order Apiales; family Araliaceae; genus Panax; species Panax notoginseng. The sequence continues at coordinate 154,983,681 of CM029013.1, forward strand.
TAATTATGATGTTTATTGCTTCCATAACACAATAATACGATGATAATTTCTATTTGGCATATAATAGAGTGAACCCACAGAGGAAGATAGAAATTAGGTCAATTTTGGGGGCGAGGGAATTGAGACGGGAAAACTTACAATATCTAGCCGGAGGTAGAGAGGGAAGGCGACGGGAACACGAGAGGTCGGTGACGGCAAGATTCACTACACAGGCGACGGCGAGAGCTCAAGGCAACGAGAAGAGGAGAGAAAGTAAAGAAAAATGCATAAGCTAAAAAACGAAACAGCCTGATTAAATAAAGACTCATTCTCGACGGCAGTGTCATCGATATTAAGACCGTCAATAATGTCTTAATCTCGATGGCAAAGCCGGATGCCAATGATGTGACGCCTCCAAATCCGGGTATCTTCTAACTCGACAGATGGTGCTACACGGTACTACTAGCTGTACATTCATTTCATTGAAACGACATCAAAATGAGTGTATTAACTACATTCTTATTACAATCATAATAAATTCATTCCCAGGTTCTAAAATCGAATACATTCCTTATTGTCATAAGTGTAATACATACACACATATTAGTCTATTACAGGATATCTAACTATCCATCTTAGCTTTGCCTTTATCTTTCTTAGAACCTTCAGTTCGTTCGGCCTTAGCTGCAACCATATAACTCAAGCAAGAAGTGAGCATAACTAGCTCAGCAAGTCTAACAAAGGATAATATAAATACCACGTCGAGAATTATATGATTATCTTCCATAACTGAACAAATAGCTATGAAGTACTATAAAATATTGACTAGCACTTCTCATTTCATAGCAACAATTCCACAGTATATATAATAGCTTAGGAATTCTGAACCAGTCGAAAGACCATGAACATACTCTTTTCATTTTCATACATGAAAAGGACATTCTGGCACTAAGGCCGTACATCTGTTCTTTCTTACGAGCACTTCTAGGTGATCAGTCTATAGTATTCTATGTTGGTCAACATTCATCCGTTAAACGTATTTACGTTTAAGTTTTTTGGCAACCACGCGTGCCCATCAAATAATTAATGAAAATACATTGGTTTTTAATACACAAACTTACCTTTGAATTCGTACTAAAACTTGGCATAGGACAGCGTTAATAGTTCTATATTGCTTGTAACCAAGTCAATCTAACTCTTAAGAATAGCCTAGCCGAGTTAAAACTGGCATAGACCCTTTCGTAAAACAATTCATGCATCTCATAACATGAATCACAGAAAACTTGGCTGACACAGAGGTTACACAAGTGTTAAGAAAACTTGCCTTCAAGCGTCTTCGAATATAATATTCAGCCATTCTTGCCCGTTACAGTATCTACATGATTTTTTCACATAGCACACTAAGATTAGTTATTAAAAAATCTAACTTTATGGTTTTAACCAACTTCTTTTTCTTCTATGTCTTACTTGAATTTATTTCATTAAAGATGTCACGTCGACTTACTATACTTCATTACAGCTTGTTAACGTTCTTACGTTATTAACCGAAACTCGATTATCATCGTTTAAGTACCAATGTTAAACACAATTTACTTTCTTGCTCTTTATGTTCTTGTTTAATCTCTATTAACAACATTCACATTCCTAAAAGTATCACTAAGTAAGTGATTTAAAAGTAGTCTTTACCATGTACATTACGTACATTCATGTTCCATTATTGGTTTACAATCAATTGGAATTAGGAAACTAACTTAGTCAACAAAATCCCACTACCGGCGCTGCGGCCCCAGACTCTAACACACCATTGGCGCTGCGGCCCCAACTAATAGTGGCTGAAGCCCGAACATGGTGCTGCAACGTGACCATTAACACTAGGGTTAGCGCTGCGGCGCCACCCCTGAGCCTCAGTTAGTTTTGACAGTTTGATTTTCTATGAACTTCCCGGGCTCATAACTTATTTGTTTTACATCCAAATTGGCTCATTCAAAAGTCATTAGCTCACAAATTACATACTCTAAGTGTTCATACAACAATTTTTCATTTTCAAATCTGTTAACTCAGAATTCATCTTTTAGTTCATTATCGAGCGTTCGTTTATCGTTCGTAAGCGTTCATAGATCGTTTTCTTCGTTCAAAGTCGAAATTTGACGATTCTTGAGTCCACGACTCTTGAATACCTTATCTCACGTGTTTCCACTGAAAACCAAGGTTTCCAAGCTACATGGCAACTTTTAACTACCAATCCGAGATTTCTACGTTTTCAACGTTTAACGGCTAATTTTGGAAAATTCGCCATAACTTCGTTACTCGTGTTCTATACGCCAAATTAAATGGAACAACTCCATTGATTCATCATCCACATCCTAACCAAGCAATATGCACATACCCTAACAATGATGGCTTTCAATTTGTCCATCAACAATCAAGTTACCGTTCAAAGGTTTTTTTTTGGTTTAACTTACGTAATCACTTATGATTTCTACTTAAGTATGACTTATCAGTGTTTTAATCATTAATAGCCATCCTTATCCCTCCGGAATAGACATGCTCCACCAATCTACGATTCTTTACGAAAAAATAAATCGAAAAGGTCGAAGACTAACGTTTACGAAATTTTACCTTTTCGTTCTTCACGTTCTTGACTAAACTTGTATGGTTTGCTTTGAAGTAGCTTGATTACTTGTTTCTAGCTCTTTCTCTCTCTCAATATTAAAACTAGTATGCACACAAGCCAATCATGTTTGATGATAAAGCATATACTTTGTAACAATCTTATTTATTTATTAATAAAAAGTATTAATTAATTAAAGGCTTTTAATTATCTACATGATGCTGTTTTATAATATGTGATAAACCCATAATTTTAATTAATGCTTTTAGAATAGTGATGATGATCATTCTAATGAGATTTAAATTCTTAAAAAGCTTAAAACTAAAATAGTTCCCAATCGTTGGATTACTAAATTGGGGATTAGTGAATCCGGATAGATTGGTACATACGTTGATTGCTCATTGGATGAGGATGATTGATCTCGTGATCATTTATGTAGAGACACTAAAGCAAGTATGTAGGTGCTTATTGGAGAATAAGTACACTGAACGTGGTTCGCTAAGGAATACCTAATGGAGTTTTACTTGCCTATCAATAGGAATTCCTGTAGTGATAGTAGTACAAGTGATCCTTAGACTTGAGATCATCATAGTATCTTGTGTATGATGAGTTATATTTTGACTTATTCCTTAAGACCCTTAGGGTATATCAAAGGGTATGCTTGGGTATAATAAGTTGTACATGGAGATAATGTATGATCAATAAATAATCTACCGCTTCTAGTAAAAGAAGAGAAATGTCCTATTTGATTCGATAAATGATAACCCAGTAGTCCTTGGCCAAGGTAGAATAAAATTAGAAAGGAGTTTCTAATTTGTATTATTTGGTATTGTACATTTAAGAGTCGAAATACATATAATTAAATAAATTAAGACTTGACAGTAATTCCATGTCTTATAATTGGGACATTGTATGGTGGAAGGATTGAATTGTGCGGTAACTATTTACTCAAAGATTTTTTTATGATTAATGTTGAAATCTATATTATCTGAAAAGTCGTTAATCGCTAGGGAGGCTTATCCCTATTGTAGAATAAATATTATTTATTTAAATAAATTATTAATTTTATTTATTTATTTAAATAAGATTAGAATTGTTCTAATTGATTTATTCACAACCAATTTAATATGGAGAACCTAAAGGGTCACACCATAAAAGGAAGAATAATTATTTAAGAAGTTAATGGCATAATCGTAATAATAAATTAAGTATATTTAATTTAATCTATGGTGATAAAATAAATTAAATAGCTTAATATTTATTATTTAATATTTTAGAAATATTAAATATAAATTAATAAGAGGAGTCTTATTATTATTATTACTATTATTATTATTTAATTCCTAAAGGAGTTTGAGAATTAATTAATAAAAGTACTCTCATATATCCTAATAAGATTAGGAGGCTAATTAATTAAAAGAGTTTAATTAATTATTCCTAATAAGATTGGGAGCCTAATTATTTAGAAGAATTTAATTAATTAAAAAAACACAATTCCTTAATGGTTAAGGAGGGTTGCCCACATCAATAAATAAGAGGAGTCTTATTATGAGTGTTGGGGGTTATTGACTTTTTCACAACATACGTGATTCCAATAGTTGGGAGAGTACACTATCCTTTCTATAAGAGATAAAAAAATTAGGATTTTGCCAAATACCCATCTTCTTGAATCTTTCTTCTTCCTTGGTGGATATATATATATATATATATATATATATATATATATATATATATATATATATATATATATATATATATATATATATATATGTTATTCCTGTAAAGTTAGTATATGTTATATGATATATACTATATATTTGTGTTCTTTATGGAAAACAATAGGTATCAGGATTTAGTATATATAATATATTAACGGTTATTATTATATATATATATATATATATATATATATATATATATATATATATATATATATATATATATATATATATATATATATATATATTATTTTTAATTATTTTATAATTAAAATAAAAATTTATTTTAATTTTAAAATAAAAGGTTTGTTTTAATATTAAAATAAAAGAGTTTATTTTAATTTTAAAATTAGATCTCATGCTAAATAATTATAGTTGGAATTGGATTCCATGATAACTAATTGGAGTTGAAATTGGATTTCATGTTTCCTTAAATAAAAGAGTTTATTTAGATATGAAATAAGATTTCATGTTATTCAAAATAAAAGAGTTTATTTGTTAATAGGAAAGAGAATCTATATTTTTTTAAATAAAGGAGTTTATTTAGATATAGAATAAGATTTCATATTATTCAAAATAAAGGAGTTTATTTGTGAATGAGAAAGAAAATTCGTGTTTCCTTTAATAAAGTTTTTTTTTATTTAGAATTGGATTCCATAATTAATTAAAATAAAGGAGTTTATTTTTATTAAAGATTTTGATTAAAATAAAATATTTTATTTTATTCAAAATATGATAAATTAAAATAAAAGAGGTTTATTTTGATTTAAATTAGGATTAAAATAAAGGAGTTTATTTTGATTCAAAATTAGATTTTATACTAACTAAATTTGCCCATTAAATGATATCAATATATATATTGAATGTTTATTATTCATGAGATGAATGTTATTTATTGATGCATATGGTGATGTGTACGATAATAAATGGGATTGATTATGGACTATTGACCAATGTGATTGAATTTTATTTTAGTTGGATGCATGAATGAATGAGTTTTATTAAATGGGGTATGCGTACCTCGTCTTCTCTAATTTTTTCTTAATGTATATTCTATCTCTCTCCTATGTACTTTCCCTTGACTACTGATCAAGGTTTCTATTTATTTTAAATAGTTTTATAATAGGAATAGTAAGAATTAATTTTGAAGGATTGGAGACCCATTAGCAAGGAGCGCTTGAAGACCCGTTTGTAATGGAGCTCGGGTTTAAATGTAATAGTTATATTTGAATATTAATTCTTGCACCCATAGGGTTTGACCTTTTGGTTCACTTAGTGACTCTAGTGAACCAAACTAAAATAAAAGTCAATTATCAATCAGGGTAGAATATAGTATTCTATATGTGCATGCTTATACAATATATATATATATATATATATGTGTGTGTGTGTGTGTGTGTGTGTGTGTGTGTGTGTGTGTGCGCGCGCGCGCGCGCGCTAAACAAGATGAGACAAATTAATAACAAACCCCTCAAATTTTTTATATTAAGTTGTAACGTTCAAAGATATTTGGAATATTGAACATGGCCTTCTAGCATGATAGAAACAATAGAGTATTGAATATTTAATATGAGTTTGTTGTGCACACACAAGGCAAGTATTAAATATTTAAGATGTTATTTTTATTACATATGATGTTTATAAGGAATTGAACATTACTGCTTTGTTGTGCACACACAAGGGCTGTAGTTTTCTCTTCACTTATATGAAAATGCTGGGTCTGACTTAACTTAAATCATTTTAGTTCTGATGTGCACACACTTGACCATTATGATTTAAGAGGCAAAATAAAAAGAGTTGCATAGTTGATGTAATTTACAAGAGTTGTCTACCTATATATAGTTTGTTGTGCACACACAAGGCTATATACATTTGAAATGGGATCCTTATTCTCACTAGCATATCTTTAATTAAATATTGCTAAACTATATATATTGAGGGTAATATAGTTTGAAAAAAATAGTGGGAGATACCAATTTAAAACAAGACCTAATTTATTTTGGTAATTAATAAAAGAATGTATGCTAAAATGTTGTTAATTATAAATTCATTTATAGAATTTTAGAATGTATAAAATTACTATCACTGCGTAGCATATTAGATGTTAAATTAACCGAACAGAATTAAATGGATTGGTTAAGAAATTTGAGAATAGTTCTCATGGCTAAAAAGCTATCTTATGTCCTTAATATGCATATGCCTGCAATGGTTACAGACAATGCCTCTGAGGAAGATATTTTTACTTTTAGAAAGTGGCAAGATGATTGTGAGACCCCAGATTTTATGAATAAATGTTTAAATTTCTCGAAATATTTTTTTTATTATGGAGTAAATTTGATATAATGTTATAGTTGTGGGTAATATTTATAAATTTTACAAAGTACGCAAGTTGTTATATAATATTCGATTGGTCGGGGAATATTCGTTTTAACAGGGAATACTCGTACAACGGCGCAATCATTGGTGGATCCCACAACAGAATTATTGTCGGATTGAGAAAATGACAAAAATATTTTTATGAAAATAACGGCAGAAGTTTTTCGTTGATACTATTGAACTACTCGGTAGTAAAAGTACAGTAATACGCGTGGTTGCATAGTAGCACACGGTATTGATTATTAATGCTTACGTGAGAAGTCACTTAATTTTGCTATTATATGGACCCCCCATTTACCCATTTTTTTTTTAAATAGTCGGGAGAAGTATCTCAGTTTTGTGTTATATATATATATACACACACTTACTAAATAAAGATTTTAGTGGGATTGTCAGGGTATAGGGGGGGTGGGGGAACGGGATTACTATATATATATATATATATATATATATATATATATATATATATATGCATGATTAAGGGAAATAATGGAGTCATGGAGTGTAAACCGTGAATGTGGACAACATATGTTATATACCTTGTTTTGTATTTATTGATGCTACTTTGAATTTCATGGCCAGACATGCAAGAGTTGCATCCGTGAGAAGGAAAGAAAAAAAAATTGTCAGAAGAGTGAATTATTGGTTTCACGTGGGAGTACTGTGATTGTTATTATTATTATATATATTATATTTTATTTAAAAGATTTTACTTTAAATATGGACCGTCCGATTAAAATAAATCAATCTGGACCGTTCATGAGTTAGTTACTATGCAATCCATTCTTCTATAAATAGAAGCTCATTCTTTCATTATTTCTTACGAATTCACTGAAACTCTAGAGAGAGAAAATTATAGAGAGAAAGAAGAAAAGTTTTTTGCTACTTAACTACTCTTATATTCAGTTTCTTTTACGGTAAGGGGTGTTATTCTTTCGTATTCATGAAGAGAACTGTTCTTATTTCATTGCTTATTATTCGGTTGGAATAACCTGTATACACGATCTACCCTATACTTGGTGACATTCTTCTATTATTCTGTTAGAACATTATGTCTGTGTGTTTTACACCAGACCTGGTTCCGTCTTATTATTATTCTGTTGGAACATCCTGTCTGTGTGTTTTACATCGGACCTGGTTCCGTCTTTATTATTATTCTGTTGGAACATCCTCTCTGTGTGTTTTACACCGGACCTGGTTCCGTCTTTATTATTCTGCTGGAACATCCTGTCGGTGCAAATTTTGCCTGACATGGGTCCGTTATTATTATTCTGTTGGAATAACCTGTTTATGCGAAGTACCGCATGCATGGTGATTTCTTTTGTTATTCCATTCTTTATTATACTTAGTTGGTTAAAGTTTTGACTTATATACTCCATGAAATTAGTAGAATATCATTGATATTTGCGCTTTATCCAGTATCTTTTTATGGAAATATTCTTCTGATCATTCTTGAATTTTACTCTACAAAGCAGTATCATGTTGACGATTTGGATATTATTAGTTCCTTGATAAATTAATTCTTGAACTTGTTTTATTGAATTCTTATATCATTGTCATCATCCTCATGTTTATATTCTGTTAAAAGTCATCTGTGGCCTGTAGTGCATAGATGGACTTGGTATGATTATGACCATGGATTATTCGGTATAATCATGACCGTAATGTTACAAATGATGTGGTAAAAGTCCTCATTGGCCCGTAGTGCATTGATGGACCAGTTGGCATGATCATGACCATTAATGAATACACAAATATTCTTGGCCCGTAGTGCATGGATAATTGTGGTCGTGATACTAAAGAATATCCTTGGCCGTAGTGCAGGGGTGATTCGATGATGTGGAATATTTATTAAGCTGAGTCTCAACGATAATAGTGATGAAAAACCTTTTAAATCATAAAAGATATTAGATTTTATTTTCTACTTGACTCTTTTAATGGATTGCTTGTTCCACTACAATTAAACTTGATGTCTATTATATTTTATCAGTTTAACATTGTTGGAGACTAATGATAATTTGTTCTGCACTATCTTAGTCATAATATTTCTTACTGGGCTAGTTGAGCTCACCCTTTCTTTCACTGTTCTCTTCAGGAAATGAGAATATAGCTGGGACGAGTCGGAAAACGGAGTGATAGTCCAGAGGATAGCATTAGTAGTCCTCACTATTCTGTGAAATAGTGTGATAATAATTGTAATGAGGACTCCTTTTGAGTTTCTATAATCTCTAGTAGACAATATTTGTATTCAAACTCATAGTTTATATTTTGTCGTATTGTACACGACAGTGGTATTAGTAAGTTGTATTTAAATTCTGTACCATGTATCTGGCGACCCAAGATGGGTGATGTATACCTAATTTTGGGGGCGTCACAGTTGGTATCAGAGCTTAGGGATATGATCCCTGGATAAGATGTGAGACTAGAACTAGGAGGGGAGAGACGGAGAATTCCTTCGCTAGTATGACCTACCTAAGTTTATTTGGTATTTAAGTGGTCGGTCAAAGTATAAGGATAATATGTTATATGTTAATTAATCTTTGTTTTGTGGCAGTATCTGAAAATGACATCCGAGAATGTTGAGATTAGCAATGGAGCACAGGAGACCGTTGAGTCTCTCCACAGATCAATAATCAGGATAATGTGCATCAGGAAGGCGACATTCCTCAGGCAAACAACAACACTGACCAAATGATGAACGATGGAATGTTTAGAGGCTTTATGCAATTCATGCAACGGTAGGAGCGGCTTCTGTTCAAAATATAGGTGGAAACACTGGAAACTCTCAGACGGTCACCGCTAAACAGTTCAAGGAGCTGGGACCACCGGAGTTTATTGGAGAGCCAAAATCACTTAAGGCGGAAGCATGGATAAAGCAGATCACCAAGATATTTGATGTCTTGGGATGCTCCGAGGAGCAAAAGGTTCCCTTCGCCACCTTCATGTTGCGTGAAGAGGCAGATTACTGGTGAAAATTTGTAAAACATACTCAGCCTGACACACTCAAGATGTCTTGGGAGAAGTTCCAAGAGCTATTCAACGACAAGTACTTTCTCGAAAGTATTCGTCACATGAAAGATGTGGAGTTTATCAAGCTGGAGCAGAATAATATGACCGTGTCGCAGTACGAAGTGAAGTTTGTCGAGTTGTCTCGGTTTGCATCCCACTTGGTGGATAATGAAGAGAAAATGACGCGAATATTTTTAAGAGATTTAAAGCCGGAGATATGTCAACATCTTATTTCTTATAAGTTGTGTTTGTATTCAAATGTTGTAAATATGGCTCAGTTAGTGGAGCGCGATAACGAGTCAACGCAACCAAAAGAGAGCAGCCGGCAAAATGATAATACCAGTGAGAGCAGTCATCGAAGCAGTGACAACAAGCGTGGAGGAAATCAACAGGCCAGAAATGGTAACCACTTCAGTGGTAATCAGGGCCAAAATAATAAGAATGAACATTTCAAGAAGAGGAGATTCAACAATGATGGAAAGACGTCAGCACCAGCACTCGTTGTTAAGGAAGGAGAACGACCACCTATCATATGCTTCAAATGCGGAGGGGAGGGACACATCAGTCCAAACTGCGCGACGCCATCCAAAGCATGCTATAATTGTGGAAGAGAAGGTCACTTAGCCCGATTTTGTCATTCACCGAAGACAAGTTCAGCCAGGATGGAGGCACCAAAGGTCGTTCTAGAAAAATCAAAGCTGGTAGTGCAAGGGAGAGCGTTTGTTGTGACCTCCTAGAAAGTAAGGAACCCGAATGAGGTCATCATGGGTAAGCTTATCATAAACTCTAGCGAAGTCTATACTTTATTTGATACCGGTTCTACCCATTCTTTTATTTCTCCTACTTGCGCTCAACGATTAAATTTGACTCCGGAGAAATTAGACTTTGACTTATCTGTAGAAACTCTGTTGGGAGAAACCTTCATTACATCCACTATTTATAAGTCTTGTTTGGTTCAAATCGGTACCCTCACATTACCTATCGATTTTATTTCATTAAAAATACTTTCCTTTGATGTGATTTTTGGAAACGAGTGGTTAACTACTCATCATGCTTTTCGTAAGGTTGTTAGCTTTCATATTCCTAACCAACCTGTCATGCGAATTCAAGTAACCAAACCACTAAAGTCAATCATTGTCATATCAAGCCATAAATAAAGAACCCCGATCCTTTCGTTGTTGACTTTCTTGTGTGGAATGCACCGAAGCCAGACTTTCTGTAGGCAACGTCGTGAATGACGATGGCAAGTTGATAGGTATCAATGTGACGTGTTAACCAAGTCTTAGATGAGTGTCACAGTTTTGAATGGTATTTCTATTGTTAATAAATTTCATGACGTATTCTTGAAGACTTCTTAGCCTACCCTAGAGCGTGAAATAGAATTTTGCATTGACCCCAGTACAAAACCCATTTCTTAAACCCTCAAATATTTCTTCAACCAAAACGAATGTATAATGCGCCAAAGACGTTAGCTCGAGCTGTTGAAGATTACGATCGTACCACTCAATATCATCATGGAAGTGCGAACGTAGTAGCTGACGCGTTGAGTAGAAGATCGTATGCAAGTGCGATGTTGTTAACACAAAGACCCATTTTTTATAACTTACAAATGATGAAGATAGAGTTAAAGACTCTAGGAACTCACGTGAAGATAACAAATATACGATTAGAATCGACTTTAATCGATAAAGTTAAAGCCGTTCAAGCTACTTACTCAGTGCTGATGAAAGTGAAGAAGAAGGTTCAAGAGGGCGTTATTCTAGAAGCAAGAATCGACGAAGAGAGGAAATCTCAACTCTCGATTTAATTGGCCCATTTAAAATCCTCGATCAAGTAGGAACTGTGGCTTATAAACTCGTTTTAAACGCCAAGTATGTCGCGTGTTCATAACGTTTTAACGTATCAATGTTACGTAAATATGTGGACGACCCGAACCACATTATTGATTTAAAACCAGACGAGATAGCTGATGATTTAACATATGAAGATGTACCTGTAAAAATCCTGGAATATATTCTACGCTTAAAGGTTATACCTCAAGAGTTAAAATCTGACGAAGTGTCCTCATCTGTTCGGTATATCAGGTACGTACGTAAATTTCGAGGGCGAAATTCAATAAGGAGGGGAGATTGTGAGACCCCAGATTTTATGAATAAAGGTTTAAATTTCTCGAAATATTTTTTTTATTATGGAGTAAATTTGATATAATGTAATAGTTGTGGGTAATATTTATAAATTTTGCAAAGTATGCAAGTTGTTATATAATATTCGATTGGTCAGGGAATATTCGTTTTAGCAGGGAATATTCGTACAACGGCGCAATTATTGGTGGACCCCACAACAGAATTATTATCGGATTGAGAAAACGACAAAAATATTTTTATGAAAATAACGGCAGAAGTTTACCGTTGATACTGTTGAACTACTCGGTAGTAAAAGTACAGTAATACGCGTGGTTGTATAGTAGCACATAATATTGATTATTGATGTTTACGTGAGAAGTCACTTAATTTTGCTATTATATGGACCCCCTATTTACCCATTTTTTTTAAAATTGTCGGGAGAAGTATCTCAGTTTTGTGTTGTATATATATATATATATATATATATATATATATATATATATATATATATATATATATATATATAAGTATAATATATATACACTTATTAAATAAAGATTTTAGTGGGACTGTCAGAGTGTAGGGGGGTGGGGGAACGGGATTACTATATATATATATATATATATATATATATATATATATATATATATATATATATATGCATGATTAAGGGAAATAATGGAGTCATGGAGTGTAAACCGTGAATGTGGACAACATATGTTATATACCTTGTTTTGTATTTATTGATGCTACTTTGAATTTCATGGCCAGACATGCAAGAGTTGCATCCGTGAGAAGGAAAGAAAAAAAAATTGTCAGAAGAGTGAATTATTGGTTTCACGTGGGAGTACTGTGATTGTTATTATTATTATATATATTATATTTTATTTAAAAGATTTTACTTTAAATATGGACCGACCGATTAAAGTAAATCAATCTGAACCGTTCATGAGTTAGTTACTATGCAATCCATTCTTCTATAAATAGAAGCTCATTTCTTCATTATTTCTTACGAATTCACTGAAACTCTAGAGAGAGAAAATTATAGAGAGAAAGAAGAAAAGTTTTCTGCTACTTAACTACTCTTATATTCAGTTTCTTTTACGGTAAGGGGTGTTATTCTTTCGTATTCATGAAGAGAACTGTTGTTATTCCATTGCTTATTTTTCTGTTAGAATAACTTGTATACACGGTCTACCCTATACTTGGTGACATTCTTCTATTATTCTGTTGGAACATCCTGTCTGTGTGTTTTACACCGGACCTGGTTCCGTCTTATTATTATTCTGTTGGAACATCCTGTCTGTGTGTTTTACACCGGACCTGGTTCCGTCTTTATTATTATTCTGTTGGAACATCCTGTCTGTGCGTTTTACACCGGACCTGATTCCGTCTTTATTATTCTGCTGGAACATCATGTCGGTGCAAATTTTGCCTGAGCTGGTTCCGTTATTATTATTCTGTTGGAATAACCTGTTTATGCGAAGTACCGCATGCATGGTGATTTCTTTTGTTATTCCATTCTTTATTATACTCAGTTGGTTAAAGTTTTGACTTCTATAATCCATGAAATTAGTAGAATATCCTTGATATTTGCGCTTTATCCAGTATCTTTTCATTGAAATATTCTTCTGATCATTCTTGAATTTTACTCTACAAAGTAGTATCATGTGTAATTTGGACATTATTAGTTCCTGGATAAATTAATTCTTGAACTTGTTTTATTGAATTCTTATATCATTGTCATCATCCTCATGTTTATATTCTGTTGAAAGTCATCTGTGGCCTGTAGTGCATAGATGGACTTGGTATGATTATGACTAGGGATTATTCGGTATAATCATGACCGTAATGTTACAAACGATGTGGTAAAAGTCCTCATTGGCCCGTAGTGCATTGATGGATAGTGGTTGGCATGATCATGACCATTAATGAATACACAAATATTCTTGGCCCGTAGTGCATGGATAATTGTGGTCGTGATACTAAAGAATATCCTTGGCCGTCGTGCAGGGGTGATTCGATGATGTGGCATATTTATTAAGCTGAGTCTCAGCGATAATAATGATGAAAAACCTTTTAAATCATAAAAGATAGTAGATTTTATTTTCTACTTGACTCTTTTAATAGATTACTTGTTCCGCTGCAGTTAAACTTGATGTCTATTATATTTTATCAGTTTAACATTGTTGGACACTAATGATAATTTATTCTGCATTATCTTAGTCATAATATTTCTTACTGGGCTAGTTGAGCTCACCCTTTCTTTCACTGTTCTCTTCAGGAAATGAGAATATAGCTGGGACGAGTCGGGAAACGGAGTGATAGTCCAGATGATAGCATTAGTAGTCCTCACTATTCTGTGAAATAGTGTGATAATAATTATAATGAGGATTCCTTTTGAGTTTGTATAATCTCTAGTAGACAATATTTGTATTCAAACTCATAGTTTATGTTTTGTCGTATTGTACACGACAGTTGTATTATTAAGTTGTATTTGAATTCTGTACCATGTATCTGGTGACCCAAGATGGGTGATGTATACCTAATGTTGGGGGCGTCACAATGATGCACAGTTGGCTCAATGCATCACGCTCGTATCCATGAGTAACGAGCTTCAGCGTCAGCATGAAACTATGGATGCTCTTACTACATTCCTGCACATCAAGTAGTTGATGGTAAGGAAAGTAGGACTGATAGATATCAGATATCTAAAGAGCTCTTCCGATCTAGAATGACCGATGACACTACAGTACAAACAAAAGTCCTTAACATGATCAATTTGATTGAACAATTAGGACAACAGGTTTTGTCATGGATGGAGAGTTGAGCCAAGATTTGATCTTGCACTCACTCCCGGACTCCTTTCACAATTGTTGTGAATTTTTCATATGAACAAGCTAAAGATCAGCCTCGCTGATTTGCTTAACATATTGAAAAATATTAAGAGTCACTTTCCAACTAAGAAAGATCAAGTCTTACTGGTAGGGGTCAAAGGATCTTCTAAAAGGAAGAACGATTCTAAGAAGGTAAATAGAAAGGCAAAAATAAAGGATAATAAGAAGAAAACTGATACAGATAGCAAAGAAGTTTGCTTCCATTGCAATTAGCCTAGACACTGGAAAGAAACTGCAAGAAGCATCTTGCAGAAGATAACCAGAATAAGCTTAGTGAAGTTTCGGTTACAAATACAATTTTGTTCATGATTTAAAATAATTTTTTCTTTAGGTCAAGGTTCTACTTGGGTATTGGATACCGGCTTTGGTTATCATAAATATAGATTTATGAAGGGATCAAGCAGAAGCAGAAAGCTAAACAAAGGATAAGTAATCCGATGTCTGGTAAATAAAGCAAAGGTTGCTGCATTAGCCATAGAACTTATAGTTTAGCAATGCCTATGGGCAAATCTATTAAGTCAATAAGTTGTTATTGTATTCCAGTACTTGTTAGAAACATTATTTCTATTTTGTTGTTGGACAATAAAATCTTTGGTATTATTTTTAAGAACAATTATTGTTCTATTTATAATAATAATGTTTTGTATAGAAATGGAATATTACTTAATAGATTTTGTATATTTGACTTACGTAAAAAAAAATTTGAATATTGAACAAATGAGATGATCATTCAAAAGTTGAATGTGTGTATTTGCTGAAATATAAGTGTGAATTATTTGAAAAGTTTAAAGAATTCATAAGTGAAACAAATTGGTAAAGTATTAGGATTCTTTGATCGGATCAAGGAATAAATACTTGTGCAATAAGTTTCTAGATCATCTCAAATAGTTTTTTCACAATGGACGCCTCCTGATACGCAATAATTGATTGATATATCTGAAAGAAAAAATCGTACCTTGTTGGACATGGTGCGGTCCATAATGATTTTACCGACATTCCAGTATCCTTCTGGGATAATGTCCTAGAAATGGCTGCATATCTAAAAAAAATGGTAACCTCAAAATCCGACCACAAAACTCCATAAAAGTTATGGACATGAAGGATTCCTAATTTTAAGTAAGTTAAGATAAGGGGTTGTCCAGCTTATGTGAAAAGATTTCAAAGGATAAGCTTGGGACAAGATTTGACAAGTATAGATTTGTGGGACATCCTAAAGTAAGTTTAGGGTATATGTTCTATAATCCTACTTAGCAAAAGGTGTTTGTTGCGAAACATACTGCCTTCTAAGATAAAGATGTTTATCATTGAAGGGGCTAGTGGGAGGATAATAGACCTTGAAGAGTTCAAGAACCACAAATCACTATAAATTAAATAAGGGGAACCTGTAGATAGACCTATTGTACCACAACTGAATTGTAAATCTGGAATAGTACCGAAGATACCTGGGAGGTATGGATTCATCATGGATGATGATGATGAGGTACGTATCATAGAAGATGATGATCCGGCTACATACGATGAGGTAAGAGTTGTAGACACTCAGAGAAATGGATTGAAGCAAGCTTCTCAAAAATGGAACATTCGTTTTGATAAGATAATCAAAGGAGTTTGATTTTATCAAAAATAAAAATGTACCTAGTGTGTACAAAAGGGTCAGTGGGAGCGTCGTGACATTCCTAGTACTATATGTTGATATAATACGGATAAGGAATGACATGTCAATGCTAGAATCAGTAAAGATGAAGTTGTCTAAATATTCCTCCATGAATGATATGGGAAGAGTATCGTTATTGGGGATACAAATCTATATAGATAGATTTAAAAGGATACTAAGCTAAACCCAAGGAACGTATATTCATTTGATGCTAAAGTCGTTTAGCATGACAAACTCCAAGAGATGTCTCATGTTGATGAGCCATGGAGTGTATCTCTCTTAATAGTCCCTAAAGACTCCAAAAAGAGAGATCGCATGAGTAACTATCATATATGCAATGAAATATACGAGACCTGATGTTGATCAGTCATATTCTGGAGAAGTTCACTATGAGTCAGTGAAAAACATCTTAAAGTACTAAACCAGCACTAAGGATGTGATCATATTCATGGTGGGTCTAAATTAAAACTAGAGGACTTAACAGACTCAAGTTTTTCAGACAAACCAAGACGACAGAAAATCCACTTTAAGGTAAAGTGTTACCTTGAGCAGTGGTGCAGTGAATTGGAAAGGTTCTAAACAACAAAGAGTTGCTGGTTTAGTGATAAAGACAAAGCATATGGCTATAAATGAAGCTACAAGTTGATTGTTTGGATAAAAGTTCATTACAGAACTAGGAATAGTTTCTACGTCTCATCTTGGATCTAAACATGTGTTGTGGCACTTTCATTTGATTATAAGAATCATTGAAAGATGGAAAATCACTATAGAGATAGTGAACTCTCAAGAACAACATTACATATCCATTAACTGAAGCTTATCCAACAACAGAATAATCGCCACTTAGAGAAGAAGGGTATGAGATACCATGTCGATTGGCTTAAGTGCAAGTGGGAGATTGAAAGTAGTATGCACACAAGCCAATCATGTTTGATGATAAAGCATATACTTTGTAACAATCTTATTCATTTATTAATAAAAAGTATTAATTAATTAAAGGCTTTTAATTATCTACATGATGTTGTTTTATAATATGTGATAAACTCATAGTTTTAAGCTATACTTTTAGAATAATGATGATGATTATTCTAATGAGATTTAAATTCTTAGAAAGTTTAAAACTAAAATAGTTCCCAATTGTTGGATTACTAAATTGGGGATTAGTGAATCCGGATAGATTGGTACATACGTTGCTTACTCATTGGATGAGGATGATTGATCACGTGATCATTTGTGTGGAGACATTAAAGCAAGTATGTAGGTGCTTATGGGAGAATAAGTATACTGAACGTGGCTCGCTAAGGAATACCTAATGGAGTTTTACTTTCCTGTCAATAGGAATTCCTATAGTGATAGTAGTACAAGTGATCCTTAGACTTGAGATCATCATAGTATCTTGTGTATGATGAGTTATACTTTAACTTATTCTTTAAGACCCTTAGGGTATATCAAAGGGTATGCTTGGGTATAATAAGTTGTACATGGAGATAATGTATGATCAATAAATAATCTAGCGCTTCTAGTAAAAGAAGAGAAATGTCTTATGTGATTCGATAAATGATAACCCAGTAGTCCTTGGCCAAGGCAGAATGAAATTAGAAAGGAGTTTCTAATTTGCATTATTTGGTGTTGTACATTTAAGAGTCGAAATACATATAATTAAATAAATTAAGACTTGACAGTAATTCCATGTCTTATATTTAATTGGGACATTGTATGGTGGAAGGATTGAATTGTGCGAAAACTATTTACTCAAAGGTTCTTTTATGATTAATTTATGATTAATGTTGAAATCTATATTATCTGAAAAGTCGTTAATCGCTAGGGAGGTTTATCCCTATTGTAGAATAAATATTATTTATTTAAATAAATTATTAATTTAATTTATTTATTTAAATAAGATTAGAATTGTTCTAATTGATTTATTCACAACCGGATTAATATGGAGAACCTAAAGGGCCACACCATAAAAGGAATAATAATTATTTAAGAAGTTAATGGCATAATCGTAATAATAAGTTAAGTATGTTTAATTTAATCTATGGTGATAGAATAAATTAAATAGCTTAATATTTATTATTTAATATTTTGGAAATATTAAATATAAATTAATAAAAGGAGTCTTTTATTTTTATTACTATTATTATTATTTAATTCATAAAGGAGTTTGGGAATTAATTAATAAAAGTACTCTCATATATCCTAATAAGATTAGGAGGCTAATTAATTAAAAGAGTTTAATTAATTATTCCTAATAAAATTGGGAGCCTAATTAATTAGAGGAATTTAATTAATTAAAAAAAATACAATTCCTTAATTGTTAAGGAGAGTTGCTCATATCTATAAATAAGAGGAGTCTTATTATGAGTGTTGGGGGTTGTTGACTTTTTCACAACATACGTGATTCCAATAGCTGGGAGAGTACACCACCCTTTCTACGAGAGATAAAAAAAATTAGGGTTTTGCCAAATACCCATTTTCTTGAATCTTTCTTCTTCCTTGGTGGATCACTTCTAGAGGCCAAACACTTGGGTGGCTAACGTTGATCAAAGAAAGGAACCAAACCCGATTGATTCAAGTTGAACGCGAAAAAGATTTGGAGGTGAACTTGTACCTGAGGAAGCTTGAATCTTCAAGGGTATAATTCTTGTTCTTTATCCTTTCATTTAATTAATAATTGTGTATAAAGGATGATCCGGGTATATGGTTAGTAAAATTTTAAAACTCTATTTTTCCACGTTTTCGCTTATTTTGTGCAATTTGATTGCGTTCATGAATATTACAAACCTAATAAATATATGTTGGACAAAGTTTGTAACACATAAAATGACCAACCTAAGCTTTCTTTTATAGGCAAACCAAATGGAGGGCAAAATGGTCCATTGGCCACCTCCTTACTATTCTCACCTCGACAACAACTTAGCCACCAATTACTTTACTTGGTGGCCAAGTGGGCGGCCCACATGCCCATGGGTTTTACCCATCCGGTGACCCGCTGGTTCGATCCGCGGCTCGGTTTCTTGGATCGGGCTTGACTTAACTTAACTTTGGGCCTTAACTTGGGCTTGATTACACCAGTCATTGGGCCTGATATAATCCAAGTCCAATTGGATTCTACAAAATCCTTAAACTCAAAGTCCATTAAGACTAATCGTATTCTACGAGTATAAATCACGTATTCTCTTCGTTTAGTATTCATACGATATTCGTATTATATATATCATACGTATAATAACCGTAATGATTATACGTATTACATTTTTCTCTCGAAAATCACTTTCACTAACCCTTAGGTTTTAAGTCCGCATGCGAAAACTTCGTTTACCATAACTAAAATATTATTGCATATTTCATCTCGTCTTCATATTCTATCATTACGTATTTCTCGAAAATTCAAGCTAAATTTTTGAGCAGAAACGGATGAATAGTATTTTTACGAAAATTCAAAACAATTAATTCTAGCACATAGCCAGAATCCTAACCATATCCGCACATTCTAGATCATAGAACGACCTTCAATTAGCTTACTCACATAAATAATCAATTAAATTCATTTAATTCAAATAATCAAATAAAATTTAATTCACATAAAGATCCGATTTTTCTCGGGCGTTACAAATGAGGTTTAGTCCGTCGCCCCTCACTTTTACCGCGCGCGCGAATTAAAAAAGTTGGTGCGGATGAGTAAAAGGACGTCAATGCCGACGACATTCATTAGCGACGAGGTTGTCGTCGCCATTGAGGTCAATAGCGACAGGGTGAGGGTCGTCGGTAATGTGCCCGTCGACTTTGACCTTATTTCTTGTAGTGGAACTTCCAAACTCATTATGCAAATTTTATAGTTTTGCATTTGAATACCAAATTAACATTGTGTTTTGAGTTAAATAATTACGTTTTAATCCCAAACTTCTTTTAGACGAACAAATTTTTTAATTGTGTTTGTACTTTCAAACACACTAAACACTATATAACCAAACATACACCATATATTACTAAAAAAACAACAATTTTATAATAATAAAGGATACAGAAATACTTACAACTTACAAACATATCTACCTCTCTTCAAATAACATACAGACTTTATAATTACAACATCACCATGTAAACTATTTAACTAGCCCAACTACATACATAACATGGAGGAAGACATATTACTATACTAGCTTTGCTATGCAGAACCAGCATCATCAGCCGGACTAATCTTTTTCATGTCCTTGTTCTTTTTGATGGTGGAGGAAACAGAGTGAGCTATTTTCTCGGCCATCATCGTTGTTACCTTCTTCTTCTTTGCAGGAATCAAACTCCCATTACCCTTGGACGTGTACCCTGCCCAGCTCTCGCCTTCGCCAGCCTCGCGCTCATTTGCTCTGTCCGCCATTTCTTAGTTTCTCTCTATATATCTCGTTTTCACAATTGTGTTGTGTTGGGAAAAATTTGAGAAGGCTATTTATAGGGAAAAATTTCTGTTTATTCCATTTTTTTTTTAAAATTGTGTTTGAGTTTTATATAATGTATTTATCAATTCGTGGTGTTTTCTTTTCCGCGTGTGTTATATATGTGGGTGTATGTATGTGCGTGCGCGTGCTTAATTTTATTTGAATTAATTATCTCGGATTAAGGCCATGCCTTTTGGTTTTGGTGTGGGATCGAGATTGGGTATGTAGACTTGCTGAAATCGGTTTATGAATGTATGTGGGTGCCTGTGTGTTTATGTGTTTGTATTTTACAAAACCAGCTACGCGGTTTAATTACAAAACAAAATTATGAAAATGGGTAGTAAGGCCTCGTTGTAATTTCCACCGGAATTATTTTGTAATTTCATTATCCTATATCCTAATATTTTCACACTTGAATTTTCATGATGAAATTAACCTCAACACACACACACACACACACACACACACACACACACATATATATATATATATATATATATATATATATATATATATATATATATATATATATATATATAGCAAGGATCAAGTGCATACCCCTTATCTTACTCACCCGTACTTACCCCCTTTAGGCGACGGTTTCGGTCATACAACCGTCGTCTATACTTTTAGCTACGCTATATGTTGTCCGTCGCTAAAAGTATAGACGACGGTTGTATGACCAAAACCGTCGCCTAAAGGAGGGTGAGCACGAGTGAGTAAGATAAGGGGTATGCACTTGATCCGGACTGCATATATATATATATACACACACGGTGTATATATAGATATATACACACAATTTGCACTCATATTAAGAAAAAGAAAAGTAGATAAAATATAATTAAAAAATCTAAATTTATCCTCAGTGACCCACAAAATTAGATAGTGTAATGAGTACTTTTATTTTATTTTTATATACTAATAGATCCAATTAAATGACTTATTTACCATTCATTTTATGTTGTCTATCTCATCCTTTAATTTGAGGATAAAAAATTTATACCTTTAGTTATCATTTTGAGAATGAAGGGAGTATCTTAATTTAAATTTTCTGCTTCTTTGGATTCCGAATTATAAGATTATTATTGACTTTTAAAAATTAATTTGAGACTTTCAAAATTGAAATTGAGATTATTTATTGAAAATTATAAAACAATAAATCTTACAATGAGTAATATTTTTTTAATATTTATCAATATATTGAAAATTAAAGTAAGGGTAAAATGCAATTTTTAACCTATGGTTTTAACATTATTGCATGTCACCGCCTGTGGTTGTAAAACCTCCAAATTATCACTTAGGTTGCATTTTAATTGCATTCTACCTCCTGTTCAGTTTTCGGTCTAAACATCGTTAAAAAGATGACTAATATTGGTTTTGCCCTTTACAATATTATTTGACCCTATTTAAAAGTTTTGACTTTCTTGGAGTAAGCTGCTGGGTTAGTAATTTAATTTATTCGATATTAGGTAGCAAACTTAAGACCCAACAAATCAAAATTAAAAGACAAAATAAATACTAAATTTAAAAACTTAATTTAACTAATCCTTAAGACATAAGCATAAAAAGCCAAATAAAATACAGAACATCAACGTTTAAAAACAAATTAATTAATAAATTAATTAATTAGACTGGGTATTTTGTGTTGAAGTAAAATAAATAAATAACTCTAGTTTTTGCAACTTCATGGTATCATGGTTATTGTTAGGCCATGAATATTTGGACCTATTGGGCCACACTTAATTGGCCCTTTGGAGTATTGGGTGATTATTTAAATGAGGATGTATTTGGGCTTGGGCTGAAAATTATTAATGGACAGGTGTTGGAATGTGAGCCCAACACCTTAATTGATGAGGATTTTGCTTAATCTTAATTAGTGGGGAACATGGAGGTGACCAGCAGATGATTTTGCATGCAATTAGCTGAGATCACTTTGAGTCAAATGCATGCAGGACGGTGGAATGAGTATATGAGGACAGAGTACTACACAAAAGAGGTAACATGCAAATTTTATACAAAACACTAGAACACACAACCTCCATTGTTAACCTTGTGTCGGCCTGTACTGATTCTCACACCGGAGCTATCCTCGGCGGCCCAAGCCGTCAAGCTTTCGGTGCTGATTCGTTTTCTGTGCAGGGTTGGATGCGCTTTTCGGTGATTGAGGCGCGTAGAAAGATCTTGGCGTTAACATTGGCGCTAGAAGGACGACTTTTTCTAGTGTTTCTGGGTTTCAATCATAGTTATTGAATGTCCTACATCGGAAGTTATGGTGAAAAGTAAGACAGTCACTACTGAGGGACAGCCGACGATTGGGAGTTCTTCTCTACAAAGAATCTCTATTAAGGATAGGCTGAGTCCTTCAAAAAGCATCCATGACAGGATTGGATCACAAGAGGTTCCAGAGGGGTCTTATGCAAGAGACCATGGAGACACCAAAAGAAAGTTATTTTCCACTGCAAGCAAAGGGCCTGACAAGGATCGGAAAAGGGTAGAAGGCACACCGCCTAGAACCCTATACCGAGAAGGTCTGGCAGATAGAACTTCTACTCTGGCGAAGATGGCACAGGAGAATGATAAAGCTATGAAAGTGCTTCTACAACAGAGGGAGGAGATTTCCAAACAGATGGTCTTTATGGCCGAAATGGAAGATGAGGCGTCTAGTTATACTCGGCCCAAAGAACGTGGTAGATCTCCAGGCAGAAGAATCTGGCAAGATGAAAGGCCCATGCAGTCTGAAAGCAGATCTCAGAGCCGTTCTCAAGACCGAAGAAGAGCTCGAAGTCATACTTTCGAAGATCCGAAGAGGGCACCCCGCCCTGAGAACTCTTGGGGTAATGACAAGAGCCGGAGAAGAAGCAGATCGAGAGGGCGTACGCTCGAGGGTTCAAAGAATGCACTTTGCCATGAGTATCTTCGGCATAGCGAGAAGGGTAGACGTTGAAGCAGATCCAGAAGTAACACTCCTGAGAATCTGAAGAGGGCACACCGCCTTATGGATACTCGCCACAGCCGAAGCCATAGACGAACTGATAGCCAAGCCAAACTGATAGCCAAGCCAAACTGATAAACCTTAATATTACACTCACTTATTGTATCAGTTACAAAATAACGTATAAGTTATAATTATATTTTATTTATTATTTAATTTATTTTATTTATATTATCTAAAAATTTAAAAATTCAAACGCCATAAGGCTTTGTTTGGCAAAACCTCTTTAAAATTTAAAGACTTAATATTCTTAAGCCTTGCTTGGCAAACTAATTTAAACTCTTTTTATTTATTTTAATAAATAATTTAGTTTATAATTCATAATCACATATTATTTATTTGGATTTTCATATCCAATAGTAATCAAATAAATTAATTATACATACTATATTTTAAATAATTTTCCACTTAAACAATTATCACCAAAATTATAATTTCATTATAATTTTATTTAATAATTTAACATACCATTTTAAATTGTTAAATTAAAATAACAATATAACATCTCATGTTATTTATAACTCTCTAAATTATAAATTAAATTATTTTAGAATATTATCTAATAAATTTAATTCATAAATATTTAGTAACAACAGTCACATCAAATAAATATTTACTAACAACAATCACATCAATAAAATATTTATTTAATTTAATAAATATTTTAAATTACATATACTAAATCTTGGATTGTTACACTTCTTATCTAAGATTTTAACAGGTACCTTTTTATACGTTAAATCTTTCGCTATTTCGTCTGGTTCTAACTTAATAATTTGGGTCATCCACATATTTATGTAACATAGATATGTGAAAAACGTTATGAACACGAGACATACTTGGCGGTAAAGCGGGTCTATAGGCCACAGTTCCTACTCGATCGAGGATTGAGCTTTCCTCTCTTTTCAAATCTTGTAACTCCTTTCCATGGAATAACACGCAACAACACATGCTCTCCCACATTGAACTCTACGTTTCTTCGATGAAGATCAACATAACTCTTTTGTCGATCTTGTGAGGTCTTTATACATTGTCGGATCATTTGAATCTTTTCTGTTGTCATGCGTACCAATTCCGGTCCCAACAATGTTACTTCACCCACCTCATCCCAGCATACTAGAGAACGACACTTTCATCCATACAACGCCTCGAATGGAGCCATGTCAATACTTTCTTGATAACTGTTATTGTAAGAGAATTTCACCAATGGCAAGAACTTGTCCCAACTTCCCTTGAAGTCACAGACACATAGTCTTAATAAATCTTCAAGAGTTTGAATAGTCCTCTCTGACTGCCCATCCATTTGAGGATGATAAGCCGAACTGAAACGTAAATCCGTGCCCATAGCTTTTTGCAAACTAACCCAAAATCGTGAAGTGAATCTTGGGTCTCGATCAGAAACTATGGATACAGGCATACTGTAGAGTCTTACAATCTCATTTATGTAAATATGAGTAAGACGTTCAAGTGTATAAGTTTCTCGTATAGGTAAGAAATGAGCAGACTTGGTCAACCTATAAACAATGACCCAAATTGCATCTATGCCTTGAGAAACCTTGGGAAGACCACTAACGAAATCCATGGTAACATGCTCCCACTTCCATTCTAGAATTTCAAGTGGTTGCAATGGACCTTTTGGCATTTGATGCTCCGCTTTGACTCGTTGACACGTTAAACACCTTGAGATAAACTCCGCGATCTCTCTTTTCATATTACCCCACCAAAATATATGTCGAAGATCACAATACATTTTGGTACTCCCAAGATGGATTGCAAATGGTGTGTTGTGCTCCTCCATTATGATTTTATACTTTAAATCAGGGTCGTTAGGAACACAAAGTCTGAAGTTGACTCGAAGTATTCCTTCTTCATCGATTTTCGCTTCTGGAATAGCACCTTCTTGCATTTTCTTCTTCATACGCATCAGCTCTAGGTTTGTAGCTTGAGCAGCTTTAACTTTATCGATTAAAGTCGATTCTACTCGTATATTTGCCATCATCATGTGGGTCCCTAGAGTCTTTAACTCTATCTTCATCCTTTGTAAGTCATACAAAATGAGCCTTTACGTTGACAATATCGCACTCGTACCC
Organism: Panax notoginseng; assembly: GCA_016801055.1. Taxonomy (NCBI): domain Eukaryota; kingdom Viridiplantae; phylum Streptophyta; class Magnoliopsida; order Apiales; family Araliaceae; genus Panax; species Panax notoginseng. The sequence continues at coordinate 155,009,572 of CM029013.1, forward strand.
ACATATGATCTTCTACTCAACGCGTCATCTACCACGTTCACTTTTCCAGGATGGTATTGAATTGTATGATTGTAATATTTCAACAGCTCGAGCCATCGTCGTTGTCGCATGTTGAGTTCTTTTTGGGTGAAGAAATATTTGAGGCTTTTATAATCCGTATAGATCTCCACTTTCTCCCCATACAGGTAATGCCTCCAATTTTTTAGTACAAAAACGACTGCTGCCAACTCTAGATTATGAGTATGATAATTCCTCTCATATTCTTTAAGTTGTCGTGAGGCATAGGCTATGACTTTCCTATGTTTCATGAGAACACATCCTAACCCTCTGCCTGAAGCATCGCTGTAGATGACAAATCCATCTGAATCAGATGGTATTATCAGAACAGGTGCTGAAATGAGTCTCCTCTTGAGTTCATGAAAACTCTTCTCACATTCCTCGCTCCAACCGAATTTTGTATCTTTTCCAGTCAGCTGAGTTAATGGAGTAGCGATTCGAGAAAATCCTTCCACGAATCTCCGATAATAATCAGCTAAGCCCAGAAAGCTACGTACTTCGGTCACTGACTTAGGTTGCTCCCAGCTTTGTATTGCTTCAATCTTTGTCGGGTCAATAGATATTCCGTGATTTGATATCACGTGCCCAAGAAATGCTACTTCCTCAAGCCAGAAATCGTATTTCTTCAACTTGGCATAAAGCTTGTTTTCACGAAGCTTTTGGAGTATCAGCCTCAAGTGTTGCTCATGATCTTCACGGCTTTTGGAGTAAATGAGGATGTCATCAATAAAGACGACCACAAAGTGATCCAAATATTCCTTGAATACTCGGTTCATCATATCCATGAAGCCAACAGGAGCATTAGTCAATCCAAAAGACATGACTAGGAATTCGTAATGCCTGTACCGAGTTTTGAAAGTAGTCTTTGGGATGTCATCGGTTTTAATATTTAACTGATAATATGTGGAACGAAGATCGATCTTTGAAAAGAATTTGGCACCTTGCAACTGGTCAAACAGGTCATCAATGCGAGGCAATGGGTACCTATTTTTGATTGTGACATGATTTAACTCCCGATAGTCAATACAAAGTCGCATACTTCCATCTTTCTTCTTCACGAATAGAACAGGAGCACCCCAAGGAGACGTACTAGGACGAATGAAACCGATGTCTAACAATTTTTGCAGTTGGATTTTTAACTCATGAAGTTTAATAGGAGCCATTCGATATGGGGCTTTAGAAATGGGTTTTGTACCGGGTTCAAGGTCGATACAAAATTTGATTTCACGCTCTGGGGGTAGGCCAGGAAGTTCTTCAGGGAATACGTCAGGAAATTTATTAACAATAGAAATATCATTCAAATCTGACGTATTTTTGTTTAAATCTGTGACATGGGCTAAGAAAGCTTGACATCCATTTTTCAATAAATGAATAGCTTTATGGCTTGATATGACAGTGATTGACTTTAGTGGTTTGGTTGCTTGAATTCGCATAATAGGTTGGCTAGGAATATGAAAGCTAACAACCTTACGAAAACAATCAATTTTTGCATGATGAGTGGTTAACCAATCAATTCCTAAAATCACATCGAATGCAAGTATTTTTAAGGAAATAAGATCGACAGGTAATGTGAGGGTACCGATTTGAACCAAACAAGACTTAAAAACAGTGGATGTAATGAAGGTTTCTCCCAACAGAGTTTCAACAGATAAGTCAAAGTCTAATTTCTCCGGAGTTAAATTTAAACGTTGAGCGCAAGTAGTAGAAATAAAAGAATGTGTAGAACCGGTATCAAATAAGGTATAGACTTCGCTTGAATTTATGATTAGCTTACCCGTGATCATCTCGTTCGGATTCCTCACTTTTTGGGAGGTCACGGCAAACGCTCTCCCTTGAACTACCGGCTTTGACTTCTCTGGGATGGCCTTTGGTGCCTCCATCCCAGCTAGACTTGGCTTTACTCCACGATAAAATTGAGCTAGGTGACCTTCTCTTCCATAATTGTAACATGTTTTGGATTGCTGCGTACAGTTTGGACTGATGTGTCCCTCCCCTCTGCATTTGTAGCATACGATCGGTGGTCGTTCTCCTTCCTTAACAACGGTTGCTGGTGCTGACGTCTTTTCATCATTATTGAATCTCCTCTTCTTGAAATTTCCACTTCTGTTTTCTTGGCCATGATTATCACCGAAGTGGTTACCATTTCTGGCATGTTAATTCCCTCCACGTTTGTTGTCACCGCTTCAATGACTGCTACCACTGGTATTACCATTTTGCCGGCTGCTCTCACTTGGTTGGGTTGACTCATTATCACGCTCCAATAACTAAGCCCTATTCACAACATCTGAATACAAGCAAAGTTTGTGAGAAATGAGGCATTGACGTATTTCGGGTTTCAAACCTCGTAGAAACATTCGCGTCATTCTCTCCTCATTATCAACCAGATGGGACGCAAACCGGGATAACTCCGCAAACTTAGCTTCGTACTGCGACACAGTCATATTATTTTGTTCCATCTTGATGAACTCTACCTCCTTCATGTAATGAATACTTTCAGGAAAGTACTTGTCGTTAAATAATTCTTGGAACTTCTACCTAGTCATCTTTAGTGCGGCAGGTTGAGTACGCTTTATAGATGACTAGGTAATCTGCCTCTCCTCGCAACACGAAGGTGGCAAAGGGAACCTTTTACTCCTCGGAGAATCCCAAGACGTCAAATATCTTGGTGATCTGCTTTATCCATGTCTCCACCTTAAGTGTTTTTGGCTTTCCCAAAAACTCCGGTGGTCCCAGCTCCTTGAACTGCTTAGCGATGACCATCCGAGAGTTGTCAGTGTTTTCACCTGCATTTTGAACAGGAGTATCTCTTGCCTGATGTTGCACGAATTACAGAAAGCTCCTAAACATTCCATCGTTCACCATTTGGTCAGTGTTGTTGTTCACCTGAGGATTATTGCCTTCCTGATGCACATTATCCTGGGTATTGATCAGTGGTGACTCAACGGTCTCATGTGCTCCATTGCTTAACTCAACATTTTTGGATGCCATTTTCAAACACTGCCACAAAACAAGGGTTAATTGACATGCCATATATTATCCCCATACTCTGACCGACCAATTAAATAACAAATAAGTTTAGGTAGGTCATACTAGCGAAGGATTTTCCCGTCTCTCCCCCTAGTTCTAGTCTCACATCTCAGTCAGAGATCATATCCATAAGCTTTGATACCAACTGTGACGCCCACAAAATAGGTATACATCACCCATTCTGAGTCGCCAAATACATGGTACAAAATTCAAATTCAAACTTAATTATACAACATGAACTGAGAGTTTTTACACGAATATTGTCTAGCAGACACTATTTAAACTCAAATGGAGTCCTCATTACAATTATTATCACACTATTTTATAAAATAGTGAGGACTACTACAGCCACCATCTCGGACCGTCACTCCATTCCACAACTAGTTCCGACTACATTCTCATTTCTTGAAGAGAACAATGAAAGCAAAAGGGTGAGCTCAACTAGCCCAATAAGAAATATTATGACTAAGATAATGCAGAATAAATTATCGTTAGCCTTCAATAGTGTTAAACTGATAAAACATAATAAACATCAAGTTTAACTATAGTGGAACAAGCAATCCATTAGAAGAGTCAAGTAGAGCATGATATCTACTATCTTCTCTGATTTAAAAAGTTTATCATCAATTTTATCACTGAGACTCAGCTTAATAAATAATCCAAATCATCGAATCATCCCTGCACTACGGGCCAAGGATATTCATTAGTATCACCACTACAAGAAAAAGCTTTATCAGCGACCGCATATCAGCGACTGCATACAGTCGCAGATAACCATCAGCGACCGTATGCGGTCGCTGAAAGGCGTCACACAAAATCTGGTCGCTGAGATGCACATCCGCGACCACTATTAGCGATCGATATATCTGCGACCGCTATAAGCGATCGTAATTACAAATACGGTCGCTGAGCTGAGTCAGCATGGTCCAGGGCCAAAGCTGACGTGTTCCACGTGTCAGCGACCGGTATCCACGACCGCCTATGGTCGCTGTTGTCCACAAATAGTTATCCGTCGCTATTACCTATCCGCGACCGCATGCGGTCGCTGATATGGAAAAATAAAAAAATAGAATTTTGCTGTTTTGCAGAAATCCCAAAAACCTGTACCTGTTTTGTACCTGTTTTATCCCAACACACATACCCAACAACAACATACACAACAATATAAACATCCATCGTCCACCAACACATACACACCAAACTAGTATATAAACCATTCAAAACCAATATGATTTTGAATAAATATAATAACATTTCAAAACTTGTTTAAGTAACATACAAACATCCTAAAATGAATATACAAGTACAAACTTATACTATAACTATAAAACTAATCTAAAACAGGTACGTCAAGCATCACCGCCTCCTTGATCACCCTGTAATTAACAAAATAATAAAACAAGTTACAAATATATATTAATTATGTTAATATTGGTATATTACGACAATATACAACAAATTGATTTTAAACCTTGTCGCCATCCCCGTGCTGTGATGCTGCTGCTGCCGCCACTGCTTTAGCTAACTCCTCAGGATCCAGAGCCCCCAGATGCCCGCCCAGTATCGTCAGAAGATTTCGATCTTGACATATAGCTCTAACACAGTCAGCCGGAGTATGAATAGCTGGATGGCTCGATGACTGTGTAGACTGGGTAGAAGAGCAGCCTGAGCCACTGAAGGATGGGCGTCGTCGTTGTCCTTGACCTTTAATGTAGTTCTTCTTCACAACAGACGCCCTCTCCCACAACTCTTGATCGATAGACGGACGTGGAGTGCCTTCAGGATAGCGTTCATTCAATAAACGCTTATAAGTGTCCTGTCATCATGTTAACAATTAAATAGTAAAAAATAAATTAATTCTGTAAGCTTTAATAAACAAGATCAAGTTGTTAAAATTTATTACCGCTATCTGGATAGCCTCAGGTAGACCATCACAGGTGGCCACGTACACATCCAGCCAATGGATAGGTGCACCTTGACACTGAGACTCCTATACAAAAAAAGCATAATATTACTAAGTAAAAATGTGATATATTTTCTACAATTCATGATTTTAAACACATTAAAACTTGTAATTAAATACGTACCCTGGCAGTGATATGCTGCAACTATGAAATACTACCGCCCTTGTATGTCCCTTTAGCCTTTTCGCCTTTGGGTACACCCGAGGATCTGTTGCTGGCGGCAGTCTTTCGTCTTTTCACCCAGCTCTCAGCCCTCCATTGGGCACACATCTCAGCCCATATGGCCTGGGTGCACCACCATGGACTATGCTCATGCATGTAATCTTCTCCCTGGCCTGGATGGTCGATCTCTGCATTGTGAAGGGCATTTTGTCTTTTTTTATTCAAATTGTCTTTGGTGCGGACCGCACACTTCTGCCAGAATAATGTCTGTATCACTGAAGCCTGCGCGTCCTCCCATCTATACCGTTTCTGCAAATAAAACAACAATAAAAACATTACTAAATAATTATCCTTCGAATACTAAATAATTATCCTTTGTCATAATTAAAAAAACATACCTGAAATTCTGTCCAAACAGCATCCTTGTGGGCGATAGGTGTGCTCGCCCACATAATCACAGGTGTAGGCCAATTCTATAAACACAGCTGTGATATACACTTGACGATCTTATTATCTGAAAAATCACTATAATATACAACATCAATTAGCATATATTAAAGCAAATTATATCTAAGTTATAATACTTATGAATATTTTTCAAACTTATACTTATAGTACTTAAAAAAATTCGCCAGAGTCTCCCCTACATTATAGACTAGCCACATGCACGACGACATGCATATATGGACATTTCTAGGCACCAAATACACAAACCAAGAGAAATATACAAATTTTCAATACAGTATATAAGACACGAACAATAACGATTGAATGGAATCTTAAATGCTTATATATAAATGATATATGTGGGACGTACGTGCTATTCGGAGGAGGGCGAATCTGAATAAGAATCCGATCATCTGGATTACTAGGGGCCTTGGGCACATGATTAGGCCCCCTACCCAAGCCGCGCTTTTTCTGCGCTGCTTCAGAAGCCATCTGTATATTACAAATTTCAAGATGTTATTATGAGTCATGTTTGATTACATGTATATATGACAATAAACATGACAGTGATATAAACATGTATATATATGAATATAAAATGATAATAAACAAAAGTTGCATTTAAATAGTTTAGTACATAAACATGCATGACAGTGATATAAACATGTATATATATGAATATAAAAAATATGTAATACTAAACATACATTTCATTTGTTCAGAATCATGTAATGCTAAACATACATTTCAAGTGTCAGTGTCTGATTCAGAATCATCATGTATATGTGTTGCAGATTCATAACCATCATCTGCTTCAGATTCAGTGTCAGATTCAGTCAATAACTCTTCCTCCTCAGTATCAATGTCATCTGACACAAGTATTGACTCAGGATCTAATTCATGTGGTTCATCTCCACCATCTAACTGGGTTACTTCATTGTCGTCCTCCACATTTATTATGGTTTGACTATGAAGCATCTGCTCTTGGTAAATCTCCCCATCAACTAATTCTACACGACTACGCGCGGGACTCTTAGGACCAGGAACCACGAGTGAAAGAAACAAGTATGGTTGTTTCATACACATCCAAGGAGGCAAGTTGTACGGGGTAACAATCACAGGCCAACATGAGTACGGAACAGCTGAGTGGCCAAACGGATTGAAACCATCGGTGGACAATCCAAGCCTCACATTTCTAGGTTCCAATGCAAATTAAGGATGTGCTAAGTTGAAATCTTTCCAAGCCTGCCCATCTGCGGGATGATTTAGTTCTCCATCTTTAGCTGGAGATTTCGTATGCCAACTCATATGTTCAGCTGTTCTTGAAGACATGTACAATCTTTTTAGCCGATGTGTTATTGGAAAATACCTTAGAATCTTAAACGGTATACTTGATTTTTTTTGTAGTCACACCCTCTTTATTAGGCCTAAACCGATCATGACTGCAAAACGTGCACCTTGTCATCTGTTCATTTTCCTTATAAAACAACATGCAATCGTTGGGACATGCATCGATCTTTTGGTATCCAAGACCCAACTTCTTCACCATTTTCTTACAAAAGTAATAGTTACCAGGTAATTTCTCACCGTCAGGCAACAGACTCTTAATGGCCTTCAAGAGCGACTCAAAACACTCATGGCTCATGTTGTGATCAGCCTTGATGTTAAGTAATGTCGCCACTGCAGACAATGTAGTGTGTTTGGTGCAACCATGCCACAATGGCTCGCTACCCTCGTCTAACAACTTAAAAAAGTCTTTGGCATCAGAATTCATAGGTTGCTCTCTGCCTTGTTCCAAATCAAAATCTGGCCCTGCAATATCATGAACCATTTCATTCATACGATAAGTACTACTGCCTGAATTGTGTACTTGTGTGATGCCACCATATCTTCTCTGCCCATGTGCCCACCAGCATTCTTCGTAATTTCTCATGAACCCAGAAACAAGTAAATGATAGTTTACCATGTCTCTGTCCATATAATTTACATTCTTACACTTCAAACATGGACATCGTATCTGCGACTTACCATTCATACATTCCGGGTGACTATACGCATACTCCAAAAACACCTGGCAACCAGCTCTAAATTCAGCTGTAGCACCTATCTGGGCACTTGACTTTCGTCGTGCCATCCAACTACGGTCTGAATAGAGGTCCATGATTCCACGGTACCTACTACAGACAACATGAGCTTATTAATCATATGACTTGAGCATATTTGAAACCATATGACTTGAGCATACTTGTAAGCATATGTTAACGAATGAATGTAAATTAAAGCGGTATGAGAAACTTTATAATATATCATGTTATTTTATTTTAATTTGTTTTAAATTTGTTCTTATTGTTAATCGTAAGTGAATACGTAAGGTATTTTATTTATGCTAGCTTTATATCAGTAATACATATTTGGCTGGTATTCAGATGCCAAAACAGTCTCTTTATTAACCAAGTGTGTCTAGTTACCTTCTCTATTACACTAACAGTTCCCTAACACTGCCTATTTTGGCTTAATAGCCCCCCAATAGCTTACCATGCTGACAACCAAGCTTGGCTTGGCCCCGTGAGGCTTAGCTAAGCTTGGCGTGGCCTCGTGTGGCCTCGCGGCCCCGTGTGGCCTCGCGGCCCCGTGTGGCCTCGCGGCCCCGATCCCAGCCCATCAACTTCAACAGCCCCTTAATAGGCTCTAGTGGATCACCAATATACTTATAATACTAAAAAAAAATTCGTCAGAGTCTCCCCTACAATATGGACTAGCCACATGCATGACAGCATGCATATATGGTCATTTCTAAGTACCCAAGACATAAACCAAAAGAAATATACAAAATACTAAAATATATATTTCCCCAGAATCAGACACAGTCATATAAATCTGGAATGAAGCCAAAATCACAAAATATATATTTCCCCCATTTGTAATGGCAAACTTAAAGTACCTATTTAAGTTTTATGTATTTGAACTCATGTTATAGCAATTATGAGTTCTTAGTTACTTATAATCGATGTTTGATGTGTTAATCGATGTTAATCAATTATTAGTTCCTTCTTTCCTTTTAGTTTTTGAAGCATTCTTGACATTGATTATACATTGCCTGAATAAATTCAGGGAGGTCGATGTGGTAGGCATCTTCCGCTACAAGAACACATTGCCTCTGTGCCTCGAGTTTCTCACAAGTGGTAAGATTGACGTGAAGCCTCTAATAACCCATAGATTTGGATTCTCCCAGAAGGAGGTCGAAGAAGCCTTTGAAACTAGTGCTCATGGTGGTATTGCTATTAAGGTCATGTTCAATCTGTAGATATAGGTCCTATCACCTGTCTTGTGTTGGATTGAACTTCTGAAGAAGTCTAAAGTCAGTAATCCTTATTGTGCTTAGAGATAAGACCTCTGAAGAAGTTGTAATAAAACATGAAAAAAGAAAATGAAATCTAGCTTACAAATATAAGTGTCCTAGTTTCCAACAACTTTCAGACAATTTTGTGTGTATAAATATGGGCTCTTTTTTTCTTTTTTTTAGAACGATAAATATGGGCATTAGTTTTATGTTCATTTGATTTCTTTGCAAGGCCCAGTTTGTTACAAGAATGCATTCTACCCAACCTGCCCAAAATTCAAGTGTACTTGACAGCCAAAAAAGTAAGAGAAATGGAGGAAAATTAACAGCCCCTCTTCTTTTTCTTTTCAATTTTTATCCATGCCCAGGCGAGTAAACTCAAAAACTTGATCGAATAAGGAAAACTACTATCTGTTTAAGAGAAGTTGCATTCATTATATCACACCCAAAAAAAATAAAATTTGCCTCCATTATTATCAGACTCAGTTTGCAAATTTTCTTCAATAAATCGAACAAATTCGTAGTAAACAATAACATACTGATTTAAGCATGCTAGCCATATTCATTCATTCAACATAAATGGCAGTTAGTGTTATTATGCTGAAACACATTAATTTGCCAGTAATAAACTACAGTCATTAGTAGAAAACTATAAAAATTATTGCAATGTTAGGGTTATTATGCTGAAAACTATATAATACCCAATTCAGATATCTACATAACACCCAATTCAGAAATCTATATACCACATTCAACATAAATGGCAGTTAGGGATTACCTGTGGGCGGCGTTGATAATGGCAGTGGTGGCGGCGGGCCGGCGGCGGTGACAATGGCAGCTAATTCTTCTCCTTCTTCTCTTCCCCCCTTTCTCCCTCTTCTCTCTATCTGCTCCCTCTTTTTTTTTCTTTCGTCTTTGTCTTTCGCGAATAACTGATACTTGTTAGATTAAGTTTGATCAGCGACCGCCTTTCGCGACCTCATGTGGTCGCTATCCTTTAATGACATGGACTTATCAGCGACCGCATGCGGTCGCTGATATCAAGTAGTCGCAAAGAATCCTCGCGCCAACATTTTCTGCCAAATTTTTGGAGGTAAAATTGTTCTAGCGACCACGTAGCGACCGCATGCGGTCGCGGATATTGAATAGCGACTGGATATAATAACGGTCGCAGAAGGCGGTCGCTAGTACTAATATCAGCGACCACAGTTGCGGTCGCTGATATTATTGGTCGCTGATAGACCTTTTTCTTGTAGTGCACGTCCACAAATTATTCATGCACTACGGGCCAAAGATATTCGTGTAATCATTAATGGTCATGATCATGCCAACAACTGTCCATTAATGCACTACGGGCCAATGAGGACTTTTACCACATCATTTGTAACATTACAGGTCATGATTACACCGAATGATCCTTGGTCATAATCATACCGATCAACAGTCCATCTATGCACTACGACCAAAGATGACTTTCATCACAATATAAGCATGAGGATAATTACAATTATATAAGAATTCAATTAAAAGAAAACAAAGGAAAAATTTATAAAGATTTATAATTTAATTTATTCAGAATTCAATAATATCCAAATTGTCAACATGTTACTGCTTTGTGGAGTAAAATTCTAGAATAATATTGTATCAAAAATGATTCGGACCGAAAAGAAATCAATTTTTGTCATGAATAGTATCCCGAGTGAATAGTAACTGAGTGAATAGTACCCCATGAATAGTATTTCGGGAATAGTTCCCCGTGAATAGTACTTCAGGAATAGTACCCCGTGAATAGTACTCCGGCATGAAAAGGTTAAAACTTATCAAGAATACTCATAATAATATTTCCATAAAAAGATACTGGATGAAGCGCAAATATCAAGGATATTCTACTAATTTCATGGAGTATAGAAGCCAAAACTTAACAAAATGAGTGTAGAATTCAAAATCTGAAATAAAATAATATTACTTACATACTACAAAGTATGCAAGAAAATATTATTTCATACGAATACTGAACCAAAATAATATCCCTTACCTTAAAAAGAAGAGTATTCCAACTGGTATAGCGGGGATATTCTTGAAGAAAATTATCACTGTTTTCTACGCTCAAAGCATCTTAAAACTCTAAAGAAATACGCTTAATATTATAGAAGAAGAATTCTTTGATTCTGGTGTGATTTTCTATTCTAACTAAGCATTCTATTTATAGGAGAATGGAAGGATGCTATTTAGAAATGGACTGCACAGTAACTTTTTAAACGAATTCACGGGCGTTAGGCCGATTTTTTTTAAAAAATTGATTTTACTGTGCAAACACTATGCATAATAAAATATAATATATTCTATTTTTCATAAAAAAAGTAAAACTTATATATATATATATATATATATATATATATATATATGTATAAAATAACAAAACATGCCACCACCCGTGACTCCCTCCTGAGAAATCATTTTTCCAGCATGTGGGCTGCTGACCAACTTGTGGCCCCCACCACTTAATATATATATATATATATATATATATATATATATACTGAATAACTTTCTATCGATTATTTTAAAAAATGAGTAAGTGGGGGTCCATAAAATAAGTAAAATTTACATCAAATACTTCATAAAAAATCCACTCAATATTTTTAACAACATTTATTTATCATTATTATAACTTGTAATATTAACAATCAGATCGTTTCCAGAAAAGAGAGGGCTTTTCAATAAGGATTTCTCCCTATTGGCGCACAATTAGGTAACCAAACTCCTTTCCTCGACAGGACTTGCTAGACATTGTTAATTATGCAGATAATAATATGAATAACTTGTCATCTCAATTATTAATTTAATAATATAAAATATTGACAATAATTGAATAAAATAACGTGAGATACTATCACTACTAGAAATTTGACATATAGCGACTAGCTATAGCAACGGTCGGCACGGAACCGTCGCTATAGGGTATCTATAGGGACGGTCGGCACGGAACCGTCGGTATAGAGGTTTTTTAAAGATAAAACTCTCTTACTTTCCCCCAAATCATTTCAGTAATTCACTCTTTCTCTCTCGTTACAGACGAACGAACCAGAGCGATCGTGACCGGAGCGAACAAGGGTATACGATATGCGATGGTGAGACGGAGCGACCGTGACCGGAGCGAACAAGGGTATACCATCATCGATCTCTATCTATATCTGTATCTTTCTCCATACCCATATTTCTCTCCTTTTTACATCTTTACTCTTTTATTCCAAACCCTAATTATTACAGCTGCTTTATCGATTCACTCCTTTTTGGGACTTCTGCAGTGCATCTTAAAAAGCGTTGTTTTTTTTGACTGATGGATTTGGAAATGGCGAATTCTTCTAGGGTTTTGAGTTCAAGCTTAATTTTTGTTACCCCTTAGGTAACCACTTTCAATTTCATTGATCCATCATTATTTTTTGGTTTAATTAGTTTGATTTGTGTGTACATCTTTATGGAAGAATAGAGGGGAGATTATCATATACACATAAAAATTTCTACAAGGAGGCAATCCTGTTAGGATATTTACAAGTCAGGCACAGACGTCGAACTATTGTTCCTCTACGTATGGAATCTCTTATACATCTTTTCAGCAATAGTGTTTAATAATTGCTTTAGGTTTATTTCTCTAGATTTGTTTACAGATCAGCGTTGTTAAGATAATTGCTCAATTTAGAGTCCAAAGGAAGGTTATTTTACAGATGATATGGCTTAATCGATATACTTGTTTAGCTGCTTAAGTATTTCTATTTTTTGTCATGTGTGAACGTTAAGATTTAATTTTTGAGATAAATTTGGTTTAAATTAAGAGATAGGTCATTATGTTATTTTTGGGGCAACTTCTCACTATTAAGCATTTTGTAGCTGTGGAAAGCTCAAAGGATTCCTGGTAACTAAACGTAATCTTTAGATGTCATTGGCAGGTAAAGAACACTATTTCTAAATTAATGAAAATTATCTCATTTTATTGTTTGTTTGATTCTGTTCATTGTACAACCATTATGTGTGGTGTTTTAATTTCTGAATCAATGTCACCACTCTTCTATTTTTCTTGATAATTTTGGCATTGTATTTGCACAATGCCATTTAGAATAATGGATCAAAGGGATGCTAGTATGCCCTCCGATTTGTTCAAGGAAATTCATTTTCTTTCTGAGGGTACTAGGAACAATTAAATAATTCATGACTTGTTGGTACTTTATCTATTAATAATTAATTTACTGAAAGCTAGTGCTATTATTCTGTATGCTTTTCTAAATATAAAAATCATGTATTCCATTTGGCAGGAAAAAACTAGTTTCTGGAAGCAAAAATCTATTCGTGGTCAGCATGGTAAGCAATATTTATTTTTGTGTGCTGCTACTTGAAATGGAATATTCTAGGAAATGTGCCTGACTTGTAAATATCCTAACATGATTATTTGTGTGTACATCTTTATGGAAGAACAGAGGGGAGATTATGCATGGAAATTTTTATGTGAATTTGTATGACATAAATTCAGAAATTCATCTTTTATGTGTATATTTTTTACAGTTTCATTCAATTATATGTGCAGTCTTTGTAGAAATTTCATGCATAATGTGTGTAGTTAGAGTGAAACCAAATGTAGGATGACATTATGAAGTGAAATTGTTTTATGTTTAAAGATGGGGGAAAAGTTTGAGACTTTTTGTGTACATAAGAAAAATAATGTTTTTAGGTACGTGTATTGATATATTTACATGTTATGCATATATGTTGCATCTTAGAACCACACCAACTGTTTGATGAAATTACAAACTGAAAATGTTGTAGGCTAGGCAAAAAAAAAACTAGTTTCTGTTGATGGATGTATGTGGTTGTGTGCAGTTATGCCCTTTTATTGTTCAAAAATTATTCTTTTTGGGTTCAATGAAATTGGGAAATGAAAATGACATATATTCAGGAAGCATAGTGCGTGTGCCTTTGCGTACAAGTCAATATGTATACACATATGCATGTATATACAAGGGTGTGACCTTATGTATCTAGTGGTATTTGTATATGAATTATTTACCGGGGTGGACTAGCCATTTGATGAACTACCAACTGAAAGTGCTTGTGTTTGATTTTTTCTCATTTATGTATTTACAGGTAGAGATAGCTTAGAAGATACATGTCGATGGAGAGGTGAACAGGGCACGATGTATGCTGCAAAACCCATCTATTGTTGCAGCAAAGACTAGTAGTTGCAATTGATTAAGCAATTGTTAAGTCTTGATGTGACGCCCCCAAAATAGGTATACAACACCCATTCTGAGTCGCCAAATACATGGTACAGAAAGCAAACTACAACTTCAATAATACAATTGTCGTGCAAAATACGACAACACATACTGTGAGTTTAAATACAAATATTGTCTTCTAGACAATATCCACACTCAAATAAATCCTCATTACAATTATTCAAACACTATTTTACAGAAATAGTGAGGACTGCTAAAACATCTTTCTAGAACCATCACTCCATACCCCGACTAGATCCTGCTATGTTCTCACCTCCTGAGAAGAAAAATGGAACAAAAAGGAAAAGGGTGAGCTCAACTAGCCCAGTAAAGAATATTATGACTAAGATAATATACAAACAAATTATCGTTAGTCTTCAACAGGGAAAAATCTGATAGAATATAATCGACAACAAGTTTTAGATCAACAACTGCAGCGGAAACAGCAAACCATTAGAAGAGTCAAGTAAAGAAAGAATTCTACTATCTTCTAAGATTTAAAAGTCCATCATCAATATTTTATCCCTGTAACATCAATTAATAATCATCTTTATCCAAATATTCATCTTTGCACTACAGGCCAAAGATATTCATTTGTATCACCTGTCAGTCATCTTCATCTCAACACCTGTTCATCTTTGCACTACAGGCCAAAGATATTCATCAAGTAATCATACATCTTTGCACTACAGGCCAAAGATATTCAGTAATATCATCATTTAGGACTGAGGATGATGAAAAATATCTTAAAGAAAACGAATCCAATGAGACAGAAGGACAAATAGTAGGGATTCGTATAACAGTTTATCCAAGATCAATAATACTTCATAATAATCAATTGTGAAGCAGAATTCAAAAATAAAGATCAAAACATGGATACAATCAAAGATAGTAACCATAATAGACATCTTGGACAAAAAGGAAAATTTTAATTTTTCGGTGAATAGTGTCGTATTCGTGAATAGTACCGTATACGTGAATAGTGCCGTATACGTGAATAGTAATCCCCGACACAAAAAGTTCTAAATTTGATAAAAACTCATATCAATATTTCAGCATAATGATATTGAAGAAAATAATATCATTTAAGAAGAAAATAATATCCCTTACCTCAAGATATCAGTACTTCTGGTCGGAATACCGGTATAAGGCTGAAAGAAACTTGCTCTGATGAATAGAAACTCTCAAAGTATCTAAATACTCACAAAATACACTCAATAATCTAGAGAGAGAAAGAGAGAAAACTTGTTTCTGGTGTGATTTTCAATTCTAACTTAGCCCTCTATTTATAGGAAAATTTTAGTAGGTTTGACCTGCAACCTGATGGCTTTACCTGCTACTATTCCCACCCACCACATTTGAAATATAATTCAGCACATTTCTTCACCAACCACAAGTGGGGCCCACCAATTTAGAATTTTCCATCAAAATGATAAACTCCGAAAATTCAACAATTTCTGAACCAGTCATCTCGTAAAATTCATAATAAATCATACGTTCATTTTTAACGGTTCAAAATTTGTGGACATATACTCAACTTATATATGTATAACATATCCAAAAATTACCACGATCCAACGGTCGGATTAAAAATTATAACACCCGCAATATTTCTCAAAAACCCTGATTTGATTTTTAATACCTCCATTCCGATAAAAATACTGATAAAACAACTCAACATTAACTCCTTCATTTTTAACCACAAAAATATATCCCTCATTTATATCCACATAAAATAAATATTTCCTTATCATATGAATCAATAATTAATTATTCACAAATAATATTACAGAATCACATTTATGACAACCAGGCCGTTCCCAGGAAAGAGGGGGCTTTCCAATAAGGATTTCTCCTTACTGGCGCGCAATTAGATGACCAAACCTCTCCTTAGACAGAACTTTCTAGACATTGCCAATAATGTTATCTAATAATATTATTCAAATAATATGAATTATTGATCTGATAATGGAAAATACTGTGCAGCAACAATTATTGAAACAACAATAATATAAAATATCAATGCAACAATTATTGAATCAATAAAATATTGAACAATAACTACTGTAACAATTATTGAGTAGTGCCTTCTTACGTAAGAATCAATAATTGGTGCAATACCGCGTGCTACTGTATTTTAACCACCGGGTATTCTAACAGTATTAACGGTAACAACTACGCCGTTATTTATACTTGTCGTTTTCTTCATCCAATCGCTTTCCGTTATGGGGCCCACACAAGGCTGCGCCGTCGTACGAATATTCCCCGACAGCAAGAATATTCCACGACCAAACGAATATTCCCCGACAAAATGAATATTTTATAACCACTTGCTTATTTTGCAAAATTTGCACATTTCACCCATAACCAAAGTATTATATCAAATTAACCCCTTATTATTCACAATAATATTTAGAGAAAATTTGATTTTATTCATTAATAAGTTGGGGTCTTACAACCTCCCCTCCTTATGAAATTTCGTCCTCGAAATTGACGTACGTACCTGATGTTTCAAAAAGGTGAGGACTTTCATTTCTGATTCCAACTCCCAGGTCATTTTTTCAATAGCATGGTTTCTCCACAAAACCTTAACTTGTGGTATAACCTTCGTGCGTAGGACATGCTCTTTCCTATCCAAGATCTTAACAGGTACCTCCTCGTACGTTAAATCTTCAGCTATCTCGTCTGGTTCTAACTCAATAATGTGGTTCGGGTCTTTAACATATTTACGAAGCATAGATATGTGAAAAACATTATGAACACGAGACATGCTTGGAGGTAATGCGAGTCTATATACCACATTTCCTATTCGCTCAAGAATCTCAAATGGACCAACAAATCTTGGATTGAGCTTTCCTCTCTTCCCAAATCTTGTAACTCCCTTCCATGGTGCAACACGTAATAATACATGATCCCCAATATTAAATTCCACGTCCTTCCGATGAAGATCCGCATAACTCTTTTGTCGATCCTGTGCCGTTTGTATACGTTGTCGAATCGTTTGGATCTTCTCTGTAGTAATGCGTACCAACTCTGGTCCCAACAATGTTGCTTCACCCACCTCGTCCCAGCATACTGGAGAACGACATTTTCTTCCATACAACGCCTCGAATGGAGCCACACCTATGCTCGCCTGATAACTGTTGTTGTAGGAGAATTCCACCAATGGTAGGTACTTATCCCAACTCCCTTTGAGATCTAGGACACAAAGTCTTAATAGATCTTCAAGAGTTTGAATAGTCCTCTCTGATTGTCCGTCCGTTTGAGGATGGTATGCCGAACTGAATCGTAAATCCGTGCCCATAGCTTTCTGCAAGCTAACCCAAAATCGTGAAGTGAATCTTGGGTCACGATCCGAAACTATGGATACTGGCATGCCATGCAATCTCACAATCTCGTTCACGTACATACTAGCAAGACGTTCAAGGGAATAAGTCTCACGTATCGGCAAGAAATGAGCGGACTTGGTTAATCTATCAACAATAACCCAAATCGCATCTATGCCTTGAGAAACCTTGGGAAGACCCGTAACAAAATCCATAGTAATGTGTTCCCACTTCCATTTCGGGATCTCAAGTGGTTGCAATGGACCCTTTGGCACTTGATGCTCCGCCTTTACACGTTGACAAGTTAAACACCTCGAGATAAACTCCGCGATCTCTCTTTTCATATTGCTCCACCAAAATGTATGTCGAAGATCGTGATACATTTTGGTACTCCCAGGATGGATTGCAAACGGTGTGTTGTGTGCCTCCATCATTATTCTATGCTTCAAGTCAAAATCGTTAGGAACACAAAGTCTGGAGTTGACTCGAAGTATTCCTTCTTCATCGATTCTTGCTTCTGGAATAGCACCTTCTTGCACTTTCTTCTTCATACGCATCAGCTCCATGTCCGTAGCTTGAGCAGCTTTAACTTTATCGATTAAAGTCGGTTCTACTCGTATATTTGATATCATCATGTGGGTACTTGGAGCCTTCATCTCTATCTCCATCCTTTGCAAGTCATACAAAATGGGCCTTTGTGTTAACAATATTGCACTCGTACCCGCATATGATCTTCTACTCAATGCGTCAGCTACTACGTTTGCTTTTCAGGATGATATTGGATGGTATGATCGTAATCTTTCAACAGCTCGAGCCAACGTCGCTGCCGCATGTTGAGTTCCTTTTGGGTGAAGAAATATTTGAGGCTTTTATGATCTGTATAGATCTCCACTTTCTCCCCATACAGGTAGTGTCTCCAGATCTTCAACGCAAAAACGACTGCTGCCAACTCCAAATCATGAGTAGGATAATTCCTCTCATATTCTTTGAGTTGTCGTGAGGCATAGGCTATGACTTTCCCATGTTGCATGAGAACACATCCTAACCCTTTGCCTGAAGCATCGCTGTAGATAACAAATCCATCCGAACCAGATGGTATTGTCAGAACAGGTGCCGAAATGAGTCTCCTCTTGAGTTCTTGGAAACTCTTCTCGCATTCCTCACTCCATATAATTTTGTATCTTTCCGAGTCAGCTGAGTTAACGGAGTAGCGATTCGAGAAAATCCTTCACAAATCTCCGATAATAACCAGCTAAGCCTAGAAAGCTACGTACTTCGGTTACCGACTTCGGTTGCTCCCAACTTTGTATGGCTTCAATCTTCGCCGGGTCGACAGATACTCCATGTTTTGACACCACGTGCCCAAGGAATGCTACTTCCTCAAGCCAGAACTCGCATTTCTTCAATTTGGCATATAGCTTATTTTCACGAAGCCTTTGCAGTACCAGCTTCAAATGGCGCTCATGATCTTCACGGCTTTTGGAATAGATGAGGATGTCATCAATAAAGACAACAACGAACTGATCCAAATATTCTTTGAATACACGGTTCATCATATCCATGAAGGCAGCAGGAGCATTAGTCAATCCAAAAGACATGACTAAGAATTCATAATGCCCGTACCGAGTTCTGAAGGCAGTCTTTGGAATATCCTCAGTTTTAATCTTCAGCTGATGATATCCAGAACGAAGGTCGATCTTTGAAAAGAATTGTGTTCCTTGTAACTGGTCGAACAGGTCATCAATGCGAGGTAGCGGATACCTATTCTTGATAGTGACATGATTCAATTCTCGATAGTCAATACAAAGTCGCATACTCCCGTCTTTCTTCTTTACGAATAAAACAGGAGCACCCCAAGGAGACGTACTAGGAC
Organism: Panax notoginseng; assembly: GCA_016801055.1. Lineage (NCBI taxonomy): Eukaryota > Viridiplantae > Streptophyta > Magnoliopsida > Apiales > Araliaceae > Panax > Panax notoginseng. The sequence continues at coordinate 155,029,035 of CM029013.1, forward strand.
GAATAAAACCGATGTCCAACAACTCTTGTAGTTGGACTTTTAACTCCTGAAGTTCAATAGGAGCCATTCGATATGGAGTTTTAGAAATGGGCTTTGTACCGGGTTCAAGGTCAATAAAGAATTCAACTTCACGTTCTGAGGGTAGACCAGGAAGTTCTTCAGGAAATACATCGGGAAATTCTCTAACAATAGAAATATTATTCAAATCTGACTTGTCTTTGTTCAAATCCATAACATGGGCTAAGAAAGCTTGACATCCGTTTTTCAATAAACGAATAGCTTTGTGGCTTGATATGACAGTGACTGATTTTAGTGGTTTAGTAGTTTGAATTCGTATGACAGGTTGGTTAGGAATATGAAAACTAACAACCTTACGAAAACAATCAATTTTAGCATGATGAGTGGTTAACCAATCAATTCCTAAAATCACATCAAAAGCAAGTATCTTTAAAGAGATAAGATCAACAGGTAATGTGATAGTGCCAACTTGGATCATGCAAGATTTATAAACTGTAGATGTAACGAAGGTTTCACCCAACGGAGTTTCAACAGATAAGTTAAAGTCCAATTTCTCCGGAGTCAAGTTTAAACGTTGAGCACAAGCAGGAGAGATAAAAGAATGGGTAGAACCGGTATCTAGTAAAGTATAAACTTCGCAAGAATTCAAGATTAGCTTACCCGTGATCACCTCGTTCGGGTTTCTCGCGTTTTGGCCAGTAACGACAAACGCCCTTCCAGGAACCGCTGATTTCGACTTATCCGGGACAGCTTTTGGAGTCACCATCCCCGCTGAACTTGGTTTTGCTACAGAACACTCTCGAGCTATATGACCCTCCTTTCCACAGTTATAACATACCTTGGATTGTTGTGGGCAGTTTGGGCTGATATGTCCCTCTTTCCCACATTTGTAACATACGACCGGTGGTCGTTCTCCTCCCCTAGAAACAGTTGATGTTTGTGCTGACGTCTTCACATTATCATTGTTGTACCTTCTCTTCTTGAAATCTCCTCCCGACTCGCTCCTTCTATTATCACGACCACGATTACCACCAGAGTGGTTACCGCTTTTGTCCGAATGCTTTCCTCCCTGCTGGTTTTCATTGCTTCGATGACTGCTGCCACCGGTATGACCCTGGTTGTGGTCCCTCGGTTGCACATACTCATTATCTCGCTCTAATAATTGAGCCCTGTTTACAACATCTGAATATAAAGAAAATTTATGAGAGATAAGATATTGTCGAATCTCAGGTTTTAGACCTCTCAGAAATATCCTTGTCATTCGTTCCTCATTTTCGACCAAATGAGGTGCAAACCTGGATAACTCTGCAAACTTCGCCTCGTACTGGGACACCGTCATGTTGTTTTGTTCCAGTCTGATAAACTCTACCTCCTTCATATGACGAATACTTTCAGGAAAGTACTTGTCATTGAACAGTTTTTGAAATGTTTCCCAGGACATGTTGAGTGCGTCAGGCTGGGTACGCTTCACAGACTCCCACCAGTAGTCTGCCTCACCGCGGAACATAAAGGTGGCGAATGGAACCTTTTGTTCCTCCGTGCATCCCAAGACATCGAATATCTTGGTAATTTGCTTGACCCACGTTTTCGCCATGATCGGATCCGGCTTTCCCTTAAATTCTGGTGGTCCCAATTCTTTGAACTGCTTAGCTGTGACAAACCGCGCGTTATCATTTCCACCCGTATTCTGCACACGAGTCTCCCTCGTCTGATTTTGCATGAACTGCAAAAAGCTCCTAAACATTCCATCATTCATCGTTTGCTCGGTAACGTTGTTTACAGGAGGAATATTGCCTTCCTGTTGCACGTTCCCCTGGGTGGTGATCAAAGGTGTCTCCACGGTCTGATTTACTCCATTATTAACGTTCTCAGCTGCCATTCTTAAATACTGCCATAAAACAAGGGTTAATAGTCATGTCATATATTATCCCTATACTCTGACCGACCAAATAAACACCAAATAAACTTAGTCAAGTCATACTAGTGAAGGAATTCCCCGTCTCTCCCCTCCTAGTTCTTGTCTCACATCTCAGCCAGGGATCATATCCCTAAGCTCTGATACCAACTGTGACGCCCCCAAAATAGGTATACAACACCCATTCTGAGTCGCCAAATACATGGTACAGAAAGCAAACTACAACTTCAATAATACAATTGTCGTGCAAAATACGACAACACATACTGTGAGTTTAAATACAAATATTGTCTTCTAGACAATATCCACACTCAAATAAATCCTCATTACAATTATTCAAACACTATTTTACAGAAATAGTGAGGACTGCTAAAACATCTTTCTAGAACCATCACTCCATACCCCGACTAGATCCTGCTATGTTCTCACCTCCTGAGAAGAAAAATGGAACAAAAAGAAAAGGGTGAGCTCAACTAGCCCAGTAAAGAATATTATGACTAAGATAATATACAAACAAATTATCGTTAGTCTTCAACAGGGAAAAATCTGATAGAATATAATCGACAACAAGTTTTAGATCAACAACTGCAGCGGAAACAGCAAACCATTAGAAGAGTCAAGTAGAGAAAGAATTCTACTATCTTCTAAGATTTAAAAGTCCATCATCAATATTTTATCCCTGTAACATCAATTAATAATCATCTTTATCCAAATATTCATCTTTGCACTACAGGCCAAAGATATTCATTTGTATCACCTGTCAGTCATGTTCATCTCAACACCTGTTCATCTTTGCACTACAGGCCAAAGATATTCATCAAGTAATCATACATCTTTGCACTACAGGCCAAAGATATTCAGTAATATCATCATTTAGGACTGTGGATGATGAAAAATATCTTAAAGAAAACGAATCCAATGAGACAGAAGAACAAATAGTAGGGATTCGTATAACAGTTTATCCAAGATCAATAATACTTCATAATAATCAATTGTGAAGCAGAATTCAAAAATAAAGATCAAAACATGGATACAATCAAAGATGGTAACCATAATAGACATCTTGGATAAAAAGGAAAATTTTAATTTTTCGGTGAATAGTGTCGTATTCGTGAATAGTACCGTATACGTGAATAGTGCCGTATACGTGAATAGTAACCCCGATACAAAAAGTTCCAAATTTGATAAAAACTCATATCAATATTTCAGCATAATGATATTGAAGAAAATAATATCATTTAAGAAGAAAATAATATCCCTTACCTCAAGATATCAGTACTTCTGGTCGGAATACCGGTATAAGGCTGAAAGAAACTTGCTCTGATGAATAGAAACTCTCAAAGTATCTAAATACTCACAAAATACACTCAATAATCTAGAGAGAGAAAGAGAGAAAACTTGTTTCTGGTGTGATTTTCAATTCTAACTTAGCCCTCTATTTATAGGAAAATTTTAGTAGGTTTGACCTGCAACCTGATGGCTTTACCTGCTACTATTCCCACCCACCACATTTGAAATATAATTCAGCACATTTCTTCACCAACCACAAGTGGGGCCCACCAATTCTAGAATTTTCCATCAAAATGATAAACTCCGAAAATTTAACAATTTCTGAACCAGTCATCTCGCAAAATTCATAATAAATCATACGTTCATTTTTAACGGTTCAAAATTTGTGGACATATACTCAACTTATATATGTATAACATATCCAAAAATTACCACGATCCAACGGTTGGATTAAAAATTATAACACCCGCAATATTTCTCAAAAACCCTGATTTGATTTTTAATACCTCCATTCCGATAAAAATACTGATAAAACAACTCAACATTAACTCCTTCATTTTTTAACCACAAAAATATATCCCTCATTTATATCCACGTAAAATAAATATTTCCTTATCATATGAATCAATAATTAATTATTCACAAATAATATTACAGAATCATATTTATGACAACCAGGCCGTTCCCAGGAAAGAGGGGGCTTTCCAATAAGGATTTCTCCTTACTGGCGCGCAATTAGATGACCAAACCTCTCCTTAGACAGAACTTTCTAGACATTGCCAATAATGTTATCTAATAATATTATTCAAATAATATGAATTATTGATCTGATAATGGAAAATACTGTGCAGCAACAATTATTGAAACAACAATAATATAAAATATCAATGCAACAATTATTGAATCAATAAAATATTGAACAATAACTACTGTAACAATTATTGAGTAGTGCCTTCTTACGTAAGAATCAATAATTGGTGCAATACCGCGTGCTACTGTATTTTAACCACCGGGTATTCTAACAGTATTTACGGTAACAACTACACCGTTATTTATACTTGTCATTTTCTTCATCCAATCGCTTTCCGTTATGGGGCCCACACAAGGCTGCGCCGTCGTACGAATATTCCCCGACGGCAAGAATATTCCACGACCAAACGAATATTCCCCGACAAAATGAATATTTTATAACCACTTGCTTATTTTGCAAAATTTGCACATTTCACCCATAACCAAAGTATTATATCAAATTAGCCCCTTATTATTCACAATAATATTTAGAGAAAATTTGATTTTATTCATTAGTAAGTTGGGGTCTTACACTTGAGTTGTAATGTGAATGATTTTAAATGATGTATATAATATTTTTTATGTTTTATTTTATAGTGTACTTGTGTTTGTTGAATAAATGTGCATTATTAATTTTTTTTTTTTAAAATCTAAAAAGTCTATAGCTATAGTCCTAAAGACCGTCGCTATACAGTTTACCGATGACTTCTATGGCGACGGTCGGCGACCGTCGTTAATTTCTATAGCGACGGTCTTTAGGCCTATAGCGACGGTCACCGACCGTCGCTATAGGTCAATTTTCTAGTAGTGTATGCAGCAATTACTGTAGCAATAATTAAGTAAAACTGAGTGACTTCTCACGTAAGCATCAATAGTCAATACCGTGTGCTACTATGCAACCACGCGTATTACTGTACTTTTAACACTGGGAATTTCAACAGTTAACGGTAAAACTTTTGTCGTTATTTTTATAAAAAGATATTTCTGTCATTTTCTAACTCTAACAATAATTCTGTTGTGGGGTCCAGCAATGATTGTGCCGTCGTACGAATATTTTCTGTTAAAACGAATATTTCCCGACCAATCGAATATTTTATAACAACTTGCATACTTTGCAAAATTTATAATATTACCCACAACTATAACATTATATCAAATCCACACCATAATATTCAAAAATATATTTTGAGAAAAAAATAATCTTTATTTATGAAAGTTGGGGTCTTACAGTGTCTGCCGTTCTTTGCAACGTTGAAAGGGCCGAAGAATGCTAAGACATTTCAATGGACTTTGGAATCCGAAGATGCTTTCCAAGGGATTAAGAAGTATTTATCTTCGGTGCCTTTGTTGGTGATGCCAGTTCCTGCTAAACCTTTGTATTTGTATTTGGCAGCAAATTCATTGGTAGTAGGAGCCGTGTTGGTGCGAGAGATTGGGGGTAAGCAGCACCCCATTTACTATGTGAGCCATGCCCTAATAAATAAGGTATCCGAACCTTGAGAAGTTTGCCTTTGCTTTGATAATAGCTAGTTGAAAGCTTCGGCAATATTTCCAAGTCAGTTGATAATAGTATACACAGATCAGCCACTAAAGAAGGTGCTGGGCAAGCCAGAAGTTTCGGGGAGACTTGTTGCATGGAAAATAGAGTTATCTCAATTCTATATAGAGTATCATCCTCGGACAGTTATTAAAGGTCAGGCATTGACTGATTTTTTTGGTTGAATGTTCGTTCTCTGAAGCTGACGATAGTTTGGGAGAAGCTAAACGGTCTGAGAAGGCAGTGGTCGTGCTTCAGCAGATACAAAATGCATGGACGTTATATGCTGATGGGTCTTCTACTTCGGATGTTAGTGGTGCTAGGATTATCTTGACGAGTCCGGTGGGATTCAAGGTACAACAGGCCATCAGGTTTGGGTTTAGGCCAACGAACAATGAGGTAGAGTACGAAGCAGTATTAGCAGGGTTACGATTAGTGAAGAGTCTGGAGGTTCAGAGATTAATCATCTACAGTGACTCTCAGTTGGTTATCAAGCAAGTTTCAGGGGAATATGAAGCTCGGGGTTCAAGAATGGTCAAATATCTGACATAATTGAATGATCAACTTCGGTATTTCAATTCTTACGAGTTTCAGGGAGTCGATCGAAATGATAATTCCATTGTAGATACGTTGTCAAAGTTGGCTACCACTAAAGTGAGTACCATTGATGGCTCAGTATATTTAGAGACTTTGTAACAGCCCAGTATCTAACATGAAGCAGTGATGTGTGTAGAACGATCTGAATGTTGGCTAACCCCATATTTAGACTATTTGGCAGATGGCGTATTGCCTTCGGATCAGATGTTGGCTAAGAAAGTAAAGTATAAAAGTGCAAACTTTGTGCTTATAGATGGAGATCTTTATCGAAGGGCTTACTCATCTCCCTTTTTGAAATTTTTAGTTCCTTTTTAAAGCAGATTAATTCCTTCGGGAGGTTCATGAAGGTATTTGTGGAGATTATATGGCTGCAAATTCATTAGCATACAAGGTGCTTCGACAGGGATATTATTAGCCAACAATTTTCAAGGAGGCCACTGATTATGTGAAGAAGTGTCAAAAATGCCAGTTGAATAGTCCGATCCCACATCAGCCACCAAAAGAGCTATACTCGATTTTATCACCTATAACTTTTGTTATCTGGGGGATAGATATACTGGGTCCATTGCTGAAAGCAAAAGGGCAGGTTAGTTTTGTTATAGTAGCAATTGATTATATGACCAAGTGGGTGGAGGCGAAGCCACTTAAGACGATCACGAAACAGGAATGTTTAAAATTTTTGAAGGAATCTGTAGTGTTTCGCTTTGGCATTCCCATGGTGGTAATCTCGAACAATGGACCCTAGTTTGTGTGCTCAAAATTTGAAGTATTTTTAAAGGAGTTGGGATTCAGCATAGAAAGACTTCAGTTGCTCATCCACAATTTAATGGGCAAGTTGAGGTAACTAACAGAACACTCCTTAATGGAATAAAGAGAAGACTGGACGAAGCGAAAGGTAGATGGCCTGAAAAACTGCTTAGCTTGTTATGGGCCTATCGAACTACATCGAGGACTACAATTGGAGACTCGCCTTTTAGGCTGGCTTATGGTTCAGATGCCTTGATTCCTATTGAGATTGGATCTACAAGTCTTTGGGTCAGTCAATTTTGAGAAGTGTATAATGACGAAGGGCTTAAGGTCAACCTGGATTTGATTGAAGAGGTCAAGGAAGCAGCCTTGATAAAATTGGCAGCATATCAACGTCGTGTGACTAAGCATTACAATAAAGGGGTGAAGCTTTGAAGATTTGAAGTGAGAAATTTTGTTCTTCAGGAAGTGGAAGCTTCTACACCTCAGAACCAGGGAAAGCTGATGCCGAATTGGGAAGGTCTTTATGAGGTCATTGAAGTACTGAAGCCAGGGACGTATTGGCTGCGAGCATTAGTTGGGTCTGAGATAAAGAATACTTAGCATGTTGGAAGGCGTCATAAATATTTTCAGTAGGGCCAGTGTCAATGTACAAAAATATGTAATTATGCCAACATTTATCGTCAATAACAGAAGCTTTTTTCTCCAATGTCTCCAATGATGTTTTATCTAATGGTTGTTTGGGGGTTCGGTGGCCTATTCATCCTATAGGAGGTGAACAGGGTCCAGATTCGGCTTGTATATGGCGAACTTGATTTTATGGAGGTTTGGTGATCTGTTCATCCTCAAGACGGTGAAATAGAACTTAAACATCCTTTAGGTGGTGAACAGGGCCTATTCGTCCTCAAGATGGCGAATAGTTTTAATGGGAGATTCGGTTGGAGCTGTTCATCCTTTAGTTGGTGAACAGAATCTACTCATCCTAAAGATAGCAAGTGGGGTCCATATTCGACCTATATATGGCGAACTGGATTTTTCTGGAGGTTTGGGGGAATGTTCATCCTAAAGATGGTGAACATAACCTGTTCATCCTATAAATGGTGAACAGGACATGTTCGTCCTCAAGACGGCGAACAGGCTTGTTGGGAGGTTCGGTTGGATCTCTTCGTCCTAAAGATGGCGAATGTGATTGTTGATGATCTGTTTCACACTTCGGTAGTGAATAAGTATTACTTTACATTATTACTTGATTTTATTTGAAGTGTTGAGTTCAGATTACATTATTACCTGATTTTATTTAAAGTATTAATTTTGGGTTATTACTTGATGTTATTTGAAGTGTGGAGTTCAAATAGTTTAATGTTTATTAGAAGCATCAACTAAGGTTAAAAGGAGTAAGAAAGAAGCTAATTATATTTCATTAATATAAATAAAGCGATTACAAAATATTGATGAACTTTTTACAAGTTTCTAAAGCTACGGTTGAGGAGGATCGTCTTCGGCATTACCCTTGTCTTTGTCTTCAAAAGTGTCAAGGAGTAATGGGTTTAGAGAGGCAGCAGCTAGCTTACTTTTGCCTTTGCTTCGGGCTGTTTCATAACCTTCAGCATACATCTGAACTATTTTGTTGGTCAGTTCAGGTGATCGACGATATTCGACTTGGATTTCTTTTCGGAGTTCTTCGATAAGTGGGGGGCCGAGGGCTTTGAGTTCTCATAGTTCAGTTTCAATTTTACACCGAAGATCGAGATGTCGTTCTTCGGAGATTTGGGCATCGTTAAATTCTTTCGCCAATCTTCGGTTGGATTTTGCAAGAATTTCGTTCTTTCGAACTAATTCTTAATTTTGTACGGTAGTATCTTGTTGAAGTTTTTCGGCCGTTGCAAGTTGATCTTTCAATTTGTTGAAGTCTTTTCGGAGCATTGGGAATTGTAGAGGGTGTTCCCATGCTGACTTCTTTCTCTAGCCAGAGCAGATTTCAAAATGGCATTTTCTTTTCGAGCAGCATCCTCTTCGGCTTCAGCCTTTTTATACCTTTGGTGAAGTCGCCCGAAGATTCCATTTGCCTATAGTTATTCAGAACTGAGCAAAATATTTCAAGAAATTATTGGTGAATTCAAAAAGGTTGGGCAATAATCAACTTACTTTGGCTTTATGAGTCATGCCGGCTTCAATCAAGTCCATGATGGAGCTGTTGCCGAAGCAATGATCATCGGTGTCGAGTACGAAGGAATTGTAGAGGTGTAGAGGAAAGTTTTCATTTAGCTCTGGCCATAAGGTGGGCGAGTATACAGCTTGAGGTGTAGTGGAATAAGATGGATGTTGTGGAGATGGTATGGGTTGTTCGGGCGGAGGTGGATTGTAGGATGTTGAAGGTTCAGGAGGTGGTATTGATTGGTCGTCTGAAGTGAGTTTTCTTTTTTGGACGAGGGGAGAATTGGGTTCAGCATATTCTTCTTGATCTACTTCAGGTACATTGATTTCCATTGGTATGATAGGAGAATGGGTGGCTTTGGCAGTGGGTACTCTAAGTTCTTCGACGGAAAGGGGGGTTACTTTGGCTCTTTTCTTTTTAGTGCCAAGAATTTAGGCACGTTCAGAAATGGGCATGTCCAGGAGGCTTTCATTAAGGGTGGGGACAGGTACATGTTTTGGTTTTCTGGCAGCTCTTTTCTTTCTACGAGGATGGCTAATTTCTTCGGTGGGAGTTGGTTCAACAGTTTGTGGTTCTGTGGTCTGAGGTTCGGTAATTTGAGGCTCAGACGTTTGAGGTTCAGAAGTTTAGGGTTCAGTAGATGGGGGATCGACAGGATTTTGAGTTGGTTTGGCAGCAAGGAATTTTTCTAGTTCCTTTCGATCTATAGAGGTAGGCTTGGTAAGAGATACTGAAGAAGATGAAGAAATTATTTCAAAATAATTATTACAGAAAATTTGAGAAAATTCATAAGTATTGAGTTCGGGACTTACATTTTTGGTCGTATAACCATGCTTTCTTGCTTAGGAGTCTGAAGCTACATTCCTTCATAGGGATCTTCTCTAGAAGCTTCGTCATCTCTCTCACACGTTCCTCAGAGATATCGCCGAAGTCTGCAGAGATACGCTCGGAAGTAGTCCAATTAGGAAGGGAAGAGAGTTCAGGTCCTTTGACGAAGAACCACTCCTTATGCCATCCTTTGTTGCTTGAAGGAGTGTCCATCAAGGAGCACTTCTCGAACCTAGCATTGGGTTTGGGGGATTGCTTGCTCAGCATTTTGAAGCCCCGTTCCCGAGATTTACCAGCTGTGTATAGAGTGAAGAAGAAATTGAGAGTGGGTGTAATCCCTATTTCATGGCATAGAGCGATGAAGGCAAGGATGTGAATATAGGAGTTAGGGACTAATTGGGCAAATCCAACGCCCACGAACCCTAAAAGGGTAACGATGAAAGCATGGAGGGGAAAGCGAATCCATTTCTCTACGAAGGTCAGAGGCATAGCAGTCCATCCTTCGGGACGAAGATACATTCACTTAGTAGGATCAGGCATTCCCACGAGGTGGGTGTCTGGTATCTGGTAGCGTGTTCGAATGTTCCGGAGGTCAACCTCTATAAGTATGGAAGGAGTATTGGCATGGGGGAATCGTTCTTCATTTTTGAAAAATAGAAAAGGGTTTGGAATGGGAGTAGGTGGGGGATTTTTACTAGAAGCAGGGGTGGATTTGGGGTTTGTTTTCGAAGAGACATTGGTGGGATTTTGAGCATGAGGGATGGAGGAGATGGGTGTTACAAAAATTGGGACAACATTTTCTGGGTTCGGAGAAGCCATTGCTAACAGTTTGCAGAGAAGAGAGAAATCGAGAGAAAGAAGAAAGCAAAAGCACTGAGGTTTCAAAATGAGAAAACAAAACCGTCAAAATTGGGTGAAATTGGTTTTTATAGTGGCTGTCTTTTCAGTTAATTCCGAAACACGAGGGAGGCGCATTTAATGTGGGTAATGATGGTGAATTTGAAGAGTTATCCTTTGAATTTGGGTTTTCTACAGATTTGGCCTCGGTCAGTCTCCTTTGGGCTTCTTTACTGGTTAGGTCATTCTTATATACTCTTTTATTAAACATTTTGTTTAATAAAAGACTGGGGGGAAATGTTAGGCCATGAATATTTGGACCTATTGGGCTACACTTAATTGGGCCTTTGGAGTATTGAGTTATTAATTAAATGAGGAAGTATTTGGGCTTGGGCTGTAAATTATTAATGTATAGGTGTTGGAATGTGAGCCCAACACCTTAATTGATGACGATTTAGCTTAATCTTAGTTAGTGGGGAACATGGAGGTGACCAGCAGGTGATTTTGCATGCAATTAGCTGAGATCACTTTGAGTCAGCTGCATACAGGACCGTGAAATGAGTATATGAGGACAGAACACTACACAAAAGAGGTAACATGCAAATTTTATACAAAACACTAAAACACACAACCTCTATTGTTAACCTTGTGTCGGCATGTACTGATTCTTACACCGGGGCTATCCCCCGGCGGCCCAAGCCGTCAAGCTTTCGGTGCTGATTCATTTTCTGTGCAGGGTTGGACGCGCTTTTCGTTGATTGAGGTGCGTTAAAAGATCTTGGCGTTAACAGTTATTGTACTAATTGTTCTCATTTTAATAATGGAGTCCATTTGATAGAATTCTCTCACAAATAAACCTATTGTGACTCAGGAAGAAATTACACTAGTAAATCAACTTGCTCTCATTTTAGTAAATGTTTCCATTTGTTTTTCTTTATCAATTTCCCTCGGTTGATGGCTAACGATAGAGCTGATAATTTAAGTTGAAAATGACAAAACTAATGAAATATTCACTGTAGTTGGCACGTTTTACTGATTACGCCATTGAACTTTTAATTTTTCAAATTATCTCGCTAAACTAATTATTATTTTGAAATTCAGTCATTCTGTTAAAAAAAAATAAACGAACGTTAATTTTCTATCGACAAAACTAATAAATTACTCATTGTAGTTGACACGTTTTACTGATTATACTATTAAACTTTTAATTTTTTAAATTGTCCCACTAAACTAATTATTATTTTGAAATTGGGTCATTTTGAGTATAACAAGGATGACTAGCTTGAAGTATAACAAGTATAACTCAAAATGATCCAGTTGAAGAAGCAGATTCTTCTTCTCCAACATCTTCTAAGTTTCCTACTCAATCTGATTTTGATGCCCCCATTAATAAACAATTAAGAGTCATTAAAAAATAATTTATATTAGATTGGGATAATCTGGTTAACGATTTCAATTTCAGATCTAATAAAGAGAAAAGACATTTGTTTCGGTCTAATCATTCTACAGAGAAAGAGCGAGATAAAATTGTTAATAGGTGGAAACGATTTATTAATAATTGAAAGATAAACATTACTTTTTACGACTGGTATGATCAGTATCAAGGTAAATGTAATGTTATAACTAAAACACAGTGGGTAAAAGAAGATAAATCAAAAATTTCCTCTAGTCATCCTCCTCTTGAAACTGTTCTTATTTCAGTTAAAAACACATCTGTTATTGCTAGTCCATTCAAAATTTCAGAAAGTAATAAAGATGAAAAGAAAATTATTGAACAAAATAATTTCACAAATCAGTATCTAGCAACCTTAGGTAAGCAGCTAGATAAAATTGAAGAAAAATTTGAGGAATCAATTATTAAAAACCTGATTCAAAAATTGAACAACCTTTGTTAAAATTACCAGAAAATAGAAGTAAGCTAGGTTTACCCAATAAGGATGGTGAACTTACCCGTACTATTGATAAGTTATTTAAAAAATTAAAAACTGAACCTGGAACGAGTGGCACCATAGCTATTATTGATCAAGTTGAAACTGACAATGAAAGCAATAGTCAATCAGATAATTATGATACTATTTCAGTCCAGGATTTTAATGATCAGTTAAATACATTAACAGTCAGTAACACTAGTATTACCAAAAATTGGTATTCTAGACCTACTCATCCAGATCTACAATTCGAAGAGATAAATCTAGATACACAATTCTCTGTTTCTTCTAATAAAATTTATGAATGGAACATTGATGGTTTTAGTGAATAAGAGATTTAAAATAAGTTAAATCTCATGTCCATGGTAGCTAATAGCTATATTACTAAATTCAATAATCTCACTCAGTCGGATATTATTGAATTAATAGCTAGTGGATTCACTGGTATCCTTAGATCTTGGTGGGAAAAACATCTCACAGAAGATACTAGGCTATCAATAATCCATGTTGTCCAATTGGATGATGACGGCAACCCCATCTTTGATGAAGATATTGGTGTTGGTCTGCCAGATGGAGTTAACACTTTAATATTTACCATAATTAAACATTTTGTTGGAACTCCTAGTAACATTACTGAAAGAATTCACGATCAGTTAAGTAATCTCACTTATCTCACTCTAAGTGATTTTAGATGGTACAAGGATGTATTCACTTCTCGGGTTATGATGCGTAATGATAGTAATAAACCATTCAGGAAAGAGAAATTCGTTAATGGTTTACCTTCGTTATTTGCTCATAAAGTTCGTGAAGAATTAAGTAAAAATTTAGGTTACATTGATTATGATAATCTTACCTACGGAGATATTATAAGTTATATTCAAAAACTTGGTTTAAAAATGTGCATTGATTTCAAGTTAGCCAAACAAGCTAGTAAAGATAAAAATAAAGCCAAGTATGAGTTAAGAACCTTTTACGAACAATATGGTTTACCCCCTGCTGCTCCCTCTAGAAGAAAGCACATCCATAAACATATAGAACCTCGTAAAAGTCACAAACGCCATAAAAGAAAACATAGTCACAAAAATCAAGATAATTATTACACTAAACCTAAAACCTCAAATAGAAAACATAATAAGAAACCCAAAATATTTGATAAAAGTAAAATTGTTTGCCACAATTATGGGCAAAAGGGACACTACAAAAGTGAGTGTAAAATAAAATAAAAAATATCTCAATTAAATGTTTCTAGTGAAGATACAAAACAACTATTAGAGTTAATGAGAATAGAGAACAACGTCAGTAATGATGAAGGTTCTGATATTTCTTATTCTTCTAATAGTAAGGCCAGTGAGGATGAAACAAATAGTGATAATGAAGTTACTATATGTGCCGATAATTATAATGAAAATTGTTGTGTTAAAAGATTAAATGTAATTACTAAAGAAGATGAAGAAAGTTCTTTGTTAATTGATTTAATTAGTAAAATTACTGACCCTGAGTTAAAAGTTCAATACACAAAGCAGTTAAAGGATTTATTAACTAAAGATAATAGGGTTAAAGACAAGATTATTAAAGCTAAAGAAAAGCCTATATTTAGCCTTAATAAAACTCTTAAAAGGTTTAAATCTCCGATTAAAGAAGTTACCCTTCCAGAATTAAATCAAGAAGTTAATAAACTCAAAAGAGAAATTTCTAATTTAAAATTAGATGTTTCTAATTTAAGAAAAGAGATTGAAGATAAAAAAATCTGATCTTCAAGTACATGATTTCTCTTCTAGTGATGAAAATCATGACGAACCAGAATCATCTGGTATTAAAGAAGAGTCTGATCTTTTTATTCAAGGTCTCTCCCTTAAACGTATTAAAGATGTAACGATCCGAAATTTCAAATTATAAAATTAAATATTTATCAAATAATATAAATATTTATTTGATGTGTCTATTATTGTTTTGATTTAATAATTTAGATGGTATATTAAATTATTAAATAAAGTTATAATGAAAATTATAATTTTGTGATATTTGCTAAAATGATATATTTAATTAAAATATAGTTTGCGATTATAATTATAAACGTAAGTGTTTATTAAAATAAATTAAAAAGGGTTTAATTTAATTTTTACCAAACAAGAATTAAGTAATTTAATTCTTTAAAATTAAATGGTTTTTGCCAAACAAGTCTTATGACTTTTGGAATTTCTAGATTTTTAAAATAAATAAAATATATAAAATAATAAGTAATATATAATTATAATATATACATTTATTTTTGTAACTGTTATTATATTGATGCGTATTAAGGTGTATCAGTTTCTTTTGTTTACGCTTACTATTCAGTTTGGGTTTTTACGCTTAAGTTGGTCTGTGTTGTGATACTGTGAACTTTGAGAAAATTGAGAATTTCTTGAGAGAGAATTGGAGAGGAGTCTAGGAAATTTTCATGTCAAATCCAGTGTATTTAGTAAGAAATTCTGTCAAGCAAAAAAAGGTATGTTCATAACTGTGATAATATATATGTATTTGTTTCTCATGTTCTGTAATAAGCAATTGTTAAATTGTGGATTTATATAGTTGGTAATTGCAATTGTATATGTTTATAATGCTAGAGTTTATGTCAAATAAGAAAATCGCATGTTAATTTTCGGATAACAGTAAAAGAAAGTGATGTGTTTATGTTTTCATATGTAACTATGCAAGTACCAATTTTGATGGTCAAATTGCATACTAAGATGTTAATTGAGTTTTGTTTATGCTAGTTTGTTGAGATACGAACATAACATAATTTGAATGAAATGATTTGGTCAAGTATTGAATTCACGGTGATGATTTTTAGAATGAATATCAAGAAAATTGAGTTTTTATAAAAATCATGAAAATTGAGAAATTAAAATAGTTCTAGTTGTTGATAAATTGTGCTAATTGGCTGTTAATGTTAGCAAACATGTTTCTGGTACTGTTATATTTCTCTTACGTGTTATTACCACTGTTTAGTGGGTAAAATTCGTGTTAGTTGGCTTAAGAAAAGTGCCGAAGCTCTGTTCTGCAAAAACTGAGTTATGTGTGTCGCGCAGGCGCGCAGTCCTTAAGCACGGGCGCGCGGCCTCCCAATACAAAACTCGCGCGGCCACGCGAGTGCCCATTTCCAAACGCTGAAGTCTGTTAATTCTGCAGACTTTAGTCGTTCGTTGCGGCTTAGCTAAAGGTTATGGTAATGTGTCCAACATGTAACAACAAGGCTAATAAAGAGTGGTGTTATGTGTATTATAAATTTAAAGTTTCAAAAATGATTAGTAAATCAACAAACGTGTTATGTGATAATTTAGTATACATAATGAAAGTTCTGAAATGTAAATGGTAATGAACATGTTATGGTATGTTAGCATATCTAATAGGTATTGTGGTTCTAAAATTATGTGTAGGTGATCGTGAATTTAATTTTATAGCTTACGCTCAAGGCAAGTTTCTAAACCCTATCTTTTTACATTGAGAAAGTTTCTAACTCTACACTTTCGTTGAGTTAGTTCTATTATTACACTGTGTAACTTTATTCTTTTGATTGAGCAAGCTTTTTATCTTAACTGTTATTAATAAGTCAATTGTTCCTAAAATTCATTCGAGCAAACTTTAACTCTAATGTTATTTGAAATTCTCATGTGATTGATTCATTCTAACTTGTTTATAATTAAGCAAATTTCTTAAATTCTATTATTGCATAATGAACTTAGCTTTTGAACTCTCGTCTCTATTATTAAACTGTTTTAATTCTTTACATGAGGTAATACCATGTTGGGCAAGTTTTTAAGTTTCCAGCTTGCTATCAGTGGTTGTACGTTCAGTAATTTCATTTCTAATGTTATAAAACTCTAACCTTAGCTTATTGATTGTTCAAGCAAAGGTTTACCATTTTATTCATTTTGTTGAATACTTATGCTCTATAGTTATTTCAAGCATGAGTTTAATATTTATAATTAGTTCATTTATGATTCTCAATTGTTCTATGTTATGTTGTTATCAGCCATCTGTTGTGGTTATTAAACACTATTGATTCAACTAGTCCTCTAGTTGATGTTCGTTAAACCTCAATTTCTTTTGAAAGCTTATCCAAACCAAACCTTCTTTGGTGCGGACTTGTACTCTAAATACTGGGATGAACAACCCTATTATTATTAGGGGATAATTTACGCGTAGCGTTAAAATGTTTGTGCACAATACATTGTACGAAGGGCTGATCCCCCTAAGTACAAGGAGTCCTTATAGTCTTATAACTATTAAAGTTGGAGTTGAAAGATTACTCACAACTGTGGACATAGTTCATGATCTTATGACCCTCAGTTATATATATTCCATATTTTGGATTCCAGTTTTTGATTATCATTGTTGGAGTACTTTCAGACTTGATAAGCCTATTCGTTGGCAATTATTATTATTATTTTCCTGTTGATTTATTATTGTATCCAGTGAGCAATTGCTTTGCTCACTCTTGCATATTTATACACTCATTGCAGCTAAAGTTGAGAAGGTAGATGAGCCTTCAACTAACAAAGGAAAGGGAAAAATGTACAAGTGATGAAGACTTGTAATTTTACTTTATCGTTATGATGATAGACTTTTAATAATAATGTGATGTAATAATTTAATTTTCGTATTTGAATGATTGTAATTAAAGGTTAGATAACCTGGGAGATGATGTTTTTATTAAAGTAATCCTGTATGGGCAGGTTTTTTATTATTCAATTTATTATGATTGGGTAGTTAGATATGAATGTTTTGATTACGTGAACACCAAATCTTGAGGTAATGAAGTACCTAGATTTGGGGGTGTCACAAAAGATATCACCATTCAAAAATGGTATATCTCTGTCAACTTAGTCATCGATAAAACCTTCTCAATTCAACTCCCTGCCTTAGTTGATACAGGTGCAGATCTGAATTTATCCCTACTAAGTATTATAAGAAAACTAGTGAAAAGTTAAATTCTGCTAACGGTAGTCAGATGGAAAAAAATATAAATTGCCTAAAGTTCATATTTGTCAAGATAATATGTGTTTTAAAACTTCATTTATTTTAATTCGCAATCTTACAGATAAGATCATCTTAGGATTACCATTTATATATTTATTATACCCTTTCACTACCAGTAATAAGGGATTAAACTGTGAACATTTAGGTAAGAAGATAACATTTAATTTTCTTATTAAACCCAAAGAAAGAGATTTAAAATTTATCCAAGAAGAATCTATTTCCAATTCCTTGAACTTATTAAACTGTAAATCCACTCATTTAAACTTTTTAAAAGAAGAGATTAAATATAAGCAAGTTGAAGAACAACTTAAGAGTAACAGAGTTCAAGAAAAAACTGCTGAGTTAAAATTATATTTAAAAGAAAACCTTTGTTCCAATTCTCCTAATGCTTTTTGGCATCGGAAGAAACATGTTTTAAGGCTTCCTTACGCTAAGGAATTCAAAGAACATTTGATTCCTACTAAGGTTAGGCCCATACAAATGAGTCATGAACAAATGGAGTTATGCAAAATTGAAATTAATGATCTCTTTAGTAAAGGATTAATTAGACCTAGTAAATCCCCTTGGTCATGTCCTACCTTTTATGTCAATAATGAAGCAGAAAAGGAAAGAGGTGTTCCTCGTCTAGTTATTAACTATAGACCATTAAATAAAGTCCTTTAATGGATTAGATACCCTTTACCCAATAAGGATGACCTCCTTAATAGGTTAAGTTATGCAACCATTTTCAGTAATTTTGACCTAAAGTCAGGATTCTGGCAAGTTTCCATTCACCCAGATGATAGGTACAAAACAGCATTCACTACCCCATTCGGTCATTACGAATGGAACGTTCAATCATTTGGTTTGAAAAATGCCCCTAGTGAATTTCAGAACATCCTCAATGATATTTTAAATCCTTTCAGTCATTTCGTCATTGTTTATATCGATGATATCCTCATTTTTTCCAGATCCATTGAAGAACATATTAAACATTTAAATTCATTCTTCAAGACAGTTAAGGCTAGTGGTCTTGTTCTGTCCCCTTCCAAATGCAATCTGTTTCAGACCAAAGTTCTGTTTCTTGGTCTAATCCTCTATCAAGGACTTATTCGGCCTATTGACAGAGATATTCAATTTGCCGACAGATTTCTGGATAAGATTACCAACAAGACCCAACTGCAGAGATTTCTAGGCTCTCTCAATTATATTGGCAAGTTCTATAAAAATCTCAGGAAGATTTGCAAACCTCTCTTTCAGCGTTTGCAAAACAATCCCCCTTCCTGGACTGACGTTCATACTTCTGTCGTCCAACAAGTTAAAAAATATGTTAAGGTTTTGCCTTGCCTTGGCATATCCAATGATTCAGCCTTTAAAATCGTTGAAACTGATGCCTCTGACATTGGCTTCGGAGGTATTCTCAAACAAAAGTTAACTCCTTCTTCCTCAGAACAAATTGTCAGATTTCTTTCTGGTGCAAGGAATCCTACACAATTAAATTATAGTACTATTAAAAAAGAGAATCTTTCTTTAGTTTTACGTATTAACAAATTTCAAAGTGACTTGCTTAATCAAAAATTTCTGGTTAGGATAGATTACAAATCTACAAAATTTATTCTTGATAAAGACATTGAAAATATTTCCTCTAAGCATTCTTTCGCTAGATGGCAAGCTCTATTAAGCATTTTCGATTTTGAGATTGAATATATTAAAGGAAGTAACAATTCAATTCCAGATTTTCTTACTCGTAAATTTATTAATACATGTACCATTTTATCACTATGAGAGTGCGAGGAGATTCTTCTTCTCGAGGTCAGGGCCGCGCTTCAGGCCCAAGTAATCAATCAAAAGGAACTTTAGTTCCTCACCCAGTAAGCCCAGTTCCTCAGCCCAACCCAGTTAGTAAACTTCAGGTCATTGGTACAGTCCCCAAACCCTATTTATCTGTCTTAGCCAGTAACCATAAACCAGTTGATCCTTTCTGCAATCAAAGGAAGGCGTCATCCTCAAATCCCAATAACCCCACTTCTCAGTACATCCTTAAATGGGATCATCACTTGTTTCATATTAAACCCCATATGAAGCCAAAAGATGACCCGATTAAGCTTGCAGCCCAGTATTTCCCTTTGGGATGGCATTTTGTACCTTGGGCTCCTTATAAATCCCTCATGTATTATAAGGATATCCTTCTGGAAATCGAGTCAATCTTTATCAAACCTATTTATACTAGGGATGATGAATCCAAAGTTCTCTATCATTCACTCTATATTAAACAGGTTATTCATTCTACTGAGTAGGGAAATCATCCCTCTGATCTTAGACAGATCTCTAATCATGGTAACTCGTATTGTTATTACGATTATATAGAGGCCTGGAATAAGATCTTCCTCTATCAAAATGAATCGCATAGTCACTCGTGGTTCTTACAATTTGACCACAAATTCAAAAGTCAGATCCCTTTCTGGTTTATTATTTGGTGGTCAAGATTTGGGTCTTCTTTCGACCTTCTCCCTGACCCTCTTAAGGCTTAGCTCAATCATTTTTGCAACCATAATAAATACCAATCAAAATTTGAAGGTATCCCAGTTCTCCTTCAATTCATTAGTAAATATAAGGTTCCTTGGATTTTTAAATGGCAGTATGCCATTCTATCTCCAACTAAAGTAACAACCTTTCAATCTCCACCGTCTAGTAATATGACTACTCAAACCACTGTTTCCCCAGTTACTTATGTTTCCCGTTAGTTCTTTGTCAAATGGTGGGATAAATTTGATGTTAATAGGATTGTAGGTCAAGTTCAAAAAGAATTTCCCTCAGTTCTTATCTCTATTCTTCCAGTTAGCTTGATCCCTACCAAAGGATCTGGATCTTCTAGTAAGCCAAAACCATTAAAATCTAGTCCAGTAGGTTCTTCATGTTCTATTGATGTTGCCAATATCAATAAATGTCAAACCTCAGAATTAAAGCTCTTTGCTGATGATATCCACAAAAGAATTGATAAATTACATGAAGAAGTTAAAGCTTTAGAGTATTCTTCTTCCTCCTCCAGAAATGCCAGTTCCAGTAAAGATGAAGAAGATGAGGAAGACGATGATCCGTATGGTACAATCGATCTTCAAGATGCTCAGGACCCATTTGCCTGACATCTCAGTCATACGCACCTGCCCTTGTAGCCACTTAGTCAAAAAGATGTTTCTGCTTTTCCATCGAAAGTAGCTCTTAGTCACATGCACCTGCTCCTGCAAAAGATGATCCTGCTTTTCCACTGAAAGCGTGAGATTCTCTGCCCACTTTAGTCAAAAGTCGCCGAAAGCATCCATGCATAGTAAAAAGTCAGCACTGTTTTACTGTTCATCAATAGTAAATACTGTATGTAATCATTTACTTTTGTAATAGTAAATTTGTAATAGTTCTTTCCTTATTCTATAAAAGGAACTTGAACTTAGTTAGTAAGATAGACTTAAAAAGACTCAGAGTTCCTTCTATGACGAATCTTTAGACTCTCTCCCTTCTCTCTTCATCTACTTCTCTAATGTTCTAAGTAAGTTGTAAATCACTTTTATTTCTTGTATATATATATATATATATATATATATATATATATATATCAGCTCCTTTTTTACAGGTTTTCATTTGGGAATCTTACTCCAAAATAAAAAGATAGCATTGAGATAAATTATTTTTGAATGAGACTTTAAAAATTAAAATGAGATGCTTTTTAAAGAGAGAAAGTATATTAATTTTTAATTTTTAATTTTTGAATGAACACTATATAAATTTTTAGAGAGAGAAAATATATTAATTTATTTTAGAAACATAATGTATTAGAAAAATTAGAGAGATAATTAATTAAAAGATGGAAAAAGTGAAAGTACATAATTCTCAAAAAGTAAAATATGGGTTAACCAATATTAAAACTATAACCATTTGGTTTCAACCCATACAAATCATATTAAAAATGAATAATGTGATTTTAGTTCTTATTTGGACCCATAACTGTAAAGCCCCCAAATTCAGATACTTGAAACCTGAACTCAGTGCTTCCCGATACCATTTCTATAAGCGAAATAATAGTAATAATAATAACAATAATATAAATATTAAACTTAATTTACATATATATCAGAGTCTAGCTCCCAAGTACGTAACCTTTAATATATTCCTTACATAACATGATAGATAATATATATCATTGTCTTAATAATAACAAACTATTACATAAGATAATATTGCATTCATTCAGCAACCTTTCCTTTTTCCTTGTTCTTAACAGAGCCCTCTGGTTGTTCATACTTAGCTGAAAACATTTAAATTAAGCAAGGATGAGTATTTGAGTGCCCAGCAAGTAATAACAATTATAAATATTAGCTGAAAGGATTAAATGTTTTCTTTGTACTACCCTTCTACAACAAGTCAATAGTTGTGAAGTAATCTGAACCGATAATAATAACATAACAACTCTCTATCCAATTTTTGAAACTACGTACTGACTATAAGTAGGGTTAAGGTGACATACTATGAACATTATTTTCAATTGTCGAATAGGTTTAGCAGAACTTCGTCCGTAAACCGTCATAACTTACGGGCACGGGGGGTGATCAGCCCGTTATGCCCTGTATTGATCAATACTACATGCAAGAACGATGTTAACGTTCACTTTGTCCGCCTTGCGTGCATAAAAGTTTTCCCTTGATCGGGATGTTCATACTTAGTCTGGAATCCGAACCAAAATAATTTGATTGGATACAAAAAGGTTTTATCTTGTTCAACAATAACTTATAAGTCAACATATATATACTGGAAAATGTGTATCAACATGTGATTTAATACAATGATTATCCAAGTGGGGACACTTGTATAACCATATCTAGAAATTAACGAACAGAATATATATATATATATATATATATATATATATATATATATATATATATATATATATCTGAATTACAGTATAGTAACATGTTGATAATCAATGATCGAATATAACATATATAACAATAGGGTTAATATCTGATATAATAATAATATAATTCTGAATCTTCTTACTCATGTCCATTGCATAAAGAAAATACAAAGGTAGGATACTTGTCTGGTACGCTGCTTACAACTCGCAACTTAGTTTATCTTTTATATAACAATCTATCAGTAATAAGATCATTTTACTGATTAGAATAACATACTATAACACATAGCACTACTTATTGCAGTCAGCACATTACCTAATCATATTGTCACATATATTTAACAACCATTAAATCACAAATAAACACTTATCAAGCCAACCTATCTAAGCCCAGATTAATTTCTGAAACATGTCGGTGTACCAACGACTTTATCGGGTAATTATCGAGTCTAAGACTCTATCCTGTTGCTCAATAACTGTAAGTATCAGTCATATTATTTTTAAATGACTTATAATAATTTTAAAACATTTATAATAATTTATCATGAATTTTCAAACATCGAAATCATTATTAAATGATTTAAATATTAAATAATTCTATTATCATTAATATTTAATTAATATCAAAGTATTAATGAAACTATTGCCAAAATATTAAAGTTATTTATAATAACAGAAAATATTTTTAAAGTATTAATATCACCCTTAAATGATTTTTAAAACAATTAAAATTATTTTTAAATAATTACCATTAATATTTAAATATTAATGTACTATTTATCAAAATATTAAAAGTCATTAATTATAACTTAAAATATTTTTAATTTATTTATATCCTTTTTAAATGATTTTTAAATTAATAAAACTATTTTTATACTATTTATTTAATATAATTATTAAATAAATTTAATATCATTAATAATAACTTAATAATCATTAATATTAAATTATTAATGAAATTATCTTTTAAATATTAAAAGTTATATTTTATAACTTAATATATCTTTAAACACTTTATTTTCATTTAAAATAATTTTTATAATAATAAAATCATTTTTAAACTAAATTATTTAATATTATTATTATATAATTTTAATATCATTAATAATAATTAATTAATAAAATTTACCTTTAAATATTGAAAGTTATATTTTATAACTTAAAATATTTTTAAATACCTTATTATTATTTAAAATAATTTTTAATATAATAAAATCATTATTTATTTATTTATTTAATTCATTTATTAAATAACATAATGATCATTAATATTAATTTATTAATGAAATTTATCACAAAATATTAAAAGTCATAAAAAAATAACTTAAAATATTTTCTTATATCATTATACAATTTAAATGATTTTTCAAGTATTAAAACTATTTTTAAATAATTTATTTAATATAATAAATAAATAAATTAAATAACTTTAATATTTCAAAAATATTAAATATTTATGAAATATATTAAAAATAATTAAAAACTAATTTTCGAACTTTAAAATAATTTTTAATAATTTATTATGTATATTTAATAATTTAAAACTATTTTTTTCTATTTATTTAATTAAAATAATTAATTTCCAAAAATATTTGTCACTAAAGACTATCTATAGCGATATAACCGTCGCTATAGGTGTTCTTCGTGTTCTTCATGCAAACCCAGATCTTCATACCTAGTTTCGAGGGACCATGTTTGACCATCAATGATTCAGTGTGTATTGTGTTTCTAGGCTAGATGCTGAGCAGATCGTGTAGTAATAGTGACAGACTACTTGATCCAAGAACAAACATGAACAAACAACATAGCATGAAAGAGATCTAATTGTCCAAAGTGGTTGTTAGAGCTGTTCTTCATTTCTGGGTTGCCCAGAAATGAAGAACAGTACGACTGGCCTACTTTGGGCTTCCCACGACTTGCTTTTCATGAAATGATTTAGTGATCTATAAGCTTCAGTATGTAGCCAACATATAGGACAACATTTCTATTACATAAAATCAACACAATAGCAAGATCTTGTCCGATCAAACCATATCAGAAGCCACGCTCATGAACTTTCTGGGTTACCCAGAAAGCTCATCTGTGAACCTCCTGCTAGGTTTGACCATCCCCCAAATCTCCTATGTTCGTGATAAAAGCAATCTAAGAGCATTAACCTGTAGTACACATACCATATTACAAATCTATTATAATAACAACAACAAAACAACAACTAGAAGCAAGATCAGAGACGTCAAAGGTCTTGTCAGACCATTCTGGGCAAGATCTGGGTTACCCAGATTTTGTCTAGTCATGGTCAGTCAACGACCTTTGACCAACAATATCTTGAAATCTATTCAAGCTATGACCGTGATTCAACTTACAGAGTAAAGATTTCCTATCGCACTACAATATCCAACACTTAAAACACCAAATCAATAAACACACTGAGATCTAGAAGGTCTGACATTCGGTTGTCAGACCACAAAATAAATTTTCTCAGATTTTGAAAATCTTCAAATTCGAGCCTCTAGATGTTATGGATCTAACATCTAGCAAGCCAGATCATCATTATATACTATAACCAACATATTTTAACACTTAATCATAACATCTAACAATATATCAATGGTCAGATTTTTTAGGGTTAGTTTATACCTTGATGATCAATCTCTGATTCTGGCTTCTAATGTTTGTTTTATGTATTAGTGGGGCTGGTATTTGGGACTGATCTAGCAAAAATTTACGGAGGTTTGAGCTTGAGAGGATTTTGGTTGAGTGTTTGTGAAATATTAGGCTAGCAAATGAATTATTTTCTCTCTCCAATCTATATATAGTGCTTGTAGATGCATGTATGGTTGATATAGAGGCTGATTGCTGGCACTTTAGTCACATGGGGTTGTTTGGTTTGGTCACCAACTTCTCCTATTGTCAAAACCTACTTGCTAGCCTCAATAATGCACAAAAGGGCAATTTGGTCAATTGCTACATAATTTTAATGGCAACTTTGTAATCTTGACAAACCCTTAGGGTTTAACCCTAAGGTTTTCCAAAAATTAATTTTCTAGAATTACATTTAGGGTTTAAAAATAAAATAAAAATTAGTTTCTAAAATTAGAAAATTAGGGTTTGTTAATTAGATTAGGTTTTTAATTATCTTATACAGAAACATTAGGGTATTAATATCACTAATTAAAATCAACTTTACGAATTTAGCAACTAGGGTTTACAATTAGTAATTAAGTTTTATAACTACTTGAAATTAGTATGCATACAAGCCAATCATGTATAATGATAAAGCATATACTTTGTAATCAATCTTATTTATTTATTAATAAAAGAATTATTTATGAAAGGCATTTATTATCAACATGGCGTTGTTTTAATAATATGTGATAAACCCATAGTTTTAAGCAATGTTTTTAGAATCATGATGAGATCATGCTAATGAGATCTAAATTCTTAGATAGCTTAAAACTAAAATGTTCTCAATCGATGGATTACTAAAAAGGGGATTAGTGAATCTGGATAAATTGATACATACGTTGCTTGCTCATTGGATGAGAATGATTGATCTCATGATCATTTGTGTGGAGACACTAATACAAGTATGTAGGTGCTTATTGGAGAATAAGTGCACTGAACGTGACTCGCTAAGGAATACCTAATGGAGTTTTACTCGCCTGTCAATAGGAATTCCTGTAGTAATAGTAGTACAAATAATCCTTAGACTTAAGATCATCATTGTATCTTGTATATAATAATTTATACTTTACTTATTCCTTAAGACCCTTAGGGTATATCAAAGGGTATGCTTGGGTGTAATAAGTTATATATGGAGATAATGAATGATCAATAAAGACTTTATCACTTCTAGTAAAAGAAGTGAAATGTCCTATGTGATTCGATAAATGACAACTCAGGAATCCTTGGCCAAGGTGGAATGAAATTAGAAAGTAGTTTCTAATTTGCATTCATTAGGAGTTATGCATTTGGGAATCGTAATACATATAATTAAATAAAATAAGACTTGACAGTAATTCCATGTCTTATATTTAATTGGGACATTGCATGGTGGAAGGATTGAATTGTACGATAACTATTAACTCAAAGGTTTTTTTATGATTAATGTTAAAATATATATTATCTGGAAAGTCGTTGATCGCTAGGGAGGCTTATCCATATTGTAGAATAAATATTATTTATTTAAATAAATTAATAGTTTAATTTATTTATTTAAATAAGATTAGAATTGTTCTAATTGATTTATTCACAACCGGTTTAATATGGAGAACCTAAAGGGTCACACCATAAAAGGAAGAATAATTATTTAAGAAGTTAATGGCATAATCGTAATAATATGTTAAGTATATTTAATTTAATCTATGGTGATAGAATAAATTAAATAGCTTAATATTTATTTTTTAATATTGTAAAAATATTAAATATAAATTAATAAGAGGTGTCTTATTAATATTATTATAATTATAATTATTTTAATTTTTAAAAGAGTTTAGGAATTAATTTAATATAAGTACTCTCATTTATTTTTAATAGGATTAGGAGGAAAAATTAGTTAAAGGAGTTTAATTAACTATCCCTAATAAGATTAGGGAGCTCAATTAATTAAAGAAGTTTAATTAAATAAATAATAACTAATTTTAATTAGATAGGGTTACCTAATATCTTTATAAGAGGAGTCTTATATCAGATATCAGATATACGTAATTCCAATAGTTGGAGAGTGCGTCCCCTTTTTTTATAGAGATGAAAAAAACTAGGGTTTGAGTTAATACACCCTTCTTCTTGAAAATTGTTCTTTCTTGGTGGATCACCTCTAGAGGTCAGACACTTGGGTGGCTTACATTGATCAAATGAAGGAATCTACCTGGAGATCGCGGAAAAGTAAGAGTTGAACTCGTACCTGTGGAAGCTCGTATCTACAAGGGTATGAATGCATAACTTCTTGTTCTTCGTTTTAATTAATAATATGCATAAAAGATGATCCGGGTAATTGGTTTGTGAAAAATTTTAAAATTTAGTTTTATTTTGCTTCTGCTATTTTTGCAATTTGATTGCTACTTTGATTTTCACAAAATCTCACAGTGGTATTAGAGCCAAACTTTATGCAAATTATTAATTGTTATGATTCTATATATATATATATATATATATATATATATATATATATATATATATATATATATGGATATGTATTTAGAATAATTTATTGGGCACAATTTGTTGTATAAAATTATTATTTTTATGAAAACAAAGTCAATTCGTGATGCATGTCATAAATTTGCAAAAACTGTTTTGGAGATCGGTTTTTTTTTTCCTTTCGCTATTCCTGTTTGATTGTTTTATCTTAAATAATCAAGATCCATGATTCCATTTTTCCAAAGCAGAGCCTGTATATATATATATATAAGGATATATGGTTACCTTAATATTATTATATTATTTTGTAATCATGGTAATCATGGATGTAGTTTAAAGAAGATTCACGTTTTTTCCAACCAGCAGTAAAGTGGTTACATTGTTTACGTAATATATATAGATTTAATTCACGGATTTTCGTTGAATATATATATATTACGTTACATGGCTTTGTTTTTCCTAAATCCGGATTTATATTTATATATATAATATTCCTAATAATTTATAATTAAAATAAAGATTTTATTTTAATCTTAAAATTGGATTTCATGCAACTTAAAATTGCCCATTAAATGATATTCATATATATATGTGGAATGATTTTATTTATTAATACATATGATGATATGTATGATAATAAATGGGATTGATTATGGACTATTAACCAATGTGATTGAATTTATTTTGGTTGGATGTTTGAATGAATGAGTTTTATTAAATGGGGTCTGCGTACCTCGTCTTTTCTGATTTTCTTCTTAATGTAAATTCTATCTATCTCCTATGTACTTCCCCTTGACTGCTGATTAAGGTTTCTATTTAAATTAAATAGTTTATGTAATAGGGTTAGTTAGAATTATTTTCGAAGAACGGGAGATCAAGGAGCAAGGAGCGCTAGAAGACCCGTTTGTAATGGAGCCCGGGTTTAAATGTAATAGTTATATTTAAATGTTTATTCTTGCACCCTAGAGTTTGACCTTTTGGTTCACTTGGTGGCTCTTGTGAACCAAACTAGAATAAAAATACATAATCAATCTAGGTAGAATATATTATTCTATATGTGTATGCTAGTATTATATATATTATATATTATGCAAATAGTTTGAAGAAAATAGTGGGAGATACCAATATAAAATAAGACCTAATTTATTTTTGTAATTAATTAAATGAATGTTTGCTAAATATTATTTTTTTACATGTAGAATTTTGAAAATGTCGCATTCACTAATTTCACTGCGTAGCATACTTGATGCTAACAAACTGATCAGACCAAATTACACGGACTGGTTAAGGAATCTGAGAATTGTTCTCACTGCTGAAAAGATTTCTTATATCCTAAATTCGTCCGTACCTGCAAAAGTTGCAGAGACAACCTCTGAGGAAGAGATTGCTACTTTTAAACAGTGGCACGATGATGCATCTGTGGCTCAATGCATCATGCTCGCATCCATGAGTAACGATCTTCAGCGTCAGCATGAAATAATGAATGCTCCTACTATGCTACTGCACCTTCAAAAGTTGTATAATGAGCAAAGTAGGACTGTTAGATATGAAATATCTAAGGAGCACTTTCGATCTCGGATGACCGGGCACTACCATTGAGACTCATGTCTTAAGGATGATCAATCTGATTGAACGTCTTGGACAACTTGGGTTCGTCATGGATGGGGAGTTGAATCAAGATTTGATCTTGCAGTCACTCATTGACACCTTCTCACAATTTGTTGTGAATTTTCACATGAATGAGTTAGATGTCAGCTTGCCTGAATTACTTAACATGTTGAAAACTGCTGAAGGTCACTTCCCATCCAAGAAGAACCATGTCTTACTGGTGGATGATTCTTCCAAGAAAAGGAAGACGCCCAAGGTATCTTCTGAAAAGAAGAAATCCAAGAAGGCTAAGGGAAAGGCGAAAGTGAAGGATCAAAAGAAACCTGATCCAGCTAGCAAAGGAATTTGCTTCCATTGCAACAAGCCGGGTCACTGGAAGAGGAACTGCAAGGATTATCGTGCGGAACAAAAGCAGAAGAAGCTTGGAGAAGCTTCGAATCCTAATCAAGGTTTGTTTATGATTGAAATTAATTTTTCTGAAAGTCAATCTTCTACTTGGGTATTGGATACCGGCTGTGGTTCTCACATATGTAATAATATCCAGAGACTGGTCAGAAGTAGAAAGCTGAGCAAGGATGAGGTCGTCCTATGAGTGGAAAATGGAGCAAAGGTTGTTGCATTAGCTGTATGGACTTATTATTTAGCACTGCCTACGGGTAAATCCATTAGTTTAAATAATTGTTATTTTGTTCCGTCACTTATTAGAAATATTATTTCAATATCTGTATTGGATATGGATGGTTTTGACATTATAATAAAGAACAATAGTTGTTCTATTTATAATAATAATATTTTATATGGTGTTGATAATTCACGAAATGGACTTTACATTCTTGACTTGCATGAAAATATACTTCAAATTGAACAAACTAAGAAAAGGAAAAGAGATGATGTTAATTATACCTATATGTGGCATTGTAGACTCGGTCATATTAATGAAACAAGATTATCCAAGTTGCATAAAGATGGGCTCCTAGAGCTATTAGATTATGAATCATATCCAACTTGTGAATATTGTCTTATGGGAAAAATGACTAAATCTCCTTTTAGTGGAAAAGGAGAAAGAGTTACAGAGTTGTTAGCTTTGGTACACACGGATGTATGTGGACCTATGACAACGAAAGCATAAGGAGGGTATTCTTATTTTATTACATTCACTGATGATCACTCAAGATTTGGATATGTGTATTTAATGAAATACAAATCTGAATCACTTGAAAAGTTCAAAGAGTTTAGAAGTGAAGTAGAGAAACAAACGGGCAAAAATATTAAGATTCTTCAATCAGATCGAGGTGGTGAATACTTAAGTAGTGAGTTTCTCATTTGTCTCAAAGAAAATGGTATAATATCACAATGGACTCCACGTGGGACGCCACAGCTGAATGGTGTGTCTGAAAGGAGAAATCGAACACTGTTGGACATGGTTCATTCCATGATGAGTTTTACCGATCTTCCGGTGTCATTCTGGGGATATACCCTAGAAGTGGCTACATATCTACTAAATAAGGTTCCCTCGAAATCCGTCCCTAAGACTCCATATGAGATGTGAACAGGGAGGAAGCCTAGTCTTAAGCATGTTAAGATTTGGAGATGTCCAGCTTATGTGAAAAGGTTTCAGAATGATAAGCTTGGGATAAGATCTGATAAGTGTACTTTTGTGGGATATCCTAAAGAAAGTTTAGGATATTATTTCTACAATCCTACTGAACAAAAGATGTGTGTTGCCAAACATGCTGCCTTCTTGGAAAAGGAGTTTATCCTTGAAGGGGTCAGTGGGAGGAAAATAGATCTTGAAGAAATTCAAGAACCACAAACCACTACAGATCAAATGGATGAACATGTCCAAGTAGAGATTCCTTCTGTACCACACCCTATTCGTAAATCTGAAAGAGTACCAAAGATACCTGATAGGTATGGACTTGTCATAAAAGATAACAATGAGGTACGCATCATAGATGATGATGATCCATTGAATTACGAACATGCTATGAGTAGTAAAGACTCAGAGAAGTGGCAAGAAGCCATGAAATCCGAGATGGACTCCATGTATGAGAACCAAGTATGGACTTTGGTTTCACCACCTGAAGGCATTAAGCCTATTGGGTGTAAATGGGTCTTTATAAGAAAGACTGGAGCAGACGGCAAGGTAGAGACCTATAAGGCCCGACTGGTCGCAAAAGGTTTCAAACAAAGATAAGAAATTGACTATGACGAAACCTTCTCACCAGTAGCAATGCTCAAGTCCATTCGGATTTTGCTTACGATTGCAGCTTACCATGACTACGAAATCTGGCAGATGGACGTGAAAACGGCATTCTTCAATGGGAAACTTGAGGAGGATGTGTATATGACACAACCAGAGGGATTTGTTTCAAAGGTTGGAACAAATCAAGTCTGTAAGCTACAA
This sequence comes from Panax notoginseng, assembly GCA_016801055.1. Taxonomy (NCBI): domain Eukaryota; kingdom Viridiplantae; phylum Streptophyta; class Magnoliopsida; order Apiales; family Araliaceae; genus Panax; species Panax notoginseng. The sequence continues at coordinate 155,060,737 of CM029013.1, forward strand.
TGATCCATTTATAGATTGAAGCAAGCTTCTCGTAGGTGGAACATCCATTTTGATGAGACAATCAAAGAGTTTGATTTTATCAAAAATGAGGATGAACCATGTGTGTACAGGAAGGTTAGTGGGAGCGCTGTTTCATTCCTCGTATTATATGTTGATGATATATTACTGATAGGGAATGATATTCCTATGCTACAATCAATTAAAATCTGGTTATCTGAACACTTCTCCATGAAGGACTTGGGAGAAGCATTCTATATTTTGGGGATAAAGATCTATAGAGATAGATCTAAAAGGATGCTTAGCTTGTCCCAAGGAACGTACATTGACTCGATGCTAAAGAGGTTAAGCATGGAAGATTCCAAAAGAGGTCTCATGCCGATGAGCCATGGAATACATCTCTCCAATAAACAGGCCCCAAAGACAACTGAGAAGAGAGACCGTATGAGTAAGATTTCTTATGCTTTAGCAATAGGATCTATCATGTACGGTATGATATGTACTAGACCAGATGTCGCTCATGCACTTAGTGTAACAAGTAGATATCAGTCGAATCCAGGAGAAGAACACTGGAAGGCAGTGAAAAATATCCTAAAGTACTTGAGAAGAACTAAGGATGTATTTCTTGTCTACGGTGGGTCTGGATTTAAAATAGAGGGCTTCACAGACTCAAATTTTCAAACAGACCAAGATGACAGTAAATCCGTTTCGGGGTATGTGTTTACCTTAAACGGTGGCGCAGTGAGTTGAAAGAGTTCCAAACAGCAAACAGTTGTTGATTCAGTGACAGAGGCAGAGTACATAGCTGCAAGTGAAGCTGCAAAGGAAGCTGTTTGGATGAAGAAGTTCATTACCAAACTTGGTGTGGTTCTTAGCATTACAGGACCAGTGCCTTTATTTTGTGACAACACTGGAGCTGTTGCGCAGGCTAAGAAACCCAGGTCTCATCAGAATTTCGAACACGTGTTGCGGCGATTTCATTTGATCAGAGAGATCATTGAAAGAGGAGACGTCACCTTGGAGCGTGTGGACTCTCAAGACAATATTGCAGATCTATTTACTAAAGCGTTAACACAACAACAGTTTGATCGTCACTTAGAGAAGATGGGTATGAGATACCACGGTGATTGGCCTTAGTGCAAGTGGGAGATTGAAAGTAGTATGCATACAAGTTAATCATGTATGATGATAAAGCATATACTTTGTAATCAATATTATTTATTTATTAATAAAAGAATTATTTATGAAAGGCATTTATTATCAACATGGTGTTGTTTTAATAATATGTGATAAACTCATAGTTTTAAGCAATGCTTTTAGAATCATGATGAGATCATGCTAATGAGATCTAAATTCTTAGATAGCTTAAAACTAAAATATTCTCAATCGATGGATTACTAAAAAGGGGATTAGTGAATCTGGATAGATTGATACATACGTTGCTTGCTCATTGGATGAGAATGATTGATCTCGTGATCATTTATGTGGAGACACTAAAGCAAGTATGTAGGTGCTTATTGGAGAATAAGTTCACTGAACGTGACTCGCTAAAGAATACCTAATGGAGTTTTACTCGTCTGTCAATAGGAATTCATGTAGTGATAGTAGTACAAATAATCCTTAGACTTGAGATCATCATAGTATCTTGTATATAATGATTTATAGTTTACTTATTCCTTAAGACCCTTAGGGTATATCAAAGGGTATGCTTGGGTGTAATAAGTTATATATGGAAATAATGAATGATCAGTAAAGAATTTACCACTTCTAGTAAAAGAAGTGAAATGTCCTATGTGATTCGATAAATGACAACCCAGGAAACCTTGGCCAAGGTGTAATGAAATTAGAAAGTAGTTTCTAATTTGCATTCATTAGGAGTTGTTCATTTGGTAATCGAAATACATAAATTAAGTAAAATAAGACTTGACAGTAATTTCATGTCTTATATTTAATTGGGACATTGTATGGTGGAAGGATTGAATTGTACGGTAACTATTAACTCAAAGGTTCTTTTATGATTAATGTTAAAATCAATATTATCTGAAAAGTCGTTGATCGCTAGGGAGGCTTATTCCTATTGTAGAATAAATATTATTTATTTAAATAAATTAATAGTTTAATTTATTTATTTAAATAAGATTAAAATTGTTCTAATTGATTTATTCACAACCGGTTTAATATGGAGAAGCTAAAGGGTCACACCATAAAAGGAAGAATAATTATTTAAGAAGTTAATGGCATAATCGTAATAATATGTTAAGTATATTTAATTTAATCTATGGTGATAGAATAAATTAAATAGCTTAATATTTATTATTTAATATTTTAAAAATATTAAATATAAATTAATAAGAGGAGTCTTATTAATATTATTGCAATTATTATTATTTTAATTTCTAAAAAAGTTTAGGAATTAATTTAATATAAGTACTCTCATTTATTCCTAATAGGATTAGGAGGAAATATTAGTTAAAACAATTTAATTAATTATCCCTAATAAGATTAGGGAGCTCAATTAATTAAAGAAGTTTAATTAAATAAATAATACCTTATTTTAATTAAATAGGGTTACCTGATATCTTTAAAAGAGGAGTCTTATATCAAATATACGTAATTCCAATAGTTAGATAGTACGCCCCATTTTTCTATAGAGATAGAAAAAACTAGGGTTTGAGCCAATACACCCTTCTTATTGAAAATTGTTCTTTCTTAGTGGAACACCTCTAGAGACCATACACTTGGGTGACTTACATTGATCAAAGGAAGGAATCTACCAGGAGATCGCGGAGAAATAGGAGTTGAACTCGTACCTGTGGAAACTCGTATCTACAAAGGTATGATTGCATAACTTCTTGTTCTTCGTTTTAATTAATAATATGCATAAAGGATGATCTAGGTAATTGGTTTGTGAAAAATTTTAAAAATTGATTGTATTTTGCTTTCGCTATTTTTGTAATTTGATTGCTACTTTGATTTTTACAAAACCTCACACTACTAATTAGGGTTACCTAATATAGAATTTAGGGTTTCTTAATATTAATATTTCAAAATGTTAATTAGAGTTTTAAATTTCTAATTAGGTTTTCCCTTATTAGCAATAACATTTACCATACATGATATTAATCACATGAACACAATTTTGACTGATCACAAACTCCAGTTTAGGTTTTAAATTAGGGTTTCTAATTTCAGAAATTAGGATTTTATAAATAGGGTTTTCTAAAGATTAATTAGGGTTTCTAAAATTTTAATTAGGGTTTACCTAATTAATCATTTAATACACAACATAAATCATATAACACAGTTATATAACAGTCTTGAATTTTCCATTTGAATTTAAAAATAGGGTTAAATAAATTAATGCTAGAATTTTGACACTATACACTACAATTGACCAACCATTATCAATACGTACATACCGTACATATTTATAGCACTGAAAAATTAAAATATAATTAATATAATATTATTATTCTCATTCCTTGATCAAAATCCAAAATTAGGATTTGGATTCCATATCTGATTTATCTTACACATTTAACATTATTAATTAAGTTAAAATAATTAACTTAATCAATCCAACATAAATTCATATAATAAAATAAAATAACTATTATAATAATTCTAATAACCATTTCATATATTATTTAAATAATATATAATTATATTTTCATGGAAAATAATTAATAAAAATATTTCTACTATATTAATTATTATAAGAATATAATTTGTAATAATCAATAATTCTAAAATAAAATTATTTTTAATTATTCATGTAATAAATATATTTTTTTTATTTATCACATAAATACATATACACAATATCTTGTACAAATCCTCATCCTTAAAATAAAAAAAAAATTATACGCAAAATTTTTGATTTAATTATATAAAAAATATCGGGTTGTTACATTCACCATCCCTTATAAAGATTCCGTCCTCGGAATCACCGTTTTAAAACCTATACAAACACGAGTACATAGCATACACAATCATTGCAATTAGATCTTGATCAACTTTGATCGAACCGATCTTTAACTATTCACATAAAGCTTGTCTATCTGATTAAATGGAAAAATTTAATTTCTAAAAGAACTCAAATTCCTCCCTCAAAATTTCTTTATAAATTAATTTACTATATATAGGAAAATCATGTAAAAGAAAATAAAGGTTGTACGAATAATACCTGGAGTTCCATTGTCAGCTGCCATCGTATCTTGGACAGTTATGTTGTAGACCCTTGCTATTGATTTTGTTGGTTGGCTTGATGACGTTGGTCCCGTGATCGCTAGAGTCCCACTGCCCTTGCCAAGATTCACACTTCCTGCCTCCGTCCTCCTCTTCGGACAATCCTTCAACTTGTGCTTAGTCGACCCGCATAGAAAACATCCACTGTTCACCCTAGGATTGGGACAGTTGGGAGAGATATGACCCTCATGCCCGCACTTGTAGCATACAAACTTTCCTTTCAAACATTCCCAGAGTGGTTCTTTCCACAAGTCTTACACGGCACCACCTGCTTCTTCACACCTTCTTGTTTTACCTGCACACTTCCAAAGTTGTTCACCTTCCTCTTTCTATCTCCACTCCTACTCCCACTATTAATTCACATCTTCCCAGCTCCTTCGACCTTACCTTTGTTCTTCCTCTCCTTGTTGTAGAGGCTCATGGCCTCACTCCTGTGACGCCCCCAAAATAGGTCCAATCCATCCAACCCATTCTGAGTCGCCAAATACATGGTACAGAAACAACTACAACTTTATTAATACAACATAAAAACTGTGAGTGTAAATACAAATATTGTCATCTAGACAATATCCACACTCAAATAAGTCCTCAATACAATTATTGGAACAATATTTTACAAAAAAAATGGTGAGGACTACTAAAACAACTTCCTAGAACCTTCATTCCATACCCCGACTAGTACCTGCTACATTCTCGCCTCCTAAGAAGAAAATGGAACAACAAGGAAAAGGGTGAGCTCAACTAGCCCAGTAAAGAATATTATGACTAAGATAATATACAACAAATTAGCGTTAGTCTTCAACAGGGAAAAATTTAATAGAATACAATTGACAACAAGTTTTAATTCAATATTCGCAGCGGAAAATAATAATTCATAGAGAAGTTACGTAGAGAATGAAATCTACGATTATCTATGAATTTAAAAGCCCATCATCAACATTTTATCCCTGTAACATCAATCGATAAATATCTTGAATCAAATAGTCATCTTTGCACTACAGGCCAAAGATATCCATCAGTTGGTCATGTTCACCTCAACACCTGTTCATCTTTGCACTACAGGCCAAAGATATTCATCAGAAATTATTCATCTTTACACTACAGGCCAAAGATATTCAGTTATATCATCATTTAAGACTGAGGATGATGAAAAATATTTTAAAGAAAACGAATCCAGTGAAGCAAAATAACAAATATTAAGGATTCGTATTTCGATTTATCCATGTCCAAAAATACCTTATCATAGTGAAGTAAAATTGAAGAATGATCAAAACATGGATACAATCAAAGCTAGTATCCAGAATAGATATTTGGACGAAAAGAAGAAAATTTTATTTTTCGGTGAATAGTAACTCGTGAATAGTAACTCGTGAATAGTAACCCCGACATGAAAAGTTCCAAATTTGATAAAAAGTTCAGATCAATACTTCGGCATAATGATATTGAAGAAAATAATATCATTTAAGAATAAATAACATCCCTTACCTCGGAAAGACGGTACTTCTGATTGAAATACTAGATATAGTGCTGAAAGAAATTTGCACCGTATAGCAACACTCAAAGTATCAAATACTCACAAGAATACGCTGGATATAGAGAGAGAAATAGAGAGAAACTTGTGTTTCTGGTGTGATTTTTAATTCTAACCTAAGCACCCTATTTATAGAAAAATGCTTAGGACACCAAAACAGAAAATTTAATATAATAATAATATATTTATCAAATTTTCCTTAGCCCACCTCTAGACATCTGATCTCAGCCCATTTATATCACATGTTAGCCCACTTAAATGCCAAAAAACGTTTTTCTTCAAAATAATAAATAAAACTTCCAAAAATTAATTATTTCGGAACTTCAGAACTTCAATAATTCATAATAAATAGCCCTTTTATCAGAAAATTCGAATCTCGCGAGTTTTTATAGGAAATTCAATTCTCTACAACTTTGCAGAAGAAAGTTTTTCCAAATTTTAAATAGAAATTGACCAAAATTCACAAACGGGCGATTTTACAGTCAATAATAAATTTTCGGTCAAGAATTATGTCCACCAACACACAAAACATGTGTTAATCATTTAATGTCACAAAAATACTCTTCCTCCTCATATACTCATATATCCCACATTCATTGTAAAAATATCACCATCAATATATTATTAAAATAATATATTTAAATGAATTATTTTATCAGAAAGATAAAATATTAATTTTCAACAATTGTCACATTAAAATTTTTCTCTATCTATATCCACATAAAATCACTATTTTCCTCATCATATAAATCGATAATTAATTATACAGAAATAATATTACAGAACCACAGTACTGGCAACCAGGCAGTTCCCAGGAAAGAGGGGGCTTTCCAATAAGGATTTCTCCTTACTGGCGAGAAATTAGATGACCAAACCTCTCCTTAGACATAACTTTCTAGACATTGCCAATAATGTTATCTAATAATATTATTCAGATAATATGAATTATTGATAATGAAAAATACTGCGTAGTGACAATTATTGAAACAACAGTAATATAAAATATCAACGCAGCAATTATTGAATCAATAAAATACAATATTGAACGGTAATTACTGTAATAATTATTGAGTAGTGCCTTCTTACGTAAGAATCAATAATTGGTGCAATACCGTGTGCTACGCGTATTACCGTGTTTTAACCACCGGGTATTCCAACAGTATCAACGGTAACAACTACGCCATTATTTATAAACAACTTATTTTTGTCGTTTTCTTCATCCAATCGCTTTCTGTTATGGGGCCCACACAAGGCTGCGCCGTCGTACGAATATTCCCCGACAACAAGAATATTCTACGACCAAACAAATATTCCCCGACAACAATGAATATTTTATAACCACTTGCTTATTTAAAATATTTGCGCATTTTACCCATAACTAACCACATTAATCAAATCAACTCTTACTATTTCAGAATAATAAATAGAGGAAATTAAATTTCATTTATTAATAATTTGGGGTCTTACAACCTCCCCTCCTTATGAAATTTCGTCCTCGAAATTGACATACGTACCTGGTGTTTCGAAAAGATGAGGATACATCGCTTTCATTTCCGTTTCCAACACCCAGGTCATTTCCTCAATAGCATGGTTTCTCCACAAAACCTTAACTTGTGGTATAACCTTCGTGCGTAGGACATGCTCTTTCCTATCTAAGATCTTAACAGGTACCTCCTCGTACGTTAAATCTTCAGCTATCTCGTCTGGTTCTAACTTAATAATATGGTTCGGGTCTTTCACATATTTACGAAGCATAGATATGTGAAAAACGTTATGAACACGAGACATGCTTGGAGGTAACGCGAGTCTATAGGTCACATTTCCTACTCGGTCAAGAATCTGAAATGGACCAATAAATCGTGGATTGAGCTTTCCTCTCTTTTCAAATCTTGTAACTCCTTTCCATGGAGCTACACGTAATAATACATGATCTCCAATATCAAATTCCACGTCCTTTCGATGAAGATCCACATAACTCTTTTGTCGATCCGGTGTCGTTTGTATACGTTGTCGAATCGTTTGGATCTTCTCTGTAGTAATGCGTACCAACTCTGGTCCGAACAATGTTGCTTCACCCACCTCGTCCCAGCATACTGGAGAACGACATTTTCTTCCATACAACGCCTCGAATGGAGCCACGCCTATGCTCGCCTGATAACTGTTGTTGTAGGAGAATTCCACCAATGGTAGGTACTTATCCCAACTCCCTTTGAGATCTAGGACACAAAGTCTTAATAGATCTTAAAGAGTTTGAATAGTCCTCTCTGATTGTCCGTCCGTTTGAGGATGGTAAGCTGAACTAAATCGTAAATCCGTGCCTATAGCTTTTTGCAAGCTAACCCAAAATCTTGAAATGAATCTTGGGTCACGATCCGAAACTATGGATACTGGCATGCCATGCAACCTTACAATCTCATTCACGTACATACTAGCAAGACGTTCAAGGGAATAAGTCTCCCGTATCGGCAAGAAATGAGCAGACTTGGTTAATCTATCAACTATAACCCAAATAACATTTATGCCTTGAGAAACCGTGGGAAGACCCGTAACGAAATTCATGGTAATGTGTTCCCACTTCCATTTCGGAATCTCAAGTGGTTGCAATGGACCCTTTGGTACTTGATGCTCCGCCTTTACACGTTGACAAGTTAAACACCTCGAGATAAACTTTACAATCTCTCTCTTCATATTGTTCCACCAAAATGTATGTCGAAGATCACGATACATTTTAGTACTACCAGGATGGATTGCAAATGGTGTATTGTGTGCCTCCATCATGATCTTGTACTTCAAATCAGAATCGTTAGGAACACAAAGTCTGGAGTGGACTCGAAGTATTCCTTCTTCATCGATTCTTGCTTCCGGAATATCACCTTCTTGTACTTTCTTCTTCATACGCATCAGCTCCGGGTCTGTCGCTTAAGCAACTTTAACTTTATCGATTAAAGTTGGTTCTACGCGTATACTTGACATTATCGCACTCGTTCCTGTATATGATCTTCTACTCAATGCGTCAGCTACCGCATTCGCTTTTTCAGGATAGTATTGGATGGTGTGATCGAAATCTTTCAACAGCTCGAGCCAACGTCTGTGTCACATGTTGAATTCTTGGAAGCTCTTCTCACATTCCTCGGTCCATTCGAAGTTTGTATCTTTTCGAGTCAGCTGAGTTAATGGAGTAGCGATTCGAGAAAATCCTTTTACGAACCTCCGATAATAACTAGAAAGCTACGTATTTCGATTACTGACTTAGGTTGCTCTCAACTGTGACTCATATCCCAATCTTGGATAGCACGTCACAATGACACCTATCAGTTTATTACCACACGAATATGGTATCCCCTATGGAGAGTCTGGCTTCAGTGCATTCCACAAAGGAAGTCACCAGATAGAGGCTCGGTTATCAACTTCTATAGTTGGGTTTTTAACTCCTGAAGTTCAATAGGAGCCATTCGATATGAGATTTTAGAAGTGAGTTTTGTACCAGATTCAAAGTGATACAAAATTCAATATCACGCGTAGGCCAAGAAATTCTTCAGGAAATACGTCAGGGATTTACTAACAATAGAAATATCATTCAAATCTGACGTATTTTTGTTCAAGTCCATGACATGGCTAAGAAAGCTTGACATCCGTTTTTCAATAAACGAATGACTTTACGGCTTGATATGAAAGAGTTTGACTTCAATGGTTTGGTTGCTTGAATTTGAATAACAGGTTGCTTAGGAATATGAAAACTAACAACCTTACGAAAGCAATCAATTTTGGCATGATGAGTAGTTAACCAATCAATTCCTAAAATCACATCAAAAGCAAGTATCTTTAAAGAGATAAGATCAACAGGTAATGTGATGGTGCCAACTTGGATCAAACAAGATTTATAAACAGTGGATGTGATGAAAATTTCTCCTAACGGAGTTTCAACAGATAAGTCAAAGTCTAATTTTCTCCAGAGTCAAGTTTAAACGTTGAGTATAAGCAGGAGAGATAAATGAATGGGTAGAACCGGTATCTAATAAGGTATAGACTTCGCAAAAATTTATAATTAACTAACCCGTGATAACTTCGTTCGGGTTCCTCGTATTCTGACCAGTCACGAAAAACGCTCTTCCAGGAACCGTTGACTTTGACTTTTTTGGGACAACTTTTTGAGTCACCACCCCCGTTGGACTTGGTTTCGCTACAGTGCAATCTCGAGCGATATGTCCTTCATTTCCACAGTTATAACATACCTTAAACTGTTGTGGACAGTTTGGGCTGATATGTCCTTCTTTTCCGCACTTATAGCATATGACCGGTGGTCGTTCTCCTCCCTTGGAACCAGTTGCTGCTGGTGCTGACGTCTTCGTATTATCATTGTTGAATCTCCTCTTTTTAAAATCTCCTCCCGACTCGCTTTTTCTATTTTTATAGCCACGATTACCACCAGAGTGGTTGCCGTTCTTGTCTGTATTTTTCTTTCTCCGCTGGTTATCATTGTTCTGATGACTGCTGTCACCGGTATGATCCTGGTTGTGGTCCCTCGGTTGACCGTACTCATTATCTCGCTCTAATAATTGAGCCCTGTTGACAACATCTGAATAGAGAGAAAATTTATGAGAAATGAGATATTGACGTATGCCGGGTTTCAAACCTCTCAGAAACATCCGCGTCATACGTTCCTCATTCTCCACCAAATGAGGTGCAAACTTGGACAACTTTGCAAACTTCGCCTCGTACTGGGACACCGTCATGTTGTTCTGCTCCAGTCTAATAAACTCCACCTCCTTCATATGACGAATACTTTCAGGAAAGTACTTGTCATTGAACAGTTTCTGAAATGTCTCCCAAGACATGCTGAGTGCGGCTGGATGGGTACGTTTCACAGACTCCCACCAGTAGTCTGCCTCGCCATGGAATATAAAGGTGGCGAATGGAACCTTCTGTTCCTCCTTGCATCCCAAGACATCGAATATCTTGGTAATTTGCTTGACCCATGTCTCCGCCTTAATCGGATCTGGCTTTCCCCAGAATTCTGGTGGTCCCAACTCTTTGAACTGCTTGGCTGTGACAAACCGTGCGTTGTTATCATTTCCACCTGTATTCTGCACACGAGTCTCCCTCGTCTGATTTTGCATGAACTGCAAAAAGCTCCTAAACATTCCATCATTCATCATTTGCTCGGTAACGTTGTTCACAGGAGGAACATTGCCAGCCTTTTGTACGTTCTCCTCGTTGGTGAGTACAGGTGTCTCCACGGTTTCATTTACTCCACTGTTAACATTCTCAGTCGACATTCTCAACTACTGCCATAAAATAAGGGTTAATTTAACAAATTAACAAATCACATAATATCCCTGTATTATGACCGACCAACAAATAAGCTTAGGTAGGACACACTAGCGAAGGATTTACTCGTCTTTTCCCTCCTAATTCTATTCCCCGATCTCCGCCAGAGATCATATCCCTAAGCTCTGATACCAACTGTGACGCCCCCAAAATAGGTCCAATCCATCCAACCCATTCTGAGTCGCCAAATACATGGTACAGAAACAACTACAACTTTATTAATACAACATAAAAACTGTGAGTGTAAATACAAATATTGTCATCTAGACAATATCCACACTCAAATAAGTCCTCAATACAATTATTGGAACAATATTTTACAAAAAAATGGTGAGGGCTACTAAAACAACTTCCTAGAACCTTCATTCCATACCACGACTAGACCTGCTACATTCTCGCCTCCTAAGAAGAAAATGAAACAACAAGGAAAAGGGTGAGCTCAACTAGCCCAGTAAAGAATATTATGACTAAGATAATATACAACAAATTATCGTTAGTCTTCAACAGGGAAAAATTTAATAGAATACAATAGACAACAAGTTTTAATTCAATATTCGCAGCGGAAAATAATAATTCATAGAGAAGTTACGTAGAGAATGAAATCTACGATTATCTATGAATTTAAAAGCCCATCATCAACATTTTATCCCTGTAACATCAATCGATAAATATCTTGAATCAAATAGTCATCTTTGCACTACAGGCCAAAGATATCCATCAGTTGGTCATGTTCACCTCAACACCTGTTCATCTTTGCACTACGGGCCAAAGATATTCATCAGAAATTATTCATCTTTACACTACAGGCCAAAGATATTCAGTTATATCATCATTTAAGACTGAGGATGATGAAAAATATTTTAAAGAAAACGAATCCAGTGAAGCAAAATAACAAATATTAAGGATTCGTATTTCGATTTTTCCATGTCCAAAAATACCTTATCATAGTGAAGTAAAATTGAAGAATGATCAAAACATGGATACAATCAAAGCTAGTATCCAGAATAGATATTTGGACGAAAAGAAGAAAATTTTATTTTTCGGTGAATAGTAACTCGTGAATAGTAACTCGTGAATAGTAACCCCGACATGAAAAGTTCCAAATTTGATAAAAAGTTCAGATCAATACTTCGGCATAATGATATTGAAGAAAATAATATCATTTAAGAAGAAATAACATCTCTTACCTCGGAAAGACGGTACTTCTGATTGAAATACTAGATATAGTGCTGAAAGAAATTTGCACCGTATAGCAACACTCAAAGTATCAAATACTCACAAGAATACGCTGGATATAGAGAGAGAAATAGAGAGAAACTTGTGTTTCTGGTGTGATTTTTAATTCTAACCTAAGCACCCTATTTATAGAAAAATGCTTAGGACACCAAAACAGAAAATTTAATATAATAATAATATATTTATCAAATTTTCCTTAGCCCACCTCTAGACATCTGATCTCAGCCCATTTATATCACATGTTAGCCCACTTAAATGCCAAAAAACGTTTTTCTTCAAAATAATAAATAAAACTTCCAAAAATTAATTATTTCGGAACTTCAGAACTTCAATAATTCATAATAAATAGCCCTTTTATCAGAAAATTCGAATCTCGCGAGTTTTTATAGGAAATTCAATTCTCTACAACTTTGCAGAAGAAAGTTTTTCCAAATTTTAAATAGAAATTGACCAAAATTCACAAACGGGCGATTTTACAGTCAATAATAAATTTTCGGTCAAGAATTATGTCCACCAACACACAAAACATGTGTTAATCATTTAATGTCACAAAAATACTCTTCCTCCTCATATACTCATATATCCCACATTCATTGTAAAAATACCACCATCAATATATTATTAAAATAATATATTTAAATGAATTATTTTATCAGAAAGATAAAATATTAATTTTCAACAATTGTCACATTAAAATTTTTTTATATCTATATCCACATAAAATCACTATTTTCCTCATCATATAAATCGATAATTAATTATACAGAAATAATATTACAGAACCACAGTACTGACAACCAGGCAGTTCCCAGGAAAGAGGGGGCTTTCCAATAAGGATTTCTCCTTACTGGCGCGCAATTAGATGACCAAACCTCTCCTTAGACAGAACTTTCTAGACATTGCCAATAATGTTATCTAATAATATTATTCAGATAATATAAATTATTGATAATAAAAAATACTGCGTAGTGACAATTATTGAAACAACAGTAATATAAAATATCAACGCAGCAATTATTGAATCAATAAAATACAATATTGAACAGTAATTACTGTAACAATTACTGAGTAGTGCCTTCTTTCGTAAGAATCAATAATTGGTGCAATACCGTGTGCTACGCGTATTACCGTGTTTTAACCACCGGGTATTCCAACAGTATTAACGGTAACAACTACGCCGTTATTTATAAACAACTTATTTTTGTCGTTTTCTTCATCCAATCGCTTTCTGTTATGGGGCCCACACAAGGCTGCGCCGTCGTACGAATATTCCCCGACAACAAGTATATTCCACGACCAAACAAATATTCCCCGACAACAATGAATATTTTATAACCACTTGCTTATTTAAAATATTTGCGCATTTTACCCATAACTAACCACATTAATCAAATCAACTCTTACTATTTCAGAATAATAAATAGAGGAAATTAAATTTCATTTATTAATAATTTGGGGTCTTACAACTCCCCTCCTCAGCAATAATAGCTTTCTCCATGAGTGCTACAAATGTAGGAATCTACAACACCGCCACCTTGTTATAGAGTCAGGATTTTAATCTCAGCTCAAACCTTCTCACTTTCTTAGCCTCCGTATCAACTTGATGCAGAGTGAACCTAGCTAACTCATTGAATTTTGCTGTGTATTCTGACACCATCATGTTATCCTTCTTCAACTCTAAAAATTTTACCTCCATCCTAGCCTGCTTACTAGATGAAAAATAGTTTTCAAAAAATAGTGTTTTAAACCTATCCCAAGTAACTATTCCTTCTCCTGCCCTCGCCTGATTCGCTTCCCACCAAAAGTTCACCTCCCTCTTCATCATGTAGGTGGCAAAAGCAGTCTTTTGCCCCTCAGCTACCCTCGCTATCACGAATGCTTTTTCAATCTCTTTGACCCAAGTTTGGGCTTCTACTGGGTCAGTTGTACCTTTGAATTCGGGTGGTCCTACAGCCTTGAAATATTTGAAGTTCGCTAAACAATTATCCGACTGGTTCCCTGCGACTGGCATTCCTTATTGCATAGATTGTTCTATCATGTTTGCAAAGTGCTGCATCGGGTCTGCTTGTTGTTGTCCCTCAGCATTGTTGATAGATTCTTCTGCCCTTTGGTTTCGAGTTCGACGTCTTGGCGGCATTATCTGATTAAATAAAATCATAAATTTAATCTTACATTCTAAACCTTATCATATAAGTTTAATATATTAAACTTGTTTCATTACTCAAACATAGATTCATATTCATTTACCAAATACTTTACATAGCATATCACATAATGCTTTAAACATCAGCCATCACTTTATGACTACAAAAGTCAGGATTTACAACCATGATTAATACAAATGTTGGGAACATTACATTACACAGACATACTTATCATATATATTACATTAAACAGACCTACACAACAGAACCTATACTACCTATTCACTACGCCTTTTTCTTGGACAACTTTTCGCTTGATGACCTTCTATCCCACAGAAAAAACATGCTCCTGGTTTATAGTCAGGACAATACAGAGTGGTATGTCCCTCATAGCCGCAAATGTAACATATTTTTTTCCCTTTCTTCTTATCGAATTTTCCTAATTCATATTCTTCCATCTTTCTTTTCCCCTTATTGCTCGGAGCTGCACACGATGTGTTGCTTGTGGCTCCCATCTGATCAATTTAGATTTTAAGCTTATCTTATTCTTCCATTATTTCTAGTAAGGCTTTTCGCAATTGACTATTTAGCAGCTTTTCTATTTCCCACAACTTTTCTGGAGAAGAAACCTTATTTCTCAGATCCTGCACTTCCGTTGATGCTTGATCAACTTCAACTTTAGTGTCTGAATCACTATCTGTCAGCTCCACCATCTCCGGATCTGGTACTACGTTTTCTAAAATAACCACCTCATCAGAGTTATTTTTATCGTGAGCCTCTATTTCAGCTATTGGCTTCGATATTAGCTCGGGTGTATGGATTTGATCTTTCTTCAAGCTATAAGCATACATCAAGTATTTTCCACCAGAAATCTACACACATAAGTTATCCTGATTAGCATATTATATATATACACAGCAAATAATAGTTTTATATAAGTTATCTTTTATTTTATTTTACAATAAATTTATTCAATTCATCTCTTTTTTAAACTCTATTGGAGTTATTTATATTTTCAACGTTTCCCTCTGTTCTAAGGTTATAGCCTAAGGTCTAGCCCACCTAAGATTTTTAACCCTAAGCTCTGATACCAACCTGTAAAGCCCCCAAATTCAGGTACTTGAAACTCATACTTGAAACCCGAACTCGGTGCTTCACGATACCATTTCTATGAGCGGAATAATACTAATAATAATAACAATAATATAAATATTAAACTTAATTTACATATGCATCAGAGCCTAGCTCCCAAGTACGTAAGCTTTAATACATTCCTTACATAACATGATAGATAATATATATCATTGTCTTAATAATAACAAACTATTACATAAGATAATATTGCATTCATTCAGCAACCTTTCCTTTTCCCTTGTTCTTAGCAGAGCCCTCTGGTTGTTCACACTTAGCTGAAAATATTTAAATTAAGCAAGGATGAGCATTTGAGTGCCCAGCAAGTAATAACAATTATAAATATTAGCTGAAAGGATTAAATATTTTCTTTGTACTACCCTTCTACAACAAGTCAATAGTTGTGAAGTAATCTGAACCGATAATAATAACATAACAACTCTCTATCAAATTTTTGAAACTACATACTGACTATAAGTAGGGTTAAGGTGACATACTATGAACATTGTTTTCAATTTTCAAATTGGTTTAGTAGAACTTCATCCTCAAACCGTCATAACTAACGGGCACGGGGGTGATCAGCCCGTTATGCCCTGTATTGATCAATACTACATGCAAGAATGATGTTATCTTTCACTCTCTCCGCCTTGGGCGCATAAAAGTTTTCCCTTGATCGGGATGTTCATACTTAGTCTGGAATCCGAACCAAAATAATTTGATTGGATACAAAAAGGTTTTATCTTGTTCAACAATAACTTATAAGTCAACATATATATATATATATATATATATATATATATATATATATATATATATATATATATATACTGAAAAATGTGTATCAACATGTGATTAAATACAATGATTATCCAAGTGGGAACACCTGTATAACCATATTTAGAAATTAACGAACAGAATATATATATCTAAATTACAGTATAGTAACATGTTGATAATCAATGATCGGATATAACATATATAACAATAGGGTTAATAATCTGATACAATAATAATATAATTCTGAATCTTCTTACTCATGTTCATTGCATAAAGAAAATGCAAAGGTAGAATACTTTCCTAGTACGCTGCTTACAACTCACAACTTAGTTTTATCTTTTATATTGTGACGCCCCCAAAATTAGGTATACATCACCCATCTTGGGTCGTCAGATACATAGTACAGAATACAAATACAACTTACTAATACAACTGTCGTGTACAATACGACAAAACATAAACTGTGAGTTTGAATACAAATATTATCTTCTAGAGAGTATTCATACTCAAAAGGAGTCCTCATTACATTTATTAACACACTATTACATAGAATAGTGAGGACTACTAACTAATACTATCATTCGAACCATCACTCCGTTTCCCGACATGCCCCAGCTACGTTCTCATTTCCTGAAGAGAACAGTGAAAGAAAGGGTGAGCTCAACTAGCCCAGTAAGAAATATTATGACTAAGATAACGCAGAATAAATTATCATTAGCCTTCAACAATGTTAAACTGATAAAATATAATAGACATCAAGTTTAACTGCAGTGAAACAAGTAATCCATTAAAAGAGTCAAGTAGAAAATAAACTCTACTATCTTTTATGATTTAAAAGGTTTTTCAACACTGTTATCGCTGTGACTCAGCTTAATAAAATAATCCACATCATCGAATCACCCCTGCACTACGGCCAAGGATATTCGTGTATTCATTAATGGTCATGATCATGCCAACAACTGTCCATCAATGCACTACGGGCCAATGATGACTTTTACCACATCATTTGTAACATTACGGTCATGATTATACCGAATAATCCTGGTCATAATCATACCAAGTCCATCTATGCACTACATGCCACAGATGACTTTCAACATTTTATAAACATGAGGATGATGACAATGATATAAGAATTCAATAAAACAAGTTCAAGAATTAATTTATCCAAGAATTAACAACGTCCAAATTGTCAACATGATACTGCTTTGTGGAGTAAAATTCAAGAATGCTTAGAAGAATATTTTCATGAAAAGATACTGGATGAAACGCAATTATCAAGGATATTCCACAAATTTCATGGAGTATAGAAGTCAAAACTTAACCAACTGAGTACAATAAAGAATGGAATAACAAAAGAAATCACCATGCATGCGATAGACCGCACAAACAGGTTATTCCAACAGAATAATAAATAATGGAACCAGGTCCGGCGTAAACGCACAGACAGGATATTCCGACAGAATAATAAATAATGGAACCAGGTCCGGCGTAAACGCACAGACAGGATATTCCGACAGAATAATAAATAATGGAACCAGGTCCGGTGTAAAACACACAGACAGGATGTTCCAACAGAATAATAACAAGACGGAACCAGGTCCGGTGTAAAACACACAGACAGGATGTTCTAACAGAATAATAAGAAAAACGGAACCAGGTCTGGTGTAAAACACACGGACAGGATGTTCCAACAGAATAATAGAAGAATGTCACCAAGTATAGGGTAGACCGCGTATACAGGTTATTCCAACAGAATAATAAGAAATGGAATAACAACAGTTCTCTTCATGAATAAGAAAGAATAACATCCCTTACCGTTTTAAAGAAGAGCTGAAATAAGGAAGTAGTTAAGTAGCATAATACTCTTCTTCTCTCTCTCTATAGTTTCTCTCTATAGTTTCTCTCTCTAGAGTTCAGTGAATTCGTAAGAAATAATGAAGGAATGAGCTGCTATTTATAGAAAAATAGAATGCATAGTAACTAATCCATGAACGGTCCATATTGATTACTTTAATCTGACGGTCCATATTTAAAGAAAAATCTTTTAAATAAAATATAATATATTCTATTTATAGAATAACTTTAATAAAGTATTCTGTTTTATATAAAAAGATGTTTCTGTTTTATTACGTTAATAATACGAATAAAACAAAACGTCATTATCGCTAAATAATTCATATTATTAACTGACAATAATTGAATCAAACTGAGTGACTTCTCACATAAGCATTAATAATCAATACCGTGTGCTACTATGCAACCACACGTATTACTGTACTTTTACTACCGAGTAGTTCAACAGTAACAATGGTAAAATTTCCGCCGTTATTTTTAATAAAATATTTTTGTCATTTTCTCAATCCGACAATAATTTCGTTGTGGGGTCCACCAATGATTGTGCCGTTGTACGAATATTCCCTGTTAAAACGAATATTCCCTGACCAATCGAATATTATATAACAACTTGTGTACTTTGTAAAATTTATAAATATTACCCACAACTATAACATTATATCAAATTAACTCCATAATATTCAAAAATGATATTTATAAAAAATTCATCTTTATTTATAAAAGTTGGGGTCTTACAACCTCCCCTTCTTATGAAATTTCGCCCTCGAAATTAGGGTACGTACCTGGTATGTCGAAGAGGTAAGGATACCTTGATTTCATTTTAGATTCTAACTCCCAAGTCATTTCCTCAACATCGTGGTTTCTCCACAAAACTTTGACTTGAGGTATAACCTTGGAGCGTAGAATATGTTCCTTCTTATCCAAGATTTGAACAGGAACTTCTTCATACGTCAAATCTTCCGCTATTTCGTCCGGTTCTAACTCAATAATGTGGTTCGGGTCTTCCACATATTTGCGTAACATGGATATGTGAAAAACGTTATGAACACGAGACATACTTGGCGGTAAAGCGAGTCTATAAGCCACAGTTCCTACTCGATCGAGGATTAAAAATGGACCGATGAATCGAGGATTGAGCTTTCCTCTCTTTCCAAATCTCGTAACTCCTTTCCATGGAGCAACACGTAAGAACACATGATCTCCTACATCAAATTCCACGTCCTTTCGATGAAGATCAGCATAACTCTTTTGTCGATCTTGTGAGGTTTTTATACGTTGTCGGATCGTTTGAATCTTTTCTGTAGTCATACGTACCAACTCCGGTCCCAACAACGTTGCTTCACCCACCTCATCCCAGCATACTGGAGAACGACATTTTCTTCCATACAATGCTTCGAATGGAGCCATGCCAATACTTGCTTGATAACTGTTGTTGTAGGAAAACTCCACCAATGGTAAGAACTTGTCCCAACTTCCCTTGAAGTCAAAGACACAGAGTCTTAATAGATCTTCAAGAGTTTGAATAGTCCTCTCTGATTGTCCGTCCGTCTGAGGATGATATGCTGAACTAAATCGTAACTCCGTGCCCATAGCTTTTTGTAAACTAACCCAAAATCGTGAAGTGAATCTTGGGTCTCGGTCAGAAACTATGGATACTGGCATACCATGCAGTCTTACAATCTCGTTTATGTACATACGAGCAAGACGTTCAAGTGTATAAGTTTCTCGTATCGGTAAGAAATGAGCAGACTTGGTCAATCTATCAACAATGACCCAAATCGCATCAATACCTTGAGAAACCCTAGGAAGACCGGTAACGAAATCCATGGTAATGTGCTCCCACTTCCATTCTGGAATTTCAAGTGGTTGCAATGGACCTTTTGGTACTTGATGCTCCGCTTTGACTCGTTGACAAGTTAGACACCTTGAGATAAACAACGCTATCTCTCTCTTCATATTGCTCCACCAAAATGTATGACGAAGATCATGATACATTTTGGTACTTCCAGGATGGATTGCAAACGGTGTGTTGTGCGCCTCCATCATGATTTCATACTTTAAATCAGGGTTGTTAGGAACACAAAGTCTGGAGTTGACTCGAAGTATTCCTTCTTCATCGATTCTTGCTTCCGGCATAGCACCTTCTTGCACTTTCTTCCTCATACGCATCAGCTCCAGGTCTGTAGCTTGAGCAGCTTTAACTTTATCGATTAAAGTCGGTTCTACTCGTATATTCGCCATCATCACATGGGTCCCTGGAGTCTTTAACTCTATCTCCATCCTTTGCAAATCACACAAAATGGGCCTTTGTGTTGACAATATCGCACTCGTACTTGCATATGATCTTCTACTCAATGCGTCAGCTACCACGTTCGCTTTTCCAGGATGATATTGAATGGTATGATCATAATCTTTCAACAGTTCAAGCCAACGTCGTTGTCGCATGTTGAGTTCCTTTTGAGTGAAGAAATATTTGAGGCTTTTATGATCCGTAAAGATCTCCACTTTCTCCCCATACAAGTAATGCCTCCAAATTTTAAGTGCAAAGACAACAGCTGCCAACTCTAGATCATGAGTAGGATAATTCCTCTCATATTCCTTGAGTTGTCTTGATGCATAGGCTATGACTTTTCCATGTTGCATGAGAACGCATCCCAACCCTTTGCTCGAAGCATCACTGTAGATGACAAATCCCTCCGAGCCAGATGGTATTGTTAGAACAGGTGCTGAAATGAGTCTCCTCTTGAGTTCTTGAAAACTCTGCTCACATTCTTCGCTCCAACCGAACTTTGTATCTTTCCGAGTCAGCTGAGTTAATGGAGTAGCGATTCGAGAAAATCCTTCCACGAATCTCCGATAATAACCAGCCAAACCAAGAAAGCTACGTACTTCGGTCACTGATTTAGGTTGCTCCCAGCTTTGAATAGCTTCAATCTTTGCTGGGTCAACCGATATTCCACGACTTGATACTACGTGCCCAAGGAATGCTACCTCCTCCAGCCAGAACTCGCATTTCTTCAACTTGGCATAAAGTTTGTATTCACGAAGCTTTTGGAGTACCAACCTCAAGTGTTACTCATGATCTTCACGACTTTTGGAATAAACTAGGATGTCATCGATAAAGACGACCACAAAGTGATCCAAATATTCCTTGAATACCCTGTTCATCATATCCATGAAGGCAGCAGGAGCATTAGTCAATCCAAAAGACATAACTAAGAATTCATAATGCCCATACCGAGTTCTGAAGGCAGTCTTTGGAATATCCTCAGTTCTAACCTTCAGCTGATGATATCCAGAACGAAGATCGATCTTTGAAAAGAATTGTGCTCCTTGCAACTGGTCAAACAGGTCATCAATACGTGGCAATGGGTACCTATTTTTGATGGTGACATGATTCAACTCCCGATAATCAATACAAAGTCGCATACTCCCATCTTTCTTCTTCACGAACAGAACAGGAGCACCCCAAGGAGAAGTACTAGGACGAATAAAACCAATGTCTAACAATTCCTGCAGTTGGGTCTTTAACTCCTGAAGTTCAATAGGAGCCATTCGATATGGGGCTTTGGAAATGGGTTTTGTACCGGGTTCAAGGTCGATACAAAATTCAATTTCACGCTCTGGGGGTAGGCCAGGAAGTTCTTCGGGAAATACGTCAGGAAATTTATTAACAACAGAAATATCATTCAAAACTGACGTATTTTTGTTTAGATCTGTGACATGAGCTAAGAAAGCTTGACATCCGTTTTTCAATAAACGAATAGCTTTATGGCTTGAGATGACAGCGATTGATTTTAATGGTTTGGTTGCTTGAATTCGCATAATAGGTCGATTAGGAATATGAAAGCTAACAACCTTACGAAAACAATCAATTTTTGCATGATGAGTAGTTAACCAATCAATCCCTAGAATCACGTCAAATGCAAGTATTTTTAATGAAATAAGATCGACAGGTAATGTGTGGGTACCAACTTGAACCAAACAAGACTTATAAACCGTGGATGTAATGAAGGTTTCTCCCAATGGAGTTTCAACTGCTAAGTCAAAGTCTAATTTCTCCGGAATCAAATTTAATCGATGAGCGCAAGTAGGAGAAATAAAAGAATGGGTAGAACCGGTATCAAATAAAGTATAGACTTCGTTAGAGTTTATGATAAGCTTACCCGTGATGACCTCATTCGGGTTCCTTGCTCTCTGGGAGTTCACAACAAACGCTCTCCCTTGCACAACCGGTTTTGACTTTTCTGGGACGGCCTTTGGTGCCTCCATCCTAGCTGAATTTATCTTCGGTAAACGACAAAATCGGGCTAAATGACCTTCTCTTCCACAATTATAACATGCTTTGGACGGCATCGCGCAGTTTGGACTGATGTGCCCCTCCCCTCCGCATTTGAAACATATGATAGGTGGTCGTTCTCCTTCCTTAACGACAGGTGCTGGTGCTGACGTCTTTCCATCATTGTTGAATCTCCTCTTCTTGAAATGCCCATTCTTATTGTTTTGGCCCTGATTACCACCGAAGTGGTTACCATTTCTGGCCTGTTGATTCCCTCCACGCTTGTTGTCACCGCTTCGATGACTGCTTTCACTGGTATTATCATTTTGCCGGCTGCTCTCTTTTGGTTGCGTTGTCTCGTTATCGCGCTCCACCAACTGAGCCCTATTTACAACATCTGAATACAAACACAGTTTATGAGAAATAAGATGTTGACGTATCTCCGGCTTCAAACCTCTTAAAAACATCCGCGTCATTCTTTCTTCATTATCCACCAGGTGGGACGCAAACCGGGATAACTCCTCAAATTTTGCCTCGTACTGCGACACGGTCATATTATTCTGCTCCAATTTGATGAACTCCACCTCCTTCATGTGACGAATACTCTCGAAAAAGTATTTGTCGTTAAACAGCTCTTGGAACTTCTCCCAAGACATCTTCAGTGCGGCAGGTTGAGTACGCTTTATCGATTCCCACCAGTAATCTGCCTCTCCTCGCAACATAAAGGCGGCAAAGGGAACCTTTTGCTCCTCGGAGCAACCCAAGACATCAAATATCTTGGTGATCTGCTTTATCCATGTTTCAGCTACAAGTGGTTTGGGTTCTCCCTTAAACTCCGGTGGTCCCAGCTCCTTAAACTGTTTAGCGGTGACCGCCTGAGAGTTTCCAGTATTTCCACCTACGTTGTGGACAGGAGCCGCTTTCACCTGTTGTTGCATGAATTGCATAAAACCCCTGAACATTCCATCATTCATCATCTGGTCAGTGTTGTTGTTTGCATGAGGATTGTCACCTTCCTGATGAACATTATCCTGATTATTGATATGTGGTGAATCAATAATCGCCTGTGCTCCATTGCTATTCTCAACATTCTCAGATGCCATTTTCAGATACTGCCACAAAATAAAAGTTAATTGATATGTCATATATTATCCTTATATTATGACCGACCAATTAAATACCATGCAAATAAACTTAGGTAGGTCATACTAGCGAAGGAATTCCCCGTCTCTCCCCTCCTAGTTCTATTCTCACATCTTAGCCAGGGATCATATTCCTAAGCTCTGATACCAACTGTGACGCCCCCAAAATTAGGTATACATCACCCATCTTGGGTCGTCAGATACATAGTACAGAATACAAATACAACTTACTAATACAACTGTCGTGTACAATACGACAAAACATAAACTGTGAGTTTGAATACAAATATTATCTTCTAGAGAGTATTCATACTCAAAAAGAGTCCTCATTACATTTATTAACACACTATTACATAGAATAGTGAGGACTACTAACTAATACTATCATTCGAACCATCACTCCGTTCCCCGACTTGCCCCAGC
Source organism: Panax notoginseng (assembly GCA_016801055.1). Classification (NCBI taxonomy): domain Eukaryota; kingdom Viridiplantae; phylum Streptophyta; class Magnoliopsida; order Apiales; family Araliaceae; genus Panax; species Panax notoginseng. The sequence goes on from CM029013.1 coordinate 155,084,830, forward strand.
TACGTTCTCATTTCCTGAAGAGAACAGTGAAAGAAAGGGTGAGCTCAACTAGCCCAGTAAGAAATATTATGACTAAGATAATGCAGAATAAATTATCATTAGCCTTCAACAATGTTAAACAAATAAAATATAATAGACATCAAGTTTAACTGCAGTGGAACAAGCAATCCATTAAAAGAGTCAAGTAGAAAATAAACTCTACTATCTTTTATGATTTAAAAGGTTTTTCAACATTGTTATCGCTGTGACTCAGCTTAATAAAATAATCCACATCATCGAATCACCCCTGCACTACGGCCAAGGATATTTGTGTATTCATTAATGGTCATGATCATGCCAACAACTGTCCATCAATGCACTACGGGCCAATGATGACTTTTACCACATCATTTGTAACATTACGGTCATGATTATACCGAATAATCCCTGGTCATAATCATACCAAGTCCATCTATGCACTACATGCCACAGATGACTTTCAACATTTTATAAACATGAGGATGATGACAATGATATAAGAATTCAATAAAACAAGTTCAAGAATTAATTTATCCAAGAATTAATAACGTCCAAATTGTCAACATGATACTGCTTTGTGGAGTAAAATTCAAGAAGGCTTAGCAGAATATTTTCATGAAAAGATACTGGATGAAACGCAATTATCAAGGATATTCCACAAATTTCATGGAGTATAGAAGTCAAAACTTAACCAACTGAGTACAATAAAGAATGGAATAACAAAAGAAATCACCATGCATGCGATAGACCGCACAAACAGGTTATTCCAACAGAATAATAAATAATAGAACCAGGTCCGGCGTAAACGCACAGACAGGATATTCCGACAGAATAATAAATAATGGAACCAGGTCCGGCGTAAACGCACAGACAGGATATTCCGACAGAATAATAAATAATGGAACCAGGTCCGGTGTAAAACACACAGTCAGGATGTTCCAACAGAATAATAACAAGACGGAACCAGGTCCGGTGTAAAACACACAGACAGGATGTTCCAACAGAATAATAAGAAAAACGGAACCAGGTCTGGTGTAAAACACACGGACAGGATGTTCCAACAGAATAATAGAAGAATGTCACCAAGTATAGGGTAGACCGCGTATACAGGTTATTCCAACAGAATAATAAGAAATGGAATAACAACAGTTCTCTTCATGAATAAGAAAGAATAACACCCCTTACCGTTTTAAAGAAGAGCTGAAATAAGGAAGTAGTTAAGTAGCAGAATACTCTTCTTCTCTCTCTCTATAGTTTCTCTCTATAGTTTCTCTCTCTAGAGTTCAGTGAATTCGTAAGAAATAATGAAGGAATGAGCTGCTATTTATAGAAAAATAGAATGCATAGTAACTAATCCATGAACGGTCCATATTGATTACTTTAATCTGACGGTCCATATTTAAAGAAAAATCTTTTAAATAAAATATAATATATTCTATTTATAGAATAACTTTAATAAAGTATTCTATTTTATATAAAAATATGTTTCTGTTTTATTACGTTAATAATACGAATAAAACAAAACGTCATTATCGCTAAATAATTCATATTATTAACTGACAATAATTGAATCAAACTGAGTGACTTCTCACATAAGCATTAATAATCAATACCGTGTGCTACTATGCAACCACACGTATTACTGTACTTTTACTACCGAGTAGTTTAACAGTAACAATGGTAAAATTTCCGCCGTTATTTTTAATAAAATATTTTTGTCGTTTTCTAAATCCGACAATAATTTCGTTGTGGGGTCCACCAATGATTGTGCCGTTGTACGAATATTCCCTGTTAAAACGAATATTCCCCGACCAATCGAATATTATATAACAACTTGTGTACTTTGTAAAATTTATAAATATTACCCACAACTATAACATTATATCAAATTAACTCCATAATATTCAAAAATGATATTTATAAAAAATTCATCTTTATTTATAAAAGTTGGGGTCTTACATATATAACAACCAATCAGTAATAAGATCATTTTACTGACTAGAATAACATATTATAACGCATAACACTGCTTATTACAGTCAGCACATTACATAATCACATTGTCACATATGTTTAACAATCATTGAATCACAAATAAACACTTATCAAGTCAACATATCAAAGTCCAAATCAAATTCTGAAACATGTCGGTGTACCGACGGCTTTATCGGGTAATTATCGAGTCTAAGACTCTATCCTGTAGCTCAATAACTGTAAGTATCAGTCATATTATTTTTAAATAACTTATAATAATTTTAAAACATTTATTATAATTTATCATGAATTTTCAAACATCAGAATCATTATTAAATAATTTAAATATTAAATAATTATATTATCATTAATATTTAATTAATATCAAACTATTAATGAAACCATTGCCAAAATATTAAAGTTATTTATAATAACTCAAAATATTTTTAAAGTATTAATATCACCCTTAAATGATTTTTAAAATAATTAAAATCATTTTTAAATAATTACCATTAATATTTAAATATTAATGTACTATTTATCAAAATATTAAAAGTCATTAATTATAACTTAAAATATTTTTAATTCATTTATAACCTTTTTAAATGATTTTTAAATTAATAAAACCATTTTTAAACTATTTATTTAATATAATTATTAAACAAATTTAATATCATTAATAATAACTTAATAATCATTAATACTAAATTATTAATGAAATTATCTTTTAAATATTAAAAGTTATATTTTATAACTTAAAATATCTTTAAACACTTTATTTTCATTTAAAATAATTTTTATAATAATAAAATCATTTTAAACTAAATTATTTAATACTATTATTAAATAATTTTAATATCATTAATAATAATTAATTAATAAAATTAACATTTAAATATTGAAAGTTATATTTTATACCTTAAAATATTTTTAAATACCTTATTATTATTTAAAATGATTTTTAATATAATAAAATCATTATTTAGTTATTTAATTAATTCATTTATTAAATAATTTAATGATCATTAATATTAATTTATTAATTAAATTTATCACAAAATATTAAAAGTCATTAAAAATAACTTAAAATATTTTCTTATATCATTATATAATTTTAAATGATTTTTCAAGTATTAAAACTATTTTTAAATAATTTATTTAATATAATAAATAAATAAAAAAAATACCTTTAATATTTCAAAAATATTAAATATTTATGAAATATATTAAAAATAATTAAAAACTAATTTTCGGACTTTAAAATAATTTTTAATAATTTATTATGTATTTTTAATAATTTAAAACTATTTTTTTCTATTTATTTAATTAAAATAATTAATTTCCAAAAATATTTGTCACTAAAGACTACCTATAGCGACAGAACCGTCGCTATAGGTGTTCTTCGTGTTCTTCATGCAAACCCAGATCTTTATACCTAGTTTCGAGGGACCATGTTTGACCATCAATGATTCAGTGTGTATTGTGTTTCTAGGCTAGATGTTGAGCAGATCGTGTAGTAATAGTGACAGACTACTTGATCCAAGAACAAACATGAACAAACAACATAGCATGAAAGAGATCTAATCGTTCAAAGTGGCTGTCAGAGCTGTTCTTTTTTTCTGGGTTGCCCAGAAATGAAGAACAGTACGACTGGCCTACTTTGGGCTTCCCACAACTTGCTTTTCATGAAATGATTTAGTGATCTATAAGCTTCAATATGTAGCCAACATATAGGACAACATTTCTATTACATAAAATCAACAAAACAACAACACAATAACAAGATCTTGTCCGGTCAAACCATGTCAGAAGCCACGCTCATGAACTTTCTGGGTTACCCAGAAAGCTCATCCGTGAACCTCCTGCTTGGTTTGACCATCCCCCAAATATCCTATGTTCGTGATAAAAGCAATCTAAGAGCATTAACCTGTAGTACACATACCATATTACAAATCTATTATAACAACAACAACAAAACAACAACTAGAAGCAAGATCAGAGACATCAAAGGTCTTGTCAGACCATTCTGGGCAAGATCTGGGTTACCCATATTTTGTCCAGTCATGGTCGGTCAACAACCTTTGACCAACAATATCTTAAAATATGTTCAAGCTATGACCGTGATTCAACTTACAGAGTAAAGATCTCCTATCGCACTACAATATCCAACACTTAAAACACCAAATCAATAAACACACTGAGATCTAGAAGGTCTGACATTCGGTTGTCAGACCACAAAATAAATTTTTCCAAATTTTGAAAATCTTCAAATTCGAGCCTCTAGATGTTATGGATCTAACATCTAGCAACCCAGATCATCATTATATACTATAACCAACATATTTTAACACTTAATCATAACATCTAACAACAGATCAATGTTCAGATTTTCTAGGGTTAGTTTATACCTTGATGATCAATCTCTGATTCTGGCTTCTAATGTTTGTTATATGTATTAGTGGGGATGGTATTTGGGACTGATCTAGCAAAAAATTTTGGAGGTTTGACCTTGAGAGGATTTTGGTTGAGTGTTTGTGAAATATTAGGCTAGCAAATGAATTATTTTCTCTCTCCAATCTATATATAGTGCTTCTAGATGCATGTATGATTGATATAGAGGCTGATTGCTGGCATTTTAGTCACATGGGATTGTTTGGTTTGGTCACCAACTTCTCCTATTGTCAAAACCTACTTGCTAGCCTCAATAATGTACAAAAGGGCAATTTGGTCAATTGCTATATAATTTTAATGGTAACTTTGTAATCTTGACAAACCCTTAGGGTTTGACCTTTAGGGTTTAACCCTAAGGTTTTCCAAAAATTAATTTTCTAGAATTACATTTAGGGTTTAAAAATAAAATAAAAATTAGTTTCTAAAATTAGAAAATTTGGGCTTGTTAATTAGATTAGGTTTCTAATTACCTTATACAAGAACATTAGGGTATTAATATCACTAATTACAATCAACTTTGCTAATCTAGCAATTAGGGTTTACAATTAGTAATTAAGTTTTATAACTACTAATTAGGGTTACGTAATATAGAATTTAGGGTTTCTTAATATTAATATTTCAAAATGTTAATTAGAGTTTTAAATTACTAATTAGGTTTTCCCTTATTAGCAATCACATTTACCATAAATGATATTAATCACATTAACACAATTTTTGATGGATCACAAACTCTAATTTAGGTTTCAAATTAGGGTTTCTAATTTCAGAAATTAGGGTTTTATAAATAGGGTTTTCTAAAGATTAGTTGTAACGATCGAGAAATTTAAAATTTAATTTAAATATTTATTGAATTAAATAAATATTTTAAATAATTTATTTATTGAGGAAATAAATAATGGATGAATTATGGTGAATTAATTTAGTAATTAAATTAATTAATGTTAATTGAGTTGAATAATGATAATATTATTTGAAGGATTTAATTTAAGAAAATAATTAAATTAAATCAATTGCTTAATATTTAAGAAGATAAGTAAATTAAATAAATTGTTTGATTTAAGAGAAATAAATAAATTAAATAAAGTGATGTGTCTAATTTATTAACTAAATTGGATATATAATTATTTATTTATTAATATAATGATAATAAGGTTTTTATTATTATTGTAAGTTATCTAAATTAATTTAGTGGTGTGACAAAGTAACTATATAATTTGAATAATATAATAATAATCTAGTGTGGGAGTTTTTGTTAACCAAGCATGGCCTTGTGGTCTTTGGTCTGGTGTAACTGACGTAAACGTATGATTTTTTTAAGTGAAGTACGTGGGCTGCAGTTTATTTACGCATCTATTTCCTAAGGCTAGCACTCAGTTGGCTCTTATTTCACGTACGTTGCTAAGAAGGAATAGCATAGTGTTGAGAGAGCTTGATAGAGCTTGGAAGCAAGAGAGAAAGTCGGTGAAAAAGAGTTCTCTGTGAATTTTAGTGGTGTTGCTAGAAGGGTTGCTAATTGTTTTACTAATTCAAGGTATAATTCATTCCTAAATTTCTAAGTTTTTATCTAAGTTATCTGTAAATTGATTTTGTGGGTTTTTTTGTTCAAACGTTGTGTATATGGTGTGGATTATGTTGTAGAATCTGTTGATTATCATATATAAGTGTTGTTTAAGGTATCAAATTCATGAGAAATTGGGTTTGGGGAAGAAAATGAAATCATAATGTTTATGTTCTTATTATATGGCTTAGAAAGTATAAAAAATTGATGCTCTATATGTGTAATAATTTGTGATTTGTTATTGGATTATGTTAATATGTTAAGAAACGAAAACAACGAAGTTTAAATCATGTTAATTGATTAAGAAACGAGTTTGTGGCAATCAAATTCGTAAAAAGTGTAAAAATGAAGAAAATTTGGAAAAAACTATGGTTTTGATTCCTCAAAATGGTGTGTATATAATGTTTTGTATATAGAAGGGTGTTTAGCATGTATAACTATAGTATTACAAAGTTTTAGATGTTGAATTTGGGAGAAATTCTGTTGAATTGGGATTTTTGGCCTTTAACAGAGTAGTAGTTCGTGTTTATAAAAACTGAGTCTGGTGCATCGAACGGACGTGATGCCTGGCGCGCAGTTGGCGCACGGGCACACAGCATTTGGGCGCGGGCGCGCGGAGTCGCGCGGGCGTGCGATAGCCCAGTGTATTACTCGCGCGGCCACGCGAGTAGCCACTCACAGATTGTGAAGTCTGCTTAATTGCAGGTCATGCGTAGCGAACTTGGGTTAGTTTTGCATGCATGTAAAGGATATTAAAACATAAAGTGGACTACAATAACATATTATAATGTGTTGTAATGCAAAGTGTAAAAGAGTTTTAGGTGATTGTTAATTGAATTATATAATGAAACTAAAAGTGATGTTTTCAGTGGTTAGAGATGAATGGTTAGGCTATGTTGGCTCGTAATGAGATTTTAGATTCGTTAAGTATGTTAACCAACATGGTTAGATGCTAAGTTAAGGTTATAACCTAAATGATGGGTTAAACCCATAAAGCTAATATTCATACAATTAATTGTTGTTGCGATTTCAATGATATGTGTAGGGTAATTGGAGACTATTTTACGTTTGTGTAGCTTACAATCAAGGCAAGTTCTCTAATTCTATTTTTATAAATGTGCAAGTTTCTAAACCTTAACTCTTACATTGAGCAAGCTTTCTAACTTCATTCTTTTATTAATGAATGCAAGTTCCTAAATTCTGTTGAGCAATATTATTGATTCTATTCTTATATACGATTGATTAAGCTCTTGTAACCTAATTCGTTACATCGAGCAAGTTTCACTTTTCTAATTATTATACAAAGCATACATTGTTCTAATACGTCGATTCAAAGGAGATTGTTCTAACTCTTTTGAACATAGTACTTTGCATGTGTATCATGTTTATTCAGTTATATATTGTTAATATCCGATCTTTGACTTTAATAGCCTTGTTCAGTTATACATTCATGTATTAAACCTTTATTGATGGAAATTGAATAAGCGTTCTAAAATTCTAGAAACACTAATAAGCTAGTTCCAAACTAAACTTTCTTTAGTGCAAAAATTCTAAATTCAAACTGAGACGAACAACCCTAACATAGGGGATTTTGTACTTGTAACGTTTAGATGTTTGTGCACAATACATGGTACAAAGGACTGATCCCCCTGAGTACGTTAAGTAGAGTCTGTACAGTATAATGACTGTTAACGTTAAGGTAATAATACGTAAACACCATGGACATAGTTCGTGGTTTTAAGACCCTCAGATATTACAGTTCGAACTTGTTTTCTGTTTCTATTCGTAGAACATGTTCATTATTGTACATCGTTCGTTGTTCATTCTCATATGATTATTATTGCTATTCTTTATATCAGTGAGCAATTGTTTGCTCACTCTTACAATTAACAATGCAGCTAAAGTCGAAAGAGGTGATGAGCCATCTTCTAGCAAAAGAAATGGCAAGATGTCCAAGTGATGAAGAATTATTTAGAACTTATCTAAATGCATGATGTTATAAGACTTATTTTATTTTTAATGTTTTTCGCAAACTGATGTATTAAATTTAAGGTTAGATTACCTGGGATTGTGTTGAGATGATGTAACCCTTTAATGGGAGAGATTATTGTTTAAGTTATTTAGTGTCTTTATCCTTTGATTATGGGTAGTGAGATGTAATGTTTTGGATAGTGAACACCAAATTCAGTGAAAATGAAGTACCCGGATTTGGGGGTGTCACAGGTTGGTATCAGAGCCTTAGGTTATGAACCTTAGGTGGGGAAAACCTTAGGAAGTAGCCTTTAAGGAAACAGAAAACATAGAGGTGTTTAACTCTTATCGGGTTTTAAGGAATGGATTAAGGTACCCATTGAAGCTAAACAATAAAAGACATTATGTGCTATGTGTTAGTAACTTATGTGCTCGCGAGTATCGATAATGTTAAGTAAAACTTAAAATATTTTGTTGTCAGGATGTCTAACGGAGGAGGATCCAGTCCAGCTAGAAAGGTGATACCTCAGATACCTGGAGATGATGAGCCCTGGGATATTCACGTAGTGCAGGAACAGTTGATCCAGGAGGATGAGCCTGTGACCGATCCCGAGGAGGATAGTCCTGAGGAGATAGAGGAGGATGATGATAAGGAGGATCCTGAGGAGTTTCCACCAAACTCCATATCGGCTGAGATTTATGATGCTTTGTATGACCGTAACATAGAGTTACAGGATGATGTAGAGGAACTGAAGGAGATGGTTGAGATGCATCACGCTTCGATGGAGCAGAAGGATGCAGAGATTCAGGAACTTAACTCAAAACTTGGAAACACAGAGTGAAACCTAGTTCATACTATAGGTCAGCATGAAGATTTGTTGGCAGTGAACGAGAAAATAAAGACGGACATGGAGAAGATAAAAGATGACTTCAAAGAGGAATCAGTTAAGCGTGCAAGAGTAGAGGACGCTTGGATGAAGGCGACTCAACATGCAGATCGTGTTGAGGCTAAGGTCCACGTGAAGAAAGCCAAGATGAAGGAGATGGATTATGCTTTTAATTCTACAATTGATTGGGCCCAGGATCGAGTCCATTATTACCCACCTCAGTTTGAAGACTTGTCGTGGTTCGTGATGGATCGTAGAACAGCGTATCGTATCATGGAGGAGGAGCGTAGAGACGCCTTACGACATCTTAATATGCGTAGATAGAAAATAAGAGTGATAATAATATTTGATTATTTATGTGAATAAATAAAGTTTTTAATCCCTTATTTTGAGATGAATAAAGGGATAGTATAAGTATGTAATCCTGAAACTTGTCTAGTTCAAGAAAGTGAATGTTTATAGCAGTTATGTTATTTTGAGGATGTTCTAGAACTTTATGAATGAATAAAATATTAGAGTTTATTTGAAATGTTATGTGTTAAAGCTTCAATCTTGGAATGTTTAAGTTAAACTTTAAATACCCAAGAAGTTTAGTAACGAGCTAATAAGCGTATATCTTAACAGAAAATGCCTCCTAGAAGAAGACAACCATGTCAACAACCACCTCCTGAGGGGTCTACTAATAATAACAATAAGGAAAATGCTAATCCGGTTTAGCAGTTGGTAGCTCTGTTGACGGGTGCACTTGCAAATCAACTGCAAGCTCAAGCTACGACTTTTAAGGAATTCAAAGCGGTTGTACCGCCAGAGTTTCAAGGGTCTATGAATCCAGTGGAAGCCCAAACTTGGATTATGGAAATGGAGAAGGTGTTTGACGTTGCTAGAGTTAACGAAGATCAGAAGACTACATTCGCAACGTTCATGCTGAAGTCTAAAGCTAGCTACTGGTGGCAGACAAATAAGGTTCGTGGGGGACAAGGAGTGATAGCGTGGGATAGATTTAAGGAGATATTTTTCGAAATGTACTTTCCAGCGAGTTCTCAGAATCAGTTGGAAGTACAATTTTTGGAGCTGAAGCAAGGAACAATGACGGTGCCAGAATATGCTGCAAAGTTTAACGAGTTGGCAAGGTTTGCCACCTATCAAGTCAATACCGACGAGCGTAAAGCAAGAAGGTTCAAACAAGGATTAAAACCCTGGCTTTACAGCAAGGTTTCAATGTTCCAGTTAAACACATTTACGGCTGTGATGGAAAAGGAAATTATCGCAGAAGGTGAAAGTGATGCTTTGACTAAGTACAACCAAGAGCAGAAGAAGAGAAAAAGTGAGAATGAGAATAAGGCTGGTGGAAGTAATGTCGGAAGTAACAATCAGAAGAGGAAGTGGAACGAGAGTTTGACTATGGGAGGATAGCAAGGAAATCAGCAGAGGAAAAAGTTTGAAGCTTGTGCGACGTGCGGGAAGAACCATACTGGGTATGTTTGAAGGGAAAGAGGGTGTGTTTCAACTGTGGTCAGGAGGGACACATTGCACCAAACTATTTTAGCCCAAAGAAAGGAACATGTTTTACCTGCGGTTCGAAGGATCACATGGCTCGTGATTGCCCTAAGAAGCCAATGGGAAGTGCAAGTGGCGGAAAGGGAAACAACAACGGTGGTGGTGCATTGACTATCACTGGATTAGCTCAGACAAGCCGACCTACTGCGAGAACTTTTAATATGACTGTGCAGGATGCTGTTCAGTCTAAGGATGTGGTGTCAAGTATCATTTCGATTAATGGTATTAATGCTTATGTACTGTTTGATTCGGGTGCTACTTGTTTATTTATATCCGATGAATTTGCTCAGAATTTAGATTTGCCTCAGGAAGAATTAGAATTTCCCTTAAGCATAGAGATTGCGAATAGGGAAGTGATTCCTGTTAGATTCATATATAAGAATTGTAGAGTGGTTATAAAGGGTCAAGAGATGGTGGTAGACTTGATACCAATTAGACTAGGTAAGTTTGATGTTATTCTGGGAATGGATTGGTTATTCAATCACGGAGCAGTAATTGATTGCCAAAGAAAGTGTGTTAACCTTATGACTCCGTCAAAGGTTGTGTTCTTTGGCAGTAAATCACCTCGACAAGCAAGTTGTCTGACGGTGATGCAAGCCAAGAAGTTGTTAAGACAAAGATGTGTAAGATATTTAGCCTACATAGTTGATACACATAAGAAAAGTGCAAAATTAGAGGAGATACCGATCATAAGAGATTTTGCAGACGTATTTCCAGACGATTTGTCGGGTCTTCCGCCAGATTGATAAATCGAGTTCGTGATTGATTTAGTACCAAGAACAAGCCCGATATCTAAGGCACCATACAGAATGGCCCCGGTGGAGATGAAAGAGTTGATGGTGCAGCTGCAAGAATTGCTCGACAAGAAGTATATCCAGCCGAGCGTATCACCATGGGGAACGCTAGTGTTATTTGTTAAGAAGAAAGATGGATCGATGCGACTCTGCATTGATTATAGAGAATTGAATAAGGTCACGATTAAAAATAAGTATCAGTTACCAAGAATCGATGACCTGTTCGATCAGTTGAAGGGAGCGAGGTATTTCTCAAAGATAGACTTGAGGAGTGGTTATTATCAGTTGAAGGTGAGGCCAGAAGACGTACCGAAGACGGCATTCAGAACTCGGTATGGTCATTACAAGTTTCTGGTTATGTCATTTGGTTTAACCAATGCACCTGCAGCGTTCATGGATTTGATGAACAGGGTGTTTAAACCATTCTTAGATAAATTTGTGGTGGTATTTATTGATGATATTCTGGTGTATTCCAAAACCAAGGAGGATCATGTTGAACACTTAAGAGTGACGTTGGAAACATTGAGAAAAGAGAAGTTGTAAGCTAAGTTCTCAAAATGTAAATTTTGGTTGGAACGTGTATAGTTTCTCGGACACGTTATTGATAAGGACGGAATTTTGGTAGATCTATCAAAATTTGAAGCTATAGTAAACTGGGATAAGCCAAAGACACCGTCAGAGATAAGGAGTTTCTTAGGATTAGCAGGTTACTACAGGCATTTTATTCAAGACTTTTCCAAGATCGCGACTCCGTTGACGAATTTAACTAGAAAAGCGGTTAAGTTTGTTTGGACAGAGAAGTGTGAGGAAAGTTTTCAAGAATTGAAGAAGAGGTTGAGTTCGGCACCTGTGTTATCATTGCCTGATGATACAGGGAATTTTATGGTGTATAGTGACGCATCGCATAAAGGACTAGGCTGTGTGCTTATGCAGAACGGCAAAGTTATTGCGTATGCATCACGTCAATTAAAAGAGTACGAAAAGGGGTATCCGACTCATGACTTAGAGTTGGCTGCGTTAGTGTTTGCCTTGAAGATTTGGAGACATTATCTTTACGGTGAGAGGTGTGAGATATATACCGACCATAAAAGTCTGCAGTATATCTTTACACAAAAAGATTTGAACATGCGACAAAGAAGATGGTTGGAGCTGATCAAAGACTATGACTGCGAGATTTTCTATCATCCCGGAAAGGCGAATTTTTTTACTGATGCTTTAAGCAGGAAGGGACGAGAAAAGTTAATGATGTTGATAGCTCAGGAGAAGTTAGTGTCGAAAATGGCTAGGATGGAATTGGAAATATCTGACAAATTCCAACGAGAAGTTATTCCAGATAGGAAACGATTCAACGTTAGTGGATAAGGTGAGAAATGCACAACTTCAGGATGAAGAATGCAAAAAGATAAAACAGAGGATATCTCAAGGGGAGGAAAGCAAATTCAAAATCGATTCGGAAGGGTTACTTCGATTCGAAGGGAGAATTTGGGTTCCGCCAGTACCGAAAGTTAAAGAAGAAGTTCTGAGTAGAACTCATAACTCACGATATTTGATTCACCCTAGAAGTACAAAGATGTTCCAAGATCTTAGACATCATTTTTGGTGGCCAAATATGAAGAGGGATGTGGCTGAGTGTGTGGCGAAATGCTTAACGTGTCAGAAAGTCAAAGCTGAACATCAAAGACCAAGCGAATTGTTACAACCATTGGAGATACCAGAATAGAAATGGGAGCATATCACAATGGATTTTGTGGTTGGTCTTCCAACAATTCAGCAAGGTTATGACGCTGTTTGGGTGATTGTTGATCGACTGACGAAGTCGGCACACTTTTTGCTAATCAAGATTCGATTTACTCTAGATCGGTTAGCAAAGTTGTACATTAAGGAAATCGTTTCAAGACACGTTATACCTGTGTCCATTGTGTCGGACAGAGATCCACGTTTCACATCAAATTTTTGGAAGCGATTACAAGAATGTTTTGGAACACAGCTAAGAATGAGCACAGCGTACCATCCTCAGACCGACAGACAAAGCGAGAGAACTATCCAAACACTAGAAGATATGGTCAGAGCATGTATAATGGATCTCAAAGGAAATTGGGATGACCATCTGCCATTGGTGGAATTTGCTTATAATAATAGTTATAACGTGAGTATTGGCATGCCGCCTTATGAAGCGTTATACGGTAGAAAATGCAAAACTCCGTTATGATGGGATGAGGTAGGTGAACGCCAACTTTTGTGTCCAGAGTTGGTACAACAAACCGTCGAGATCGTCAAGATGATTCGAGTAAGATTGATAGCCGCATAGGATAAACAGAAGAAATATGCCGATCAACACCGACAAAATTAGGAATTCGATGTTGGTAGTTATGTTTTCTTGAAAGTATCTCCCTAGAAGGGGAAAATTCGGTTTGGCAAGAAGGGGAAATTGAGCCCTAGATTTATAGGACCTTTCGAAGTGCTTCGACGGGTTGGTGAAGTGGCATACGAGGTAGCTTTACCTCCAGAGTTGGAACATATCCATAATATTTTCCATGTCTCGGTGTTGAGACCATATAAGCATGACTATAAACATGTTATAGAATATGAGCCTCCACAGTTTGAGAAAGATTTGTCCTATGAGGAAGTCCCTATTCAAATTATTGACAGAAAAGAGCAAGTACTGAGGAATAAAGTGATACCTTCTGTTAAGGTGATCTGGAGGAACCACAATGCTGAGGAAGCTACGTGGGAGCTTGAAAGCGTTATGATGAAGAATTATCCTCAGTTATTTGCTTGATCTTATATAGCGATTCTGGGGACAGAATCTTATTAAGGAGGGGAGAATGTAACAAATGAATTTGTCGAGTTGTGATTCTGGGGACAGAATCCTTTTAAGGAGGGAAGGATGTAACGATCGAGAAATTTATAATGTAATTTAAATATTTATTAAATTAAATAAATATTTTAAATAATTTATTTATTAAGGAAATATATAATGGATGAATTATGGTGAATTAATTTAGAAATTAAATTAATTAATGTTAATTGAGTTGAATAATGATAATGTTATTTGAAAGATTTAATTTAAGAAAATAATTAAATTAAATCAATTGCTTAATATTTAAGAAGATAATTAAATTAAATGAATTGTTTGATTTAAAGGAAATAAATAAATTAAATAAAGTGATGTGTCTAATTTATTAACTAAATTGAATATATAATTATTTATTTATTAATATAATGATAATAAGGTTTTTATTATTATTGTAAGTTATCTAAATTAATTTAGTGGTGTGACAAAGTAACTATATAATATGAATAATATAATAATAATCTAGTGTGGGAGTTTTTGTTAGCCAAACATGGCCTTGTAGTCTTTGGTCTGGTGTAACTGACGTAAACGTATGATTTTTTTAACTGAAGTACGTGGGCTTCAGTTTATTTACGCGTCTATTTCCTAAGGTTAGCACTCAGTTAGCTCTTATTTCATGTACGTTGCTAAGAAGGAATAACAGAGTGTTGAGAGAGCTTGGTAGAGCTTGGAAGAAAGAGAGAAAGCCAGTGAAAGAGAGTTCTCTGTGAATTTCAGTGGTGTTGCTAGAAGGGTTGCTAATTGTTTTACTAATTCAAGGTATAATTCATTCCTAAATTTCTAAGTTTTTATCTAGTTTATCTGTAAATTGATTTTGTGGGTTTTTTGTTCAAACGTTGTGTATATGGTGTGGATTATGTTGTAGAATCTGTTGATTATCATATATGAGTGTTGTTTAAGGTATCAAATTAATGAGAAATTGGGTTTGGGGAAGAAAATGAAATCACAATGTTTATGTTCTTATTATATGGCATAGAAAGTTAAAAAAATTGATGCTCTATATGTGTAATAATCTGTGGTTTGTTATTGGATTATGTTAATATGTTAAGAAACGAAAACAACGAAGTTTAAATCATGTTAATTAATTAAGAAACGAGTTTGTGGCAATCAAATTCGTAAAAAGTGTAGAAATGAAGAAAATTTGGAAAAAAAAACTACGGTTTTGATTCCTCAAAATGGTGTGTATATAATGTTTTGTATATAGAAGGGTGTTTAGCATGTATAACTATAGTATTACAAAGTTTTAGATGTTGAATCTGGGAGAAATTATGTTGAATTGGGATTTTTGGCCTTTAACAGAGTAGTAGTTCGCGTCTGTAAAAACTGAGTCTGGTGCATCGCGCGGCCAAGCTGCCTGGCGCGCGGTTGGCGCGCGGGCGCGCAGCGTTTGGGCGCGGGCGTGTAGAGTCACGTGGGCGCTCGATATCCCAGTGTATTACTCGCGCGGCCGCCCGAGTAGCCAGTCACAGACAGTGAAGTCTACTTAATTGCAGGTCATGCATAGCGGACTTGGATTAGTTTTGCATGCATGTAAAGGATGTTAAAACATAAAGTGGACTACAATAACAGATTGTAATGTGTTGTAATGCAAAGTGTAAAAGAGTTTTAGGTGATTGTTAATTGAATTATATAATGAAACTAAAAGTGATGTTTTCAGTGGTTAGAGATGAATGGTTAGGCTATGTTGGCTCGTAATGAGATTTCAGATTCGTTAAGTATGTTAACCAACGTGGTTAGATGCTAAGTTAAGGTTATAACCTAAATGATGGGTTAAACCCATAAAGCTAATATTCATACAATTAATTGTTGTTGCGATTTCAATGATATGTGTAGGGTAATTGGAGACTGTTTTACGTTTGTGTAGCTTACAATCAAGGCAAGTTCTCTAATTCTATTTTCATAATTGTGCAAGTTTCTAAACCTTAACTCTTACATTGAGCAAGCTTTCTAACTTCATTCTTTTATTAATGAATGCAAGTTCCTAAATTCTGTTGAGCAATATTATTGATTCTATTCTTATATACGATTGATTAAGCTCTTGTAATCTAATTCGTTACAGCGAGCAAGTTTCACTTTTCTAATTATTATACAATGCATACATTGTTCTAATACGTCCATTCAAATGAGATTGTTCTAACTCTTTTGAACATAGTACTTTGCATGTGTATCATGTTTATTCAGTTATATATTGTTAATATCCGATCTTTGACTTTAATAGCCTTGTTCAGTTAAACATTCTTGTACTAAACCTTTATTGATGGAAATTGAATAAGCTTTCTAAAATTCTAGAAACACTGATAAGCTAGTTCCAAACTAAACTTTCTTTAGTGCGAAAATTCTAACAAACTGAGACGAACAACCCTAACATAGGAGATTTTGTACGTGTAACGTTTAGATGTTTGTGCACAATACATGGTACAAAGGGTTGATCCCCTTGAGTACGTTAAGAAGAGTCTGTACAGTCTAATGACTGTTAAGGTTAAGGTAATAATATCTAAACACTGTGGACATAGTTCGTGGTCTTAAGACCCTCAGATATTAAAGTTCGAACTTAGTTTCTTTTTCTATTCGCAGAACAAGTTCATTATTGTACATCATTCGTTGATCATTCTCATATGATTATTATTGATATTCTTTATATCAGTGAGCAATTGTTTGCTCACTCTTACAATTAACAATGCAGCTAAAGTCGAAAGAGGTGATGAACCATCTACTAGCAAAGGAAATGGCAAGATGTCCAAGTGATGAAGAATTATTTAGAACTTATCTAAATGCATGATGTTATAAGACTTATTTTATTTTTAATGTTTTTCGCAAACTGATGTAATAAATTTAAAGTTAGATTACCTGGGATTGTGTTGAGATGATGTAACCCTTTAATGGGAGAGATTATTATTTAAGTTATTTAATGTCTTTATCCTTTGATTATGGGTAGTTAGATGTAATATTTTGGATAGTGAACACCAAATTCTGTGGAAATGAAGTACCCGAATTTGGGGGTGTCATATTAATTAGGGTTTTTATAACTTTAATTAGGGTTTACCTAATTAATCATTTAATACACAACATAAATCATATAACACAGTTATATAACAGTCTTGAATTTCCCATTTGAATTTAAAAATAGGGTTAAACAAATTAATGCTAGGATTTTGACATTATATACCATAATTGACCAACCATTATCAATACGTACATACCGTACATATTTATAGCACTGAAAAATCAAAATATAATTAATATAATATTATTATTCTCATTCCTTGATCAAAATCTAAAATTAGGGTTTGGATTCCATATCTGATTTATCTTACACATTTCACATTATTAATTAAGTTAAAATAATTAACTTAATCAATCCAACATAAATTCATATAATAAAATAAAATAACTATTATAATAATTCTAATAACCATTTCATATATTATTTAAATAATATATAATTATATTTTCATGGAAAATAATTAATAAAAACATTTCTACTATATTAATTATTATAAGAATATAATTTATAATAATCAATAATTTTAAAATAAAATTATTTTTAATTATTCATGTAATAAATATATATTTTTTATTTATCACATAAACACATATACACAATATCTTGTACAAATCTTCATCCTTAAAATAAAAAAAAAATTTATACGCAAAATTTTTGATTTAATTATATAGAAAATATCGGGTTGTTACAATAACCATTTTATGTAAACCAAAATCAAACCAAACTCATAATTTGCCAGGTCTAACTAACAAAAAGAAGAAGGCACAAAACATTTATGCAAATAAATAAGATTTTAGCATTAATGTTTCTAATATTAGTAACATTTTTAAGCGTTAATTTTGACATTAATATTTAGAGTAAAATACAGTGACACTTCCTCTAGATAACCATAATAGCACTCACCTCCCCACTAATTTTTTAAATAACAGTTAGTACCAGTGCAAGTTCTTAAGGTTGACTAAATAGATAAAGTTAAATATTTACCCTTGTATGTTATCAAATTTTAATTCTTGAATAATATATATATATATATATATATATATATATATATATATATATATATATATATATATACAGAACTGATCAGGTCCGGGAGTCCGGACCTGATAAAAAACGGACCTTTTTTTTTTCTTTTTTTTTAAAACAACTAAAAAAAATTTAATATTTTATGGAACTGAAATTTTTCCATAATACAATGTTTTGTACGTGTTTTGGATACCTATACCAAAAAATGGTAGCACAGACTGTACCACCATGTTTTGTTATACGTACCCAAATCACACCCAAAACACTGTATTATGAAAAAATTTCAATTCCATAATTTTTTATTTATTTAATTTTAGTTGTTTAAAAAAAAGTCCGAATTTTGGTCCGGTCCGGGAGTCCGGACCTGCTCCGGACTCTCTCTCTCTCTCTCTCTCTCTCTCTCTCTATATATATATATATATATATATATATATATATATATATATATATATAATTATCCTTTTTTAATACAATATATTTTAATTATAGTTTTATTTGTAATTAAGACTATCTCATTCAAATAATTTAGTCTAAGTAATACATATTTTTGGATAAGTAATACAAATATTAAGAATTTTAAATTAAATTATTAATGGAGTTATTCTAGTTAGAGTGATTGAGTATGTTGATATTTTAGTTTTTGATATTTAACAACAAAAATTATTATTTGACTTTTTACTTCCATATCATGATTTTAATATATTAAATTTTCTTGAGTATATGTCAAAATTTATGATTTTGATTACATTTTTTAGTATACAGTTTATGTTGTTTTTGTGCAATGTTGAATAAAAATATATAATAATATTTATTAGTACCTTTATCTTGTAAAAAGATTTTTTTCTTAATATTTTTTTTCTTTTTTTGAGTAACAACATTTGTAATTTTTACTAAAAATAATTATGCCCAAATGTGACTTATGTTTAGTTTAATATTTGAGAAAATAATTAATATAATTTTTAATACTTTTTATATGAATAATAAGATTCGTTCTATAATAATAAGTTTATTTCACATAAATTTTAATATTGGGAAAAATAATTATAATTTTCTGCATTAATTTATACTTTTATGGCTATTAAAATTTTATTTTTTAATTACAAAAAAAAATTATTTAGTGAATATATTAAAACATTATAACTTGAAAGGCATATTAGATATTATATTAAAAATATTTTTGGATATTAATTGTAAGACCCCAAATTTTTTTTAAAAAATATAATTTCTTTTATTTATTATTTTGAAATAGTAAGGGTTTATTTGATTAATGTGGTTAGTTATGGGTAAAATACGCAAATATTTTTTAAATAAGCAGGTGGTTATAAAATATTCATTGTTGTCGGGGAATATTCGTTTGGTCGTGGAATATTCTTGTTGTCAGGGAATATTCGTACGACGGCGCAGTCTTTTGTGGGCCCCATAATAGAATAACTGTCGGATGAAGAAAATGACAAGTTTGAGTTTTTATAAATAACGACGTAGTTGTTACCGTTAACACTGTTGGATTACCTGGTGGTTAAAATACAGTAATACGCGTAGTTGCACAGTAGCACACAGTTTTGCACATTATTGTTAAATTATTGATTCTTACGTAAGAAGGCACTACTCAATAATTGTTACAATAATTACTGTCTAATATTTTATTTTATTGCTTCAATAATTACTGCGTTGATATTTTATATTATTGTTGTTTTAATAATTATCACTGCACAGTATTTTCCATTATCAGATCAATAATTCATATTATTTGAATAATATTATTAGATAGCATTATTGGCAATGTCTAGAAAGTTCTGTCTAAGGATAGGTTTGGTCACCTAATTGCGCGCCAGTAAGGAGAAATCCTTATTGGAAAGCCCCCTCTTTCCTGGGAACGGCCTGGTTGTCATAATCGTGATTCTATAATATTATTTGTGAATAATTAATTATTGATTTATATGATAAGGAAATATTTATTTGATGTGGATATAAATGAGAGATTTATTTATTTATGTGGTTATAAATGAAGGAATTTTAGTATGAATTATTTATTGAAAGTTGGCAATTATTATCTCCGATAAAATATTCATTCATATACATTATTATAATATATTATAATTTTTTAAGAATAATATTATTATAATAAATAAGCATGTGGTTAAAATGAATTTGATTACTTCGAATTAACATTGTTATGGTTGCTGGGAATGGTTGGTGAGAAATTGCTTATAAAGGATATTGTGCCTAATTCTTGTGTGGGCCCTCAATTATGAAATTAAGTTGTTAGGCCATTGATTGGTGGAAGTGGGTTGGTGAATTTGATTCCTGCAAGCTGGTTTTCAAAGAGTGGGCCGCCAACATTGAAAAATTAAGGAGTTAGGCAGAGTTGGGCATGAAAAGTTTGGCTCAACAATCTGTTTTTTTCTCCGAAGCTACACTATAAATAGAGGGATAACCCCTCCTTCCTCATCACACCATTTCTAAATTTAGAAATTCTTATTCCATAGTATTGTGAGTATTTTTTCTTGAGTATACGAATATTTTGAGGGAAGTTTTTCTGCAAGATTTTCTCAGAATAATATCCAATATTCCAGTAAAATCCAGTTTCTACCAAGGTAAAGGATATTATTTTATTTCAATACTCGTAAGAAATATTATTTTCTTTCATACTCCATAGTATGGAAGGGATATTATTTCATTTCATATTCTCTAAATTTGAACTTACTATGGTAAGTATTGTTTCTATAATTCCTGAAATGATTAGAAATTTCGTTTCATCTAATATTATTTTATAGGAATATTGGTCTGAACTTTTTATCAAATTTGGAACTTTTCATGACTGGGTACTGTTCACGAGTACTGTTCATAGTTACTGTTCACGGGTACTGTTCACAAAAGAAAAAAAACATTTTTTCTTCTTTCCTTCAAATTATCTGTTGTGACCCTTATTCTTGAAATTTAATCTGTGTTTTGATTTTTCATCATCCTCGGTCCTAAATGGTGATATAAATGAATATCTTTAGCCTGTAGTGCAAAAATGAATGATTAACTGATGAATATCTTTGGCCCGTAGTGCAAAGATGAACAGGTGTTGAGATGAACATGACCGATTGGTGATATAAATGAATATCTTTGGCTTGTAGTGCAAAGATGAATATTGATTGTTGTTACAAGGATAAAATATTGATGATTGACTTTTAAATCTTAGAAGATAGTAGAACTCATTCTCTACGTGACTCTTCTAATGGATTATTATTTCCGCTGCATTTGTTGATCTAAAACTTGTTGTCTATTATATTCTATCAGATTTTTTTCTTGTTGAAGACTAATGATAAATTGTTGTATATTATATTAGTCATAATATTCTTTACTGGGCTAGTTGAGCTCACTTTTTTCCTTTTTGTTCCATTTTTCTTCCCAGGAGGTGAGAACATAGCACGAACTAGCCGGGGTATGGAGTGATGGTTCAGGATATATGTATTAGTAGTCCTCACTATTTTGTAAAATAGTATATAAATAATTATAATAAGGACTCCTTTTGAGTTTGTATAATCTCTATTAGACTATATTTGTATTCAAACTCACAGTATGTGTTGTCGTATTTTGCACGACAATTGTTTTATTGAAGTTGTAGTTTGCTTTCTGTACCATGTATTTGGCGACTCAGAATGGGTGTTGTATACCTATTTTAGGGGCGTCACATTAATTGTTTAACCACACTAGGGATAGTGATGTTACATATTATAGATCAGAGGGGTACTCACTGTTTCTTGAAAGACTAGAGAGATGGTGAGTGTTATTATTATTATTATCTATAGGGGGTGTCAGTGTATTTTACTCTACTATTTATGCATTAATATTTTTTGACATTAAAAATTTGATGAAGTAGATGAGAGATATTGATGATTATTAAATTTTTTGTCGTGTTTCGTTATTCTTTTAAAAATTTGGTTTTGCCTTTTAAGTGGTTGTGCTTCTTTAAATTATTATTTAAGTTAAATTAATCATTTTTAATTTGATTTAATTAATATTTAGTCGATGATAAATTAGAAGGAAAGAAGTCAAATATAATTTAATTACAATATTAGTAATATTTTAAAACATTAATATATATATATATATATATGTGTGTGTGTGTGTGTGTGTGTGTGTGTGTGTGTGTGTGTGTGTGTGTGTTAACATACCTACTTTATTATTTAATAAATTTTTGACATTAAAATTTTGAATATGTAGATGAGAGATATTGATGATTATTAACTATTTTTTAATTGTGTTTCATTAATCTTTTAAATTCCGTTTGGCCTTTTATTTCTTTAATTTCAAGTGGTTGTGTTTATTTAGATTGTTGTTTAACTTAAGTTAGTTGTTTTTAGTTTGATTTAATTATTACTCCTATTTAGTTGGTGATAAATTAGAAGGAAGAAGTTAAAAATAACTTAATTTACTTTTTAAAGCTATATAGGAGGTAAAGAGGGTAGTTTAGACATTTAAATATGAAAATATAGCAACTTGGATAACTTAATCACTCTCTTGTGGGTGAGTTTAGCACACACTCCGTCATCTCGGATGGAAAAGAGGTAACGTGCACTTTTTTGTAAACAACAAGTGGTAATTTGATGGTTTTTAAATCACATGTGGTGAACTAAGAAATCCCCTAAATCACAGATAGTAAATTGTATTTTACCCTTAAAGTAAGTAGTGTTAATTTTGTTATTAAAAATGCCTCAAATTTTAAACGGAATTTTCATTTTGAAAATGACAAATAGTCTGTCATTTTTCACAAGTATAAAATGACGGACATGCTAATATTTTTAAGTTTAAATATAAATTATTACTCTAAATTATTAATGTTTTTTCACTTCGGTGATAATTACAATTAGATAATCAAATTTATAATAAAAAAAATTCACTTGCGTATTGTGATACCCCCAAAATAGGTATACACAACCCATTTTGAGTCGCCAAATATATGATACATAACTTAAATACAAACTTAATTTATACAACTGTCGTGCAAAATATGACAACACAATAGCTGAGTTTTAACACGAATATTGTCTCGTAGACAATATTCAAACTCAAATGAAGTCTTCATTATAATTATTATCACACTATTTTATAGAATAGTGAGGACTACTATAGCAACCATCTTGCACCGTTACTCCATTTTCCGACTAGTTTCAGCTATAATCTCATTTTCTAAAGAAAACAATGAAAGAAAAAAGTGAGCTCAACTAGCCCAATAAAAAATATTATGACTAAGATAATGCAGAATAATTTAACATTAGCCTTCAACAGTGTAAAACTGATAGAATACAATAGACAACAAATTTAACTGCAGCGGAACAAGCAATCCATTAGAAGAGTCAAGTAGAACATGATATCTACTATCTTCTATGATTTAAAAGTTCATCATCAATATTTTATCACTGTAACACAGTTCAATAAATAATCCACATCACCGAATTATCCATACACTACGGGCCAAGGATATTCGTTAGTATCTCATCCATGAATTATCCATGCACTACGGCTCAATGATATTCATTATTATCACATCAACGAATTATTCATGCACTACGGGCCAAAAATATTCGTTAGTATCACCAATGGTCATGATCATGCCAACAATTGTCCATCAATACACTACGGGCCAATGAGGACTTTTACCACATCATTTGTAATATTACGGGTCATGATTATACCGATACATAATTTTTAGTCATAATCATACTAATCAACAGTCCATCTATGCACTACGGGTCAAAGATGACTTTCATCACAATATAAGCATAAGGATGATGACAATGATATAAGAATTCAATTAAGTGAAAGCGATGATAAATTTTAAAGATTTATGGTTCAATTTATCCAGAGTTCAAGAATATCCAAATGGTCAACATGATAACTGCTTTGTGGAGTAAAATTCAAGAATAATATTCATATATCAAAAATAATTTAGACAAAAAAGAAATTAATTTTTGTCATGAATAGTACCCCGGGTAAATAGCACTCCAGTGAATAGTATCCTGTGAATAGTACTTTGTGAATAGTGTCGTACATATGAATAGTACCGTATGTATGAGTAGTGTCGTACGTATGAATAGTACTCCAACATGAAAAGATTAAAATTTAACAAGAATGTCTAGAAAAATATTCTTGTGAAAAAGATACTAGATGAAGCACAAATATCAAGGATATTCCACTAATTTTGAGGAGTATAGAAGCAATACTTATCAAAATAAGAGTAAAATTATGAATATGAAACGAAATAATATTACTTACATACTACAAATTATGGAAGAAAATATTATTTTTTATGAATATTGAACAAAAATAATATCCTTTACGACTGTTAAACGAAAATATTATTCCATACGAATATTGAACGAAATTAATTGTGACGCCCCCAAATCCGGGTATCTTCCAACTCGACAGATGGTGCTCCACGGTGCTACAGTTCGCACAAACATTCAATTGAAATGCCTCAAAAGAACGAATATGTCTTATATATATTCAAAATAATATTAACATTCCACAAGTTTTTTATAACCGTTACATTTGTCCTCGTCATATTATAAAATATTATCATTACAAAACTTATACTATTACATAGGTAATTTACGGGTTCGCCTTAGCCTTCCCTTTATCCTTGTCGTATCCATCGGTCCGTTCGATCTTAGCTGCATTCATATGGTTCAAGCAAGAGTGAGCCTAACTAGCTCAGCAAGTACAACAATTCTAATAAAACTAGCATGCTTGAAACATAGAAATCGTATATCTTTAATAACTAAACAATAGTTATGAAGTACTATCGATAATTCAAAATATCACTTCTTTTATTCAAAACGTTTTATAATAACAATATTCAGTAAAACATCAATTCCGGTCCAAGACCATGAGCATTTCATAAGTACTTTGAAAAGGACACCCCGACACTAAGTTCGTAAGTTCGGCATAGCTTACGAGCATATCTAGGTGATCAACCTATAGTCTTCTATGTTGATCAACACTACATTCATTAAACGTATGTACGTTTAAGTTGTGGCAACCTCACGTGCCTGTCGTTTGACGACAAAATAATTTAGCATACTCAGTCTCCTTTTGAAAACCAAACCAATATTAGTTTGATAAATCATTGTCAATACTTTGGTAGATTATAAGAAATCCAACATATCGTAAGTCTAGCCGAAAGATTTGGCATTGACTTCATCAGATCTTAACTCATGCATAAGAATATATGAATTACAATGCTTGTCCAGATTGAACTGAAACAAGGGTTAGAATTCTTGCATTTAGCGTCTGCTACAGTTATAACACGTGTACTTTAAGTCTTTAAGGTCTCTACAGTAGATGTTAACATCACATAACACATTAGGTCATGAACAACTGAAAGTAGTATGCACACAAGCCAATCATGTTTGATGATAAAGCATATACTTTGTAACAATCTTATTTATTTATTAATAAAAAGTATTAATTTATTAAAGGCATTTAATTATCTACATGATGCTGTTTTATAATATGTGATAAACCCATAGTTTTAAGTAATGCTTTTAAAATAATGATGATGATCATTTTAATGAGATCTAAATTCTTAGAAAGCTTAAAACTAAAATAGTTCTCAATCGTTGGATTTAATTAAATGAGCTCCCTAATCTTATTAGGGATAATTAATTAAACTCCTTTAACTAATTTTCCCTCCTAATCCTATTAGGAATAAATGAGAGTACTTATATTAAATTAATTCTTAAACTCTTTTAGAAATTAAAATAATAATAATTATAATAATATTAATAAGACTCCTCTTATTAATTTATATTTAATATTTCTAAAATATTAAATAATAAATTTTAAGCTATTTAATTTATTCTATCACCATAGATTAAATTAAATATACTTAACATATTATTACGATTATGCCATTAACTTCTTAAATAATTATTCTTCCTTTTATGGTGTGACCCTTTAGGTTTGATATAAACCGGTTGTGAATAAATCAATTAGAACAAATCTAATCTTATTTAAATAAATAAATTAAAAAATTAATTTATTTAAATAAATAATATTTATTCTACAATAGGGATATGCCTCCCTAGCGATCAACGACTTTCTAGATAATATAGATTTCAACATTAATCATAAAAGAATCTTTGAGTAAATAGTTATCGTACAATTCAATCCTCCACCATTCAATGTCCCAATTAAATATAAGACATGGAATTACTGTCAAGTCTTATTTTATTTAATTATATGTATTTCGACTCTTAAATGCACAACTCCAAATAATACAAATTAGAAACTCCTTTCTAATTTCATTCTACCTACCTTGGCCAAGGACTACTGGGTTGTCATTTATCGAATCACATAGGACATTTCTCTTCTTTTACTAGAAGCGGTAGATTCTTTATTGATCATACATTATCTCCATGTACAACTTATTATACCCAAGCATACCCTTTGATATACCCTAAGGGTCTTAAGGAATAAGTCAAAGTATAACTCATCATACACAAGATACAATGATGATCTCAAGTTCAAGGATCACTTGTACTACTATCACTACAGGAATTCCTATTGACAGGCAAGTAAAACTCCATTAGGTATTCCTTAGCGAGCCACGTTCAGTGAACTTATTCTCTAATAAGCACCTACATACTTGCTTTAGTGTCTCCACACAAATGATCATGAGATCAATCATTCTCATCCAATGAGCAAGCAACGTATGTACTAATCTATCCGAATTCACTAATCCCAATTTAGTAATCCAACGATTGGGAACTATTTTAGTTTTAAGCTTTCTAAGAATTTAGATCTCATTAGAATGATCATCATCATTATTCTAAAAGTATTGCTTAAAACTATGGGTTTCTCACATATTATAAAATAGCATCATGTAGATAATTAAAAAACCTTTAATAAATTAAATATTTTTTATTAATAAATGAATAAGATTGTTACCAAGATATATGGTCATAATCATCAAACATTATTGGCTTGTGTGCATACTACTTTCAATCTCCCACTTGTACTAAAGTCAATCGACATGGTAATCTTATACCCTTCTTCTCTAAGCTGACGATTATCCAGCTGTTTGATAAGCTTTAGTTAATGGATATGTAATAATTGTTCTTGAGATTCCACTATCTCTATAGTAATTTCCCATCTTTCAATGATT
>CM029013.1:155712180-156042454 GCA_016801055.1 Panax notoginseng
GAAACCTTATAAACCGGTTTTGAAACCCTAATTTCGATTTCGAGGATACGAAACCCTAATTTATAATTAGGAAAAACATAATTGTTAATTAAATAGTTTTAATGTTAATTAAGATATATTCATCCTAATTTTCAAGTTATGAGTAATTAGAAAACCCTAATCTAATTATAAAATCTAATTTCTATTTTAGAAAATTATTTTCTATTAAAAACTATAATTTTGGGTTATAAACCCTAATGACCATTTTGACCCTAATTGCTAAATTAGCAATTTTAATTAGGAAATACTAATCCTAATTAGCAAGATTAAAGTTATGATTAAGAAATTGTAATATAATTAGAAAATTCTAGTTAAAATTTAAAAATATTAATTTTTCTATTTTTAAAAATCTAAATTTGGAAATTCTAGAAAATTAAATTACAAACCCTAAATGGCTCAAATCCTAAACCCTAACCAAACCCTAAACCCTAAGGGTTTGGGACAATGTCCAAATTGCCATTAAAATTAAATGGAAAAAGACTTAAATGCCCTTAAGTGCATTATTGGATGTATCTTGCAAGACTTGCTCTAGTGTGAGTTGGTGACCAAAAGCTAGCCTAGCATGTGCCTATATCTCAATTACCAGTCATCTATGCCAGCAATATACATTGCATCTTGGGATTAAAAGCAAGAAAATCTAGAAAACTGACTTACTTTATTTTATTTTATTTTTCAACTAGCCAAGTCTTCCCTCTCTCTTTCATCCGAAAATTTTGAGAGGAACTAAGTGTTATGGAAAGCCAAGACCATCCTTTAGCTCTCCTATATCAGATCATCAAGATCAGAATCATGATCAAAGCTTGAATGAGGTATAAACTTTGAAATTCAAAACCCTTAAAATTTTGTGTTAATGTTGTTATTGATTGGTTAAATATGTGTTAGAAGGTGTCTATAAGTGATCTGGGTCGTAAAATCCCAGATCCAGAACATCAAAGTCCTCGAATCTAGCATTTTTGAAAATCTAGAAAAGTGGAAAAATATGGCTGACAAGCTATGTTAGTGGTCGTAGATCTCAACCAGTTATTGATTTGTTGTATTTTATGTTATAGATTTATTCCTTGTTGTATGGTCTTTAATCTAAATCTTGAATTAAGCTCAGATCACGTGTATATGGTAAGTTATAGAGGATCAAAGGGCGTTGACCTGCATTGACCAACTGTTCTGGGTAACCCAAATTTACCCAGAAAGCGTCTGACAACGATTTGCAGGCTCTACATCTTGCAACTGTTTAGGAATCTGACCATGTTGTTACTTTATGGTTGTTGTCTGACATGTAGACTACACAACAATGCTTTTATGTTACTTAGATCGTGACCAGAATAATAATTAATCTTGGTCAAACCTTGGTTGATCGGCTGCTTTGTTGAAGTTCTGGAAAACCCAGAATCTTCAAAGGCCGAATATTTTGACAAGGTTTGACTTGCTTGAATCTTGTGAATTAGTTGTTGTTATGATGATCGATTGTTATAGACTTGTACCCTGATATGTGGTCTACAGTATTGAAACAATAGTTCACCCAAACAGGTTGCCGGATACAAGTTATGAAGATCGAAAGCTAGTACCCTCGACTGTTCTTCATTTTCTGGAAAACCCAGAAATGAAGAACAGTGTTGTCAGAATATTTGAAGGCCTTGATCTCTCTGATTTCGTGTCGTATGGATCTGAACTTAGTTTGTTAGTGTAATATTACATACATACTACAACTATGATGCCCTAGATTGCCCAGATAACATCAAGAACGTGAAAATTAAACCGGTCAAACATAGTACCCTGCATACTGACATGGTTTTTTGGAAATGCTCAAGAACACTCAAGAACACCTATAGCGACGGTTCTGTCGCTATAGGGCTCTTTAATGACAATTATTTTCGAAAAATAGATTAATTAATTAAATAAATAGATTAAAATGATTTTTAATTATTAAAAATACAAAATAAATTCTGAAAAATTATTTTAAATTCTGAAAAATAGTTTTTAATTATTTTGAGTATATTTCATAAATATTTAATATTTTTGGAATATAAATGGTATTTAATTTATTTAATTATAATATTAAATAAATTATTTAAAAATAATTTTAATTCATGAAAAATCATGAAAAATAATATTATGGTAAAAGAAAATATTTTAAGTTATTTTTAATGACTTTTGATATTTTGTAGTAAATTTCATTAATTAACTAATATTAATGATAATTAGTTTATTTAATAAATATATTAAATAAATTATGGAAAAATAGAATTAATGATTTAAAAATCATATGAAAATGATTTAAGTGTTACAAAAATATTTTAAGTTATAAAATATAACTTTTGATATTTTGTCATGAAAATATTAATATTTAAATATTAATAGTAATTATCGGATAATGGATTTAACTGTTTAAAAATCATATAAATATGATTTTGATGTATTAAAAATACGCTGTGATATTATAATATTATGTCATGTATTTTATTAATATTTGATAATAAATAAATATCAATGATAAAAGAATTAAGTAATATTTAATTTATTTAAACACGTTTTTAATGATTGAAAAATCAGGATAACTGGTAATATTTATTTAAAAATTATTACAAGTCTGTGAAAAATATTTTGACTGAAAATAAAATTATCTTAGATAACTGTTAAGTGTTTAGTTAGAGTTTAATTGAACTTAAACTTGTGAATTGTCCGACTAGACCGTTAGGACATTAGAATTTTGTCGGATTTAGGTCAGACTGAAATAGTTTGACCTGATACAAAGTCTTATGTGTGTTATAGACTGATAGATTATGTGTTATGTGTTATGTGTTTAGGTTATTCTATGTATATCTATATAAATAATAGTATTATATTGTGATGATATTATTCAAATATTAGAGATCTATATTACTAATATTAGGTCTTCGGATAAAGCGTTATAAATTGTGTTACGATAATCAACGGTTCAGGCAAGTTTATTTTTACTTAACTCTATTAAGAGTGTTTTATTCGGATAAGCTTATGGTTAATCATTGTTGGTTGCCATGAATTGTACTCTGTACATATTGCATGTATAAGTCAGGTATGAAAGGCTGATCACCTTCATTACCAGTTGGTTCAGATATATTTATTCATGTATAATACTTGTTCAGTCATAAAATTATTCCAGCTAGTTCACAATTATATTATTGAATTATGGCCAGCTTTTTGTTCAGACTCTTTCAATCATGATATATCGTTATATTATTGAATTTAAACTTGCTGGGCAATCCTTATGCTCACCCTTGCTATATCATGATAAAACATTACAGATTAAGACGAATGTGTCGGATACAAGGAAAGGTTAAAGACAGTTCCAGCTTTAGTATACGCGTGCAGTAGATTTGTAATTGTGTTGTATCTTATGTTTTATATGTAAGACCCCAACTTATTAATGAATAAAATTAAATTTTCTCTAAATATTATTTTGAATAATAAGGGGTTAATTTGATATAATACTTTGGTTATGGGTGAAATGTGCAAATTCTGCAAAATAAGCAAGTGGTTATAAAATATTCATTTTGTCGGGGAATATTCGTTTGGTCGTGGAATATTCTTGCTGTCGGGGAATATTCGTACGACGGCGCAGCCTTGTGTGGGCCCCATAACGGAAAGCGATTGGATGAAGAAAACGATAAGTATAAGTTGTTTATAAATAACGGCGTAGTTGTTACCGTTAATACTATTGGAATACCCGGTGGTTAAAATACAGTAGCACACGGTATTACAACAATTATTGATTCTTACGTAAGAAGGCACTACTCAATAATTGTTACAATAGTTATTGTTCAATATTTTATTTTATTGATTCAATAATTGTTGCGTTGATATTTTATATTATTGTTGTTTCAATAATTGTTGCTGCACAGTATTTTCCATTATCAGATCAATAATTCATATTATTTGAATAATATTATTAGATAACATTATTGGCAATGTCTAAAAAGTTCTGTCTAAGGAGAGGTTTGGTCATCTAATTGCGCGCCAGTAAGGAGAAATCCTTATTGGAAAGCCCCCTCTTTCCTGGGAACGGCCTGGTTGTCATAAATGTGATTCTGTAATATTATTTGTGAATAATTAATTATTGATTCATATGATAAGAAAATATTTATTTTATGTGGATATAAATGATGGATATATTTTTGTGGTTAAAAATGAAGGAGTTAATATTGAGGTTTTTATCAGTATTTTTGTCGGAATGAAGGTATTAAAAATCAGGGTTTTTGAGATATTTTACGGGGGTTATAATTTTTAATCCGACCGTTGGATCGTGGTAATTTTTGGATATGTTATACATATATAAGTTGAGTATATGTCCACAAATTTTGAACCGTTAAAAATGAACGTATGATTTATTATGAATTTTACGAGATGACTGGTTCAGAAATTGTTAAATTTTTGGAGTTTATCATTTTGATGAAAAATTCTAGAATTTGTGGGCCCCACTTTTGGTTGGTGAAGAAATGTGCTGAGATTTTTATTCAAATGTGGTGGGTGGGAATAGTAGCAGGTAAAGCCATCAGGTTGCAGGTTAAGTCTGCTTCGGCGTGCTAACATTTTTCTATAAATAGAGGGCTAAGTTAGAATTGAAAATCACAACAGAAACAAGTTTTCTCTCTTTCTCTCTCTAGATTATTGAGTGTATTTTGTGAGTATTTAGATACTTTGAGAGTTTTTATTCATCAGAGCAAGTTTCTTTCAGCCTTATACCGGTATTCCGACCAGAAGTACTGATATCTTGAGGTAAGGGATATTATTTTCTTCTTAATGATATTATTTTCTTCAATATCATTATGCTGAAATATTGATATGAGTTTTTATCAAATTTAGAACTTTTTGTGTCGGAGTTACTATTCACGTATACGGCACTATTCACGTATACGGTACTATTCACGAATACGGCACTATTCACCGAAAAATAAAATTTTTCCTTTTTGTCCAAGATATCTATTATGGTTACTATCTTTGATTATATCCATGTTTTGATCTTTATTTTTGAATTCTGCTTCACAATTGATTATTATGAAGTATTATTGATCTTGGATAAACTGTTATACGAATCCCTAATATTTGTCCTTCTGTCTCACTGGATTCGTTTCCTTTAAAATATTTTTCATCATCCTCAGTCCTAAATGATGATACTACTGAATATCTTTGGCCTGTAGTGCAAAGATGAATGATTAACTGATAAATATCTTTGGCCCGTAGTGCAAAGATGAACAGATGTTGAGATGAACATGACCGACTGGTGATACAAATGAATATCTTTGGCCTATAGTGCAAAGATGAATATTTGGTTAAAGATGATTATTAATCGATGTTACAGGGATAAAATATTGATGATGGACTTTTAAATCTTAGAAGATAGTAGAATTCTTTCTCTACTTGACTCTTCTAATGGTTTGTTATTTCCGCTGCAGTTGTTGATCTAAAACTTGTTGTCGATTATATTCTATAAGATTTTTCCCTGTTGAAGACTAACGATAATTTGTTGTATATTATCTTAATCATAATATTCTTTACTGGGCTAGTTGAGCTCACCCTTTTCCTTTTTGTTCCATTTTTCTTCTCAGGAAGTGAGAACATAGCAGGATCTAGTCGGGGTATGGAGTGATGGTTCTAGAAAGATGTTTTAGCAGTCCTCACTATTTCTGTAAAATAGTGTTTGAATAATTGTAATGAGGATTTATTTGAGTGTGGATATTGTCCAGAAGACAATATTTGTATTTAAACTCACAGTATGTGTTGTCGTATTTTGCACGACAATTGTATTATTGAAGTTGTAGTTTGCTTTCTGTACCATGTATTTGGCGACTCAGAATGGGTGTTGTATACCTATTTTGGGGGAGTCACAGTTGGTATCAGAGCTTCCGGATATGATCCCTGGCTGAGATGTGAGACAAGAACTAGGAGGGGAGAGACGGGAAATTCCTTCGCTAGTATGACCTGACTAAGTTTATTTGGTGTTTATTTGGTCGGTCAGAGTATAGGGATAATATATGACATGACTATTAACCCTTGTTTTATGGCAGTATTTAAGAATGGCAGCTGAGAACGTTAATAATGGAGTAAATCAGACTGTGGAGACACCTTTGATCACCACCCAGGGGAACGTGCAATAGGAAGGCAATATTCCTCTGTAAACAACGTTACCGAGTAAACGATGAATGATGGAATGTTTAGGAGCTTTTTGCAGTTCATGCAAAATCAGACGAGGGAGACTCGTGTGCAGAATACTGGTGGAAATGATAACAACGCGCGGTTTGTCACAGCTAAGCAGTTCAAAGAATTGGGACCACCATAATTTAAGGGAAAGCCGGATCCGATCATGGCGGAAACGTGGGTCAAGCAAATTGCCAAGATATTCGATGTCTTGCGATGCACGGAGGAACAGAAGATTCCATTCGCCACTTTTATGTTCCGCGGTGAGGCAGACTACTGGTGGGAGTCTGTGAAGCGTACCCAGCCTGACGCACTCAACATGTCCTGGGAAACATTTCAAAAACTGTTCAATGATAAGTACTTTCCTGAAAGTATTCGTCATATGAAGGAGGTGGAGTTTATCAGACTGGAACAAAACAACATGACGGTGTCCCAGTACGAGGCAAAGTTTGCAGAGTTATCCAGGTTTGCACCTCATTTGGTCGAAAATGAGGAACGAATAATAAGGATGTTTCTGAGAGGTCTAAAACCCGAGATTCGGCAATATCTTATCTCTCATAAATTTTCTTTATATTCAGATGTTGTAAACAGGGCTCAATTATTAGAGCGAGATAATGAGTATGTGCAACCGAGGGACCACAACCAGGGTCATACCGGTGGCGGCAGTCATCGAAGCAATGAAAACCAGCAGGGAGGAAAACATTCGGACAAAAGCGGTAACCACTCTGGTGGTAATCGTGGTCGTGATAATAGAAGGAGCGAGTCGGGAGGAGATTTCAAGAAGAGAAGGTACAACAATGATAACGTGAAGACGTTAGCACAAACATCAACTGTTTCTAGGGGAGGAGAACGACCACCGGTCGTATGTTACAAATATGGGAAAGAGAGACATATCAGCCCAAACTGCCCACAACAATCCAAGGTATGTTATAACTGTGGAAAGGAGGGTCATATAGCTCGAGAGTGTTCTATAGCAAAACCAAGTTCAGCGGGGATGGTGACTCCAAAAGTTGTCCCGGATAAGTCGAAATCAGCGGTTCCTGGAAGGGCGTTTGTCGTGACTGGCCAAAACGCGAGAAACCCGAACGAGGTGATCACGGGTAAGCTAATCTTGAATTCTTGCGAAGTTTATACTTTACTAGATACCGGTTCTACCCATTCTTTTATCTCTCCTGCTTGTGCTCAACGTTTAAACTTGACTCCGGAGAAATTGGACTTTAACTTATCTGTTGAAACTCCATTGGGTGAAACCTTCGTTACATCTACAGTTTATAAATCTTGCATGATCCAAGTTGGCACTATCACATTACCTGTTGATCTTATCTCTTTAAAGATACTTGTTTTTGATGTGATTTTAGGAATTGATTGGTTAACCACTCATCATGCTAAAATTGATTATTTTCGTAAGGTTGTTAGTTTTCATATTCCTAACCAACCTGTCATACGAATTCAAACTACTAAATCACTAAAATCAGTCACTGTCATATCAAGCCACAAAGCTATTCGTTTATTGAAAAACGGATGTCAAGCTTTCTTAGCCCATGTTATGGATTTGAACAAAGACAAGTCGGATTTGAATTGTTAGATAATTTCCCGATGTATTTTCTGAAGAACTTCCTGGTCTACCCCCATAACGTGAAGTTGAATTCTTTATTGACCTTGAACCCGGTACAAAGCCCATTTCTAAAACTCCATATCGAATGGCTCCTATTGAACTTCAGGAGTTAAAAGTCCAACTACAGGAGTTGTTGGACATCGATTTTATTCGTCCTAGTACGTCTCCTTGGGGTGCTCCTGTTTTATTTGTAAAGAAGAAAGACGGGAGTATGCGACTTTGTATCGACTATCGAGAATTGAATCATGTCACTATCAAGAATAGGTATCCGCTACCTCACATTGATGACCTGTTTGACCAGTTGCAAGGAGCACAATTCTTTTCAAAGATCGATCTTCGTTCTGGATATCATCAGCTGAAGATTAAAACTGAGAATATTCCAAAGACTGCCTTCAGAACTCGGTACGGGCATTATGAATTCTTAGTCATGTCTTTTGGATTGACTAATGCTCCTGCTGCCTTCATGGATATGATGAACCGTGTATTCAAAGAATATTTAGATCAGTTCGTTGTTGTCTTTATTGATGACATCCTCATCTATTCCAAAAGCCGTGAAGATCATGAGCGCCATTTGAAGCTGGTACTACAAAGGCTTCGTGAAAAAAAGCTATATGCCAAATTGAAAAAATGCGAGTTCTGGCTTGAGGAAGTAGCATTCCTTGGGCACGTGGTGTCAAAACATGGAGTATCTGTCGGCCCGGCGAAGATTGAAGCCATACAAAGTTGGGAGCAACCGAAGTCAGTAACCGAAGTACGTAGCTTTTTGAGCTTAGCTGGTTATTATCGGAGATTTGTGGAAGGATTTTCTCGAATCGCTACTCCGTTAACTCAGCTGACTCGAAAAGATACAAAATTCGTATGGAGTAAGGAATGTGAGAAGAGTTTTCAAGAACTCAAGAGGAGACTCATTTCGGCACCTGTTCTGACAATACCATCTGGTC
Source organism: Panax notoginseng (assembly GCA_016801055.1). Classification (NCBI taxonomy): domain Eukaryota; kingdom Viridiplantae; phylum Streptophyta; class Magnoliopsida; order Apiales; family Araliaceae; genus Panax; species Panax notoginseng. The sequence goes on from CM029013.1 coordinate 155,720,944, forward strand.
CGGATGGATTTGTTATCTACAGCGATGCTTCAGGCAAAGGGTTAGGATGTGTTCTCATGCAACATGGGAAAGTCATAGCCTATACCTCGCGACAACTCAAAGAATATGAGAGGAATTATCCAACTCATGATTTGGAGTTGGCAGCAGTCGTTTTCGCGTTGAAGATTTGGAGACACTACCTGTATGGGGAGAAAGTGGAGATCTATACGGCTCAAAATGCGGCAACGACGTTGGCTTGAGCTGTTGAAAGATTACGATCATACCATCCAATATCATCCTGGAAAAGCGAACGTAGTAGCTGACGCATTAAGTAGAAGATCATATGCGGGTACGAGTGCAATGTTGTTAACACAAAGGTCCATTTTGTATGACTTGCCAAGCATGGAGATAGAGATGAAGGCTCCAAGTACCCACATGATAATATCAAATATACGAGTAGAACCGACTTTAATCGATAAAGTTAAAGCTGCTCAAGCTACGGACATAGAGCTGATGCGTATGAAGAAAAAAGTGCAAGAAGGTGCTATTCCAGAAGCAAGAATCGATAAAGAAGGAATACTTCGAGTCAACTCCAGACTTTGTGTTCCTAACGATTTTGACTTGAAGCATAGAATAATGATGGAGGCACACAACACACTGTTTGCAATCCATCCTGGGAGTACCAAAATGTATCACGATCTTCGACATACATTTTGGTGGAGCAATATGAAAAGAGAGATCGCGGAGTTTATCTCGAGATGTTTAACTTGTCAACGTGTAAAAGCGGAGCATCAAGTACCAAAGGGTCCATTGCAACCACTTGAGATTCCGAAATGGAAGTGGGAACACATTACTATGGATTTTGTTACGGGTCTTCCCAAGGTTTCTCAAGGCATAGATGCGATTTGGGTTATTGTTGATAGATTAACTAAGTCCGCTCATTTCTTGCCGATACGTGAGACTTATTCCCTTGAACGTCTTGCTAGTATGTACGTGAACGAGATTGTGAGATTGCATGGCATGCCAGTATCCATAGTTTCAGATTGTGACCCAAGATTCACTTCACGATTTTGGGTTAGCTTGCAGAAAGCTATGGGCACAGATTTACGATTCAGTTCGGCATACCATCCTCAAACGGACGGACAATCAGAGAGGACTATTCAAACTCTTGAAGATCTATTAAGACTTTGTGTCCTAGATCTCAAAGGGAGTTGGGATAAGTACCTACCATTGGTGGAATTCTCCTACAACAACAGTTATCAGGCGAGCATAGGTGTGGCTCCATTCGAGGAGTTGTATGGAAGAAAATGTCGTTCTCCAGTATGCTGGGACGAGGTGGGTGAAGCAACATTGTTGGGACCAGAGTTGGTACGCATTACTACAGAGAAGATCCAAACGATTCGACAACGTATACAAACGGTACAGGATCGACAAAAGAGTTATGCGGATCTTCATCGAAAGGACGTGGAATTTAATATTGGGGATCATATATTGTTACGTGTTGCACCATGGAAGGGAGTTACAAGATTTGGGAAGAGAGGAAAGCTCAATCCAAGATTTGTTGGTCCATTTAAGATTCTTGAGCGAATAGGAAATGTGGCATATAGACTCGCATTACCTCTAAGTATGTCTCGTGTTCATAATGTTTTTCACATATCTATGCTTTGTAAATATGTTAAAGACCCGAACCACATTATTGAGTTAGAACTAGACGAGATAGCTGAAGATTTAACGTACGAGGAGGTACCTGTTAAGATCTTGGATAGGAAAGAGCATGTCCTACGCACGAAGGTTATACCACAAGTTAAGGTTTTGTGGAGAAACCATGCTATTAAAGAAATGACCTGGGAGTTGGAATCAGAAATGAAAGCGAGGTATCCTCACCTTTTTGAAACATCAAGTACGTACGTCAATTTCGAGGACGAAATTTCATAAGGAGGGGAGGTTGTAAGACCCCAACTTATTAATGAATAAAATTAAATTTTCTCTAAATATTATTGTGAATAATAAGGGATTAATTTGATATAATACTTTGGATATGGGTGAAATGTGCAAATTTTGCAAAATAAGCAAGTGGTTATAAAATATTCATTTTGTCGGGGAATATTCGTTTGGTCGTGGAATATTCTTGCTGTCGGGGAATATTCGTACGACGGTGCAGCCTTGTGTGGGCCCCATAACGGAAAGCGATTGGATGAAGAAAACGACAAGTATAAGTTGTTTATAAATAACGGCGTAGTTGTTACCGTTAATACTATTGGAATACCCGGTGGTTAAAATATAGTAGCACGCGGTATTGCACCAATTATTGATTCTTACGTAAGAAGGCACTACTCAATAATTGTTACAGTAGTTACTGTTCCATATTTTATTTTATTGATTCAATAATTGTTGCGTTGATATTTTATATTATTGTTGTTTCAATAATTGTTGTTGCACAGTATTTTCCATTATCAGATCAATAATTCATATTATTTGAATAATATTATTAGATAACATTATTGGCAATGTCTAGAAAGCTCTGTCTAAGGAGAGGTTTGGTCATCTAATTGCGCGCCAGTAAGGAGAAATCCTTATTAGAAAGCCCCCTCTTTCTTGGGAACGGTCTGGTTGTCATAAATGTGATTCTGTAATATTATTTGTGAATAATTAATTATTGATTCATATGATAAGGAAATATTTATTTTATATGGATATAAATGAGGGATATATTTTTGTGGTTAAAAATGAAGGAGTTAATATTGAGGTTTTTATCAGTATTTTTGTCGGAATGGAGGTATTAAAATTCAGGATTTTTGAGATATTTTACGGGGGTTATAATTTTTAATCCGACCGTTGGACCGTGGTAATTTTTGGATATGTTATACATATATAAGTTGAGTATATGTCCACAAATTTTGAACCATTAAAAATGAACGTATGATTTATTATGAATTTTACGAGATGACTAGTTCAGAAATTGTTAAATTTTCAGAGTTTATCATTTTGATGGAAAATTTTAGAATTGGTGGGCCCCACTTTTGGTTGGTGAAGAAATGTACTGAGATTTTTATTCAAATGTGGTCGGTGGAAATAGTAGCAGGTAAAGCCATCAGGTTGTAGGTTAAGTCTGCTTCGGCGTGCTAACATTTTCCTATAAATAGAGGGCTAAGTTAGAATTCAAAATCACAACAGAAACAAGTTTTCTCTCTTTCTTTCTCTAGATTATTGAGTGTATTTTGTGAGTATTTAGATACTTTGAGAGTTTCTATTCATTAGAGCAAGTTTCTTTCAGCCTTATATCGGTATTCCGACCAGAAGTACTGATATCTTAAGGTAAGGGATATTATTTTCTTCTTAATGATATTATTTTCTTCAATATCATTATGCTGAAATATTGATATGAGTTTTTATCAAATTTGGAACTTTTTGTGTCGGGATTACTATTCACGTATACGGCACTATTCACGTATACGGTACTATTCACGAATACGGCACTATTCACCGAAAAATAAAATTTTCCCTTTTTGTCCAAGATGTCTATTATGGTTACTATCTTTGATTATATCCATGTTTTGATCTTTATTTTCGAATTCTGCTTCACAATTGATTATTATGAAGTATTATTGATCTTGGATAAACTGTTATACGAATCCCTAATATTTGTCCTTCTATCTCACTGGATTCGTTTCCTTTAAAATATTTTTCATCATCCTAAGTCCTAAATGATGATACTACTGAATATCTTTGGCCTGTAGTGAAAAGTTGAATGATTAACTGATAAATATCTTTGGCCCGTAGTGCAAAGATGAACAGGTGTTGAGATGAACATGACCGACTGGTGATACAAATGAATATCTTTGGCCTGTAGTGCAAAGATAAATATTTGGTTAAAGATGATTATTAATCGATGTTACAGGGATAAAATATTGATGATGGACTTTTAAATCTTAGAAGATAGTAGAATTCTTTCTCTACTTGACTCTTCTAATGGTTTGTTGTTTCCGCTGCAGTTGTTGATCTAAAACTTGTTGTCGATTATATTCTATCAGATTTTTCCCTGTTGAAGACTAACGATAATTTGTTGTATATTATCTTAATCATAATATTATTTACTGGGATAGTTGAGCTCACCCTTTTCCTTTTTGTTCCATTTTTCTTCTCAGGAGGTGAGAACATAGCTGGATCTAGTCGGGGTATGGAGTGATGGTTCTAGAAAGATGTTTTAGCAGTCCTCAATATTTCTGTAAAATAGTGTTTGAATAATTGTAATGAGGATTTATTTGAGTGTGGATATTGTCCAGAAGACAATATTTGTATTTAAACTCACAGTATGTGTTGTCGTATTTTGCACGACAATTGTATTATTGAAGTTGTAGTTTGCTTTCTGTACCATGTATTTGGCGACTCAGAATGGGTGTTGTATACCTATTTTGGGGGCGTCACATTATAATTCAAGTAAGTTATGTAATGTGTATTAAATTAAGGTTACTCGACCTTGGGAAATAGTGTGTAAAATGTATTGTATAAACAATTTATGTTTATATCTTCCGCAACTATAGTAATAGTGATAGAATGATCGAACCGGATCCGAAGTGATTTGGGACCCGGATTCGGGGACCTCACAGTTGGTATCAAAGATGTTGGTTATGAAGTTTAGGTAGGAATACCTTAGACTAATAACTGCAGTGATTAGGATAATTATTAACTCACATAGAGTTAGTTGGGTCGGTAAGATTCAAAGATGAATCTCGGCGAGTTATAAGATACAGAGTTTCCTAACTCTGATAATAAAGTTGAACAGTAGTGAGAAATAGATAGAGTCTAAAAGACTAAAAGTGCAATGATAGAAGATCGTAAAACAAAACGATCAAGACATAGAAATAAATCGTAATATATGCAATAAGATCACCTCGTGATCTGATATGGTGATAGCAGGGAGAAGAATCAATCTAATGATTGAAAAGTTACAGCAAAATTGCTAGGTGTCAGTTGTACTATGAATTGGTACATATACAGGAAAGGATTATGAATACGAGTAAAATAAAATTTGTATTGAGAAGGGTGTTAGTGTTAAGTAGGAATTCAATTGAGGACTTATGTCGGCAGCTGAGTTGTATGATTCCTTGTATGGGCGGGAAATTGTACTTGGTGTAAAAACTACTTAGTTTCTGGCAATGATAATCATTGAAATGTTTGTGTCGCGCTATTTGCTATATGCATGTTAAGAGGGTGATTCCTTTCTCATGTGTATAACAGATAGATAGGTCATAGGTAGAGAATATCAGGTTAAGAACGAGTTCTTAAAACTCATACTTATGTAACATTCTTGATTCATAGTTATATGAAATGTTTATGAACCCCTTAGTGAATGGACGCCAAAGGTCTGACTAGGACAAGTTCTTAAACTCATATGATTGTGGCAAGTAAATGAACTCAGAAGTGTGGTTTGACGAACTGGGTATAGTCGTGTGTGAATGGAGAAGTGAGGATAATAGGAACAGTTAGATTGTTAAGCAAATGATTATTAGTGAACACTTAAGTTTCTGAAACTCCTAACTATGCTAGACTTTGAAATGATTGACATCAAGCTAAATACGCACTATGTGCCTTTAAAAAAAAAAAATATGCAGACTCGTAATCATTTTTGAAACGGTTTAAAGTCTAGTCTATGCTACTTATTTCAGCTAGACGCAAATGATTTGAAATATCAAAATATATTTTATTTATCACTCATGTACCATGTAACCTGGTGCAGAGATGATAAAAAGGTGATGGAGTTGTAAATACAGGAATACTTAGTGCGAATCCGATCTGAAAATCATTGTTCCACTATTGTATGATGTGTTATGACAAAGTCATATAATGACGGCATCCTCAAACGGGTTGTTAATACAGTACGGCATCATGACGTCATTCTCGAAAATATTTTCAAAAGTTTAATTTGCCAATGGGGTTTGGCTACACCTAAATAATTCGATTGAATTGAATTATTGATATGGATCTATGCTATTCGATTCAGCTAGACTAAAGTTTATGAAAACTCTAAGTGTTCATTGAAAGAATTTTCCCGAACGAAATTGTTTTGGTGCAAAATCCAATAAGACTGAGGTAGAATTTTTGTGCCTTTGGCAGTGACGAGAAACAGATAAAAGTAGTACTTGGCCAGTACAGGGCATATCGGGCTAATCACCTTTGTGTCCGTAAGTAATGACGGTTTGCGGATGAATTTCCATAAAACCTTTGCGAAAATGACAGACAAATAGTCTATACGACTCCTCAGCAAAATTTGAAGATTTTTACTCTTGTGAGGGGTGTATTGGGTAGCATGTGATGGTGAGAAGGTACGGTGTATGGTGTATGGTGTATGGTGTATGGTGTATGGTGTAAGGTGTAAGGTGTAAGGTAAATTTCGGGGACGAAATTTTTAGAAGAAGGGGTGAATGTGACAACCCGAGAATTTAGAGAATTTTAAAAATTTTTATTAATTGATTTAAGGTTCAAAATTAGAACCTAGACAGAAAATAAGTGTATGTGTATGATATTTTTAGGAAGGAATTTTGAGAATTTCAAAATTTTGTGAAGAATTTAGGTGAATTATTCAGTATTAAGGAATTACGTGATTATGTTCTGTGTATATGTATTCAGACTGTGGTTAAGGGTCAAGGGTTGACCATATAAACGATATCGGTAACAAACCCCAGGTATATATTAAGAACGTCAACGTTCAGTTAGAAAACCCTAACGTCTGATAAGAAACCTTATAAACCGGTTTTGAAACCCTAATTTCGATTTCGGGGATAAGAAACCCTAATTTGTAAGGGAAAACATAATTGTTAATTAAATAGTTTTAATGTTAATTAGGAAATATTAATCCTAATTTTCAAGTTATGAGTAATTAGAAAACCCTAATCTAATTATAAAATCTAATTTCTATTTTAGAAAATTATTTTCTATTAAAAAACTGTAATTTTGGGTTATAAACCCTAATGACCATTTTGACCCTAATTGCTAAATTAGCAATTTTAATTAGGAAATACTAATCCTAATTAGCAAGATTAAAGTTATGATTAAGAAATTGTAATATAATTAGAAATTTCTAATTATAATTTAAAAATATTAATTTTTCTATTTTTGAAAATCTAAATTTGGAAATTCTAGAAAATTAAATTGCAAATCCTAAATGGCTCAAACCCTAAACCCTAACCAAACCCTAAGAGTTTGGGACAATGCCCAAATTGCCATTAAAATTAAATGGAAAAATACTTAAATGCCCTTAAGTGCATTATTGGATGTAACTTGCAAGACTTGCTCTAGTGTGAGTTGGTGACCAAAACCTAGCCTAGCATGTGCCTATATCTCAATTACCAGTCATCTATGCCAGCAATATACATTGCATCTTGGGATTAAAAGCAAGAAAATCTTGAAAAGTGACTTACTTTATTTTATTTTATTTTTCAACTAGCCAAATCTTCTCTCTCTCTTTCATCCGAAAATTTTGAGAGGAACTAAGTGTTATGGAAAGCCAAGAGCATCCTTTAGCTCTCCTATATCAGATCATCAAGATCAGAATCATGATCAAAGCTTGAATGAGGTATAAACTTTGAAATTCAAAACCCTTAAAATTTTGTGTTAATGTTGTTAGTGATTGGTTAAATATGTGTTAGAAGGAGTCTATAAGTGATCTGGGTTGTAAAATCCCAGATCCAGAACATCAAAGTCCTCGAATCTAGCATTTTTGAAAATCTGGAAAAGTGGGAAAATATGGCATGACAAGCTAATGTCAGTGGTCGTAGATCTCAACCAGTTATTGATTTGTTGTATTTTATGTTATAGATTTGTTCCTTGTTGTATGGTCTTTAATCTAAATCTTGAATTAAGCTCAGATCACGTGTATATGGTAAGTTATAGAGGATCAAAGGGTGTTGTCCCGCATTGACCAACTGTTCTGGGTAACCCAGATTTACCCAAAAAGCGTCTGACAACGATTTGCAGGCTCTACATCTTGCAACTGTTTAGGAATCTGACCATGTTGTTACTTTAAGGTTGTTGTCTGACATGTAGACTACACAACAATGCTTTTATGTTACTTAGATCGTGACCAGAATAATAATTAATCTTGGTCAAACCTTGGTTGACCGTCTACTTTGTTGAAGTTCTGGAAAACCTAGAATCTTCAAAGGCCGAATATTTTGACAAGGTTTGACTTGCTTGAATCTTGTGAATTAGTTGTTGTTATGATGATCGGTTGTTACAGACTTGTACCCTGATATGTGGTCTACAGTATTGAAACAATAGTTCACCCAAACAGGTTGCCGGATATAAGTTATGAAGATCGAAAGCTAGTACCCTCGACTGTTCTTCATTTTCTGGAAAACCCAGAAATGAAGAACAGTGTTGTCAGAATATTTGAAGGCCTTGATCTCTCTGATTTCGTGTCGTATGGATCTGAACTTAGTTTGTTAGTGTAATATTACATACATACTACAACTATGATGCCCTAGATTGCCCAGATAACATCAAGAACATGAAAATTAAACCGGTCAAACATGGTACCCTGCATACTGACATGGTTTTTTGGAAATGCTCAAGAACACTCAAGAACACCTATAGCGACGGTTCTGTCGCTATAGGGCTCTTTAGTGACAATTATTTTTGAAAAATAGATTAATTAATTAAATAAATAGATTAAAATAGTTTTTAATTATTAAAAATACAAAATAAATTCTGAAAAATTATTTTAAATTCTGAAAAATAGTTTTTAATTATTTTGAGTATATTTCATAAATATTTAATATTTTTGGAATATAAATGGTATTTAATTTATTTAATTATAATATTAAATAAATTATTTAAAAATAATTTTAATTCATGAAAAATCATGAAAAATAATATTATGGTAAAAGAAAATATTTTAAATTATTTTCAATAACTTTTGATATTTTGTGATGAATTTCATTAATTAATTAATATTAATGATAATTAGTTTATTTAAGAAATATATTAAATAAATTATGAAAAAATAGAATTAATGATTTAAAAATCATATGAAAATAATTTAAGTGTTATAAAAATATATTAAGTTATAAAATATAACTTTTGATATTTTGTCATGAAAATATTAATATTTTAATATTAATAGTAATTATCAGATAATGGATTTAACTGTTTAAAAATCATATAAATATGATTTTGATGTATTAAAAATACTTTGTGATATTATAAATATATTATAATATTATGTCATCTATTTTATTAATATTTAATAATAAATAAATATTAATGATAAAAGAGTTAAGTAATATTTAATTTATTTAAATACGTTTTTAATCATTGAAAAATCAGGATAACTGGTAATAATTATTTAAAAATTATTACAAGTCTGTGAAAAATATTTTGACTTAAAATAAAATTATCTGAGATAACTGTTAAGTATTTAGTTAGAGTTTAATTGAACTTAAACTTGAGAATTGTCCGACTAGACCGTTGGGACATTAGAATTTTGTCGGATTCAGGTCAGACTGAAATAGTTTGACCTGATACAAAGTCTTACGTGTGTTATAGACTGATAGGATTATGTGTTATGTGTTATGTGTTTAGATTATTCTATGATGTAATACCCGAGATTTTTATAAATTAGAAATAAAAGTGTTTGAATATTTATTTTGAACACATATATTTTGGTGGGTCATGAAAGGTGAAAATGAAAATTTAATTGAATCATGTTTGAAAGGATTAAGAAATTTATTGATAATATTGATAAGCTTGGTTACGATTGATTAAGCTTAAGTGTAAAGTCTTTTGTGGTGTAATTAAATTCTTAATGAGATTAATTGATGGATAACTTAATGAAGTGTTGGATCTAGGATAAATCCAAGCCCAACATTATTATTGTAACATACTTGCATAGTTGGGAGTTTAGCCTAAGAATTTGAATTGGTAGACTAATGTTTAACCCAATGTGTATAAGTGTTTGTACCTAGCCCAATTCAAATATTAATTTGGACAAACCCAATGTATATGGATTATATAAATACATATATAAGATAAGTATACTTATATATATAGGAATATATATATATATATATATATATATATATATAGGTGTAGAGATGTATGTGTAAAGGTAGCAATAAGCTAGCACATGGTACAAATGATGGAATGAAAGTGCAACATATGAAATGCTACCCCTCATGGCCGAAATTTTGGCCCTATTAAGCCTAAGTGATGATTTTTGTTGCACAAAAATTCTTACAAGCAATCCAATGTGGGCTCATGATGAAGAAGGACATAGTTGGTGAAGGAGTTGGTAATTCTTTTTACCTAATCACCTTTTAACCATGGTTAATACCTAGTTGGGTGTACATATACAAGTATTATACCAAGTATTAGTACATGTATTGTATACATAGAACTTGCCTATAAATATAACCCATCCTAGTTCATTGCTTCATTTACTTGAAATTTCATAAGTGTTAGTAGTATAATAAGAGCTAGAGAGAAATTGAGGGAAGTAGAAGGATTCTAGAGGAACTCTTGCACTTTGGTGGTTCAAGAGGAGTTCAAGAAGGAGAAGCAAAGGTGGAGAACTACTTAAGGTTCCTAGCCAAGAGGAAGAAAGCCTACAAGAAGTAAGATTCATAATCTAGCTTTATTTTTGGCAAGCTAAGTTAGTATGTGTAGATATTAGTAAGAATGCATACTTGATTGTGGGAAGTTTATGTGTTGTGTGATCATGATGGATATAAAAGTATAATGATGAGTATTGGAAGGAGAATATGTGATTTATATGGCTTGGTATGTGATCTAAGTTAAAATGAATCATGTAAAAGCATGTGAGCATGAAACCTAGCTTAGTATGCTTGAACGTTTGATAATCGTGATTAACATATGTAAGAGATATGTGTAATTCTAAAATGTTATATTAAGCATATATGAAATACGATCATAACACAAGTTGAATCATCAAATTCGGTCATAAAACGAACTCGTAGCAAAATAAATGGTAAGACAAGCTAGCATGAGAACCTTTGCTTGGAAAAGTAAATAATTTGATTAAATAAATATTTTGAAAAATTGTTCAAGATATCGCATATTGAAGATATGTAAGTTTATGAGATAATGGAAGTGGTTTGAACTCATTTGGATATGAAATGAGCAAGTTATGAAAGATTGAATCAAAAAGGGTCAAAACTGAAAATGTTGAAAAAATTGGATTTTTGCTTCTACAGGGGAGCGCCTAGGCGCTCAACCCAGGCTTATTTCAAGCGCCTAGGCGCTAGGCCATTTTCAGTGTTGAGTCAGTTTGGTTCGGGTCGGGTCAAACGGGTCAAGACTTGTTTTTTTTGGATATAATAAGATAAAATAAGATTAATAACAAGATAAAAATATAATATTAATACTAAGTAAGGTAAGAATACTTTATTTATGTAATGAGACATGGATAAATAAAACCAAGTGAACAATTGATTAAACAAGTAAAATGATAGAAGGTGTCTTCGGGTTCGGAGATGAAGTCTTCGACTTCGTAAGATGTCTTCGGGTTCGAACGTGGCGGGATGTCTTCGGATTTGGAAACAACATTGTGACATTGGGAAAGGCGGGATTAATTGATAAATATTATCAAATTGATATATGTTACCCACGCATGAACTAAACTAAAATTTTAAGTAGAGGGTTATACTAGCTGCGTCCGAATAAACTTAATTTAAAAGTTTCTTGGCACGTATGTGTGAACGACGTAATATAGAATGCGTAACTCAAGTAATGTTTCACGTATACAAACATGAAATGAGTATATGAGACTTAAATTTGCTAAAATGTTGTTAAGGTTTTTAAAAGTAAGAACAATCTGAATTATACATCTATGAGTTCTAAGGTGTATGGATAGATATATGTGTAATAATTGCATGTTGAGATTTATGTCAGGATGTGTGGCTAATGAGTACCTATACATACATAAATAGGATAATATAGTTCGTTGAGGTGATTTTATGCTATAAGTGGTAATCAACGCTTAAGGCAAGTTCCCTAACTTACTCTCTTTTATATTGAGCAAGTATCCGAACCCTACTCTTATTGTGCAAGTATAATTGCATTCTTTATTCGACGAATACCGTAAACTTATTTCTTTGAATACAAGTTATATTACTTTCTCGTGCAAATGAGTTAATATGCTTAAACCCTTGTGAGAACTATTATTCATGATAAACTTAGTATTGATCTTGAATATTGTGAAAAAGTCGAGGCCATTTGATTCGGCTAGACTATATGCATGTTTATAATAAAACTGTCCAAACCAATTGATTGGTGCGGAAATCTTGAAAACTGAGTTGAACAACCCTTTTGGTAAGGGGAGTGTATGTTGTTGGAAACCCCAACACATGAATAAATATTATTGTGGTGTTATGCATAACGTGAAGTATTGTAGACTGATCATCTATAGTACTTGATATCTTTGGTTATCAATTTAATATTGGTAACTCTAGTGAAAGTTCAATGGTCTTTAGTGACTGCTCAGTATAAAGTGATTATCCAGTTGGATACACTGTTAGTCGTTGAATTCATATACATCTGTTGAATTATATTGAATTATCATATCCCTTATTCATGATGTTATCCTGACACTTTGAACTATCTTAGAAATAACCCTTCGATATTTCAAATCTTGTGATATTATATCCTACACCCTTGTTGTATATTACTTGCTGGGCAATTTGTGCTCATCCTTGCTTATTTAAAACCTTTCAGCTAAGGCGGAACATGGAGGTGTCTCTGGGAAAGACAAGGGCAAGGGCAAGGCTACTGACTAGCTTGTCCCTTTTATGTTTAAATCTATCATGTTGTAATAAGACTATTTGCAAACTATGTTTAAACTTAAGTAGGATTATGTAATAAGTCTTTATTCGATATTATTATGTAATCTATTTAGTATTGTAGGTTGCGAGACTTGGGGGAATAATTATAATAAATCATTGTATATTATTCTAAATTAGATCTTTCGCTGTGAATGAGTGATTTTAGTTATTATGGTAATATCTTGAGAACGTGACGAACCGAATTCGGGTGACCAAGTGGAGGTCAGAATTTGGGGGGCGTCACAGGTTGGTATCAGAGCTATAGTTATAAAACTTAGGAAACGAGAATCCTTATACTATAACTTAAGAAAACTTAGAAGTTAGGAAGAGGGATAAAACTCATGTAGAGTTTTCCCTGAGAGACTCAGGGTGTCATGAAATGTAACTTCATTCTATACAATGAACTTATGTTTATTTAACATTCTGATGTAGTTGTTGTTTGTTTTGTCTTATGTTGGTGATTGTAGGATGACTGACATGGGAGGACCTAGCCGAGTAGTAGAGGAAGAGCCGCGTGATATCCACGTAGTCTATGAGGCACCCTTGATAGCGGAGCCTATATCGGTTGTTGCCCCTATTTATGACGATGATGAGGAGGAGGAGATGGTGCCTCTACTGGAGGAATCTGATCCTGAGGAGGAGCCTATGGAGGAGGAACCCGTGGAAGAGGAACCTGAGCCCATGGAGGACTCCGACGGGACTACCTTTGAGGATCGGATGCTAGGAGAGTATGAGGAGCGGATTTTGGAGTTAGGGAGTAGAGTCGAAGAGTTAGAAACTGAGACTCTTGAGAGGCAGCTAGTAATGCAGGAGATGGAAGAAGAAATTGCTCACCGTAAGGAGGCAGGGATCCAGATGGGTGCCTTGTTTCACCGATCAGTGGCAAGGAATGTCGAGTTGGCAGGGAAATTAGAAGAATTGGAACAGAGGGCGTTGAGTGAGAAGGCGGAGAAGGAGGCTCTCCGAACTCAGTTAGAGATGGAAGTGATGGATCGGATCCACTTCGAGGAGAGGTGGGAGGATTCTAATGACAGAGTAGGTGATCTTGAAGATGAGGTACGATGCAACAGGAGGAAGATGAACAAGATGGGCTATGCTCTACGCACGGCCATGGAGAGATTGATCGATGGGGTAAATCACTACCCCGCTGAGCAAGGACAGACCCGACATACCATAAGTCGGGATATGGTGGCACACATCACATAAAAGGAGTATGCAAGCGCCATGGAGCGTGGGATGTTAGATTGAGTCTAGAGGAAAAAGTTTAGTAGTGTAGTATTCTTAATTATGTGTTGTTAAAATATTGTTGAAATCTCAGTCTTTTGTGTAAGATGTGAGATAGTGGTAAACCCTGAACTTTTGGAAAATATTAGAGGGGTAGTAAGTTAGTGTTGTCCCCGTCTTTTGTGATATTAGGGGATATGTGCTTTCATTTATAGCAGTATGCTAGAAAAGAGCATGTATTGTAACCATTTGGCATATGAATATGAATGATCTTATTTCAGAAACGTGTTGTACACTTTTAGATCTTTTCAATTGAGAAATGTCTGAACATGATAGTTGGATAATAAGATGAAATTTTGTGATGCAGAAAATGCCGCCCAGACGTAGAATACCTATTCCAGAAGAGTCAGTTAACAATGAGAGAGGTCCAATAGATCCGATACAGCGACTGGTAGATTTATTGGGAGAAGCTTTGAGGGGAAGAAACGAACCTATACCACCCGTTCCCCGAATTGTCCCAGTAACAACCTTCAAAGACTTTAAGAGTGTAGGAACCCCAGAGTTCACGGGAACTACTGACCCGATAGTTGCGCAAACTTGGATCAAGGAGATCGAGAAGGCCTTCACTATTGCACACGTGGGTGAAGACCAGAAGACTGTATTTGCCACATACATGATGAGGGGCGAAGCAAACTATTGGTGGGAAACTAACCAGCAGAGAGCGGGGGACGGAACGATAACTTGGGAGAGGTTTACTACGTTGTTCTTCGAGAACTATTTCCCGAAGAGTATGAAGAGTAGAATGGAAGTAAAATTCCTAGAATTAAAACAAGGTGATATGACAGTGGCGCAGTACGCAGCTAAGTTCAATGAACTAGCGCGGTTTGCAGAACACCAAGTTATGGATGAGGAGAGGAAGGCGAGACGTTTTGAGCAAGGGTTGAAGCCGTGGTTGTATAATAAGGTATCAGTCTTTCAGATTGATTCCTTTACGACTCTGTTGGAGAAGGCAGTCATTGCGGAAGGTGGCAGTGAGGCCTTAAGTCTATATCACAAGGAGAAGAAGAATAAGAACACTGGTAGCGAGCATCGTGGAGGAAGCAGCAGCGGAGGATGTAATTCGGGAAAAAGGAAATGGGAAAACAACAACAACAACCACAACAGCAACAACCGAAACAATAACCAAGGTGGGAGTCACCAGGGAAACTTCAAGAAAAGGAACGAAGCCTGCAATAAATGTGGAAGAAACCATCAGGGAGAATGCTGGAAAGGAAAGACCACTTGCTATAATTGCGGCCAAGAGGGGCACATCTCGCCAAATTGCCCAAAGCCAAAGAAGATCCGAGGATGTTTTGCTTGTGGATCGACAGAGCATCAGATCAAGGATTGCCCGAAGAAAGGAAGCAGTGGAGCTGGCGGAGGCCAGGGAGGAGGGAGCAAGTTAATGATTGGTGGACCTGCACAACCCAACCGATCGACCGCTCGAACCTTTAACATGACTGTCCAGGACGCAGTGGCTGCGAAGGACGTGGTGTCAGGTATAATCCCAATCAATAATATAAATGCTTATGTATTATTTGATTCGGGTGCCACCTGTTCTTTTGTATCTGAAGAATTCGCTAGTAAATTTAGTACACCCCGAGAACGTTTAGAAGATTCCTTGAACATAGAGGTTGCAAATAAGGAAATAATCCCTGTAGAATACGTTTATCGAAATTGTCGTGCAAACATTAGAGAACATGAACTGAGCGTAGACTTGATTCCTATTAGACTGGGAGAATTTGACGTAATACTAGGAATGGATTGGTTATATAACCATGCAGCGATAATTGACTGTCAGAATAAGTGTGTGAACCTTCAGACTCCGAGTAAGTCTAAGGTAGTGTTTCATGGTAGCTCATCGCTTAAGCAATCATGTTGTGTTACGATGATGCAGGCCAAGAAGTTGTTAAGGAAAGGATGTGTAGGTTATTTAGCTTACATTATAAATACTCAGAAAAAGGGAGTAGAGATTAAAGATATACCCGTAGTGAATGAATTTCAAGACGTGTTTCCAGACGATCTGCCTGGTCTTCCGCCAGACAGAGAAATCGAATTCGTAATAGACTTAGCACCGGGAACGGCACCGATTTCGAAAGCTCCATATCGTATGGCGCCAGTAGAAATGAAGGAATTGATGATACAACTTCAAGAGTTATTAGATAAGGGTTACATACGACCGAGTGTGTCTCCTTGGGGAGCACCAGTGTTATTCGTGAAGAAAAAGGACGGATCGATGAGGCTCTGTATTGATTATCGAGAATTGAACAGAGTAACGATCAAGAATCGATATCCATTATCAAGGATAGACGACTTGTTTGATCAACTGAAAGGAGCAAAATGTTTCTCAAAAATTGACTTACGAACAGGATATCATCAACTGAAAGTGCGAGATGAGGACATACCAAAGACTGCGTTTCGAACCCGTTATGGACATTACGAGTTTTTGGTAATGTCATTCGGTTTAACTAATGCTTCGGCAGCATTCATGGACTTGATGAATCGAGTTTTTAAGCCATACTTGGATAAATTCGTTGTAGTTTTCATCGACGACATTTTGATTTACTCAAAAACAGAGGAAGAACACGCCGAACATCTGAAGATTGTTTTAGAGGCACTGCAAAGGGAGGAGATGTATGCGAAGTTTTCAAAATGCGAATTTTGGATGAAGAAGGTTCAATTCTTAGGCCACGTGGTGGATGAGAATGGAATCTCAGTAGACCCCGAAAAGGTTGAAGCAGTAAGTAGTTGGGAACAACCGAAAACACCGACGGAAGTAAGGAGTTTCCTAGGGTTAGCAGGGTACTATCGAAGATTCATCCAAGATTTTTCTAAGATAGCGACCCCGTTGACTAATCTGACGAGGAAGACAGTGAAATTTGTATGGACCGACATATGTGAAGAGAGTTTTCAAGAGTTGAAGAAGAGATTAAGCGAAGCACCTGTATTATCCCTACCAGATGATACGGGAGGATTCGTGGTGTATAGTGATGCATCGCATAGAGGACTGGGTTGTGTGCTAATGCAGCATGGCAAGGTCATTGCATATGCGTCACGGCAATTAAAGGATTACGAAAAACGATACCCTACCCATGATTTAGAGTTAGCGGCAGTAGTTTTTGCGTTAAAGATCTGGAGACATTATTTGTACGGAGAGAAATGTGAGATATACACGGACCACAAAAGTCTAAAATATATCTTCACACAGAAGGAGTTGAATATGCGTCAGAGGAGGTGGTTAGAACTAATCAAAGATTATGACTGTGAGATTCTTTATCACCCGGGGAAGGCAAACGTAGTTGCCGACGCTCTGAGCAGGAAAGGAAGGGAGAAATTGTTTCAACTAACAACTCAGGAGGAGTTAATAAGAGATATGGAGAAGTTGGAAATAGAAGTAAAGGGACCCGAGAGGTCTGAAGAGAAGTTATTTGCAATGGAAGCTCGTCCGACATTGTTGGATAGAGTAAAGGAAACACAGGAAAATGATGGAGAGTGTGAGAAGATCAGGAAGAGGATTGCGAAAAATGAGGAAGAAAAATTTCGAATAGATAAAGATGGTATTTTAAGATTCGAAGAGAGATTGTGGGTATCGGCGGTAACCGAGTTAAGAGAAGAGATTCTACAAGAGGCACATAATACGGCATATTTCGTTCATCCGGGAGGCACTAAGATGTATCGAGACTTGAAACAACATTTTTGGTGGCCCAATTTGAAACGGGAAGTCGCAGAGTGGGTTGGTAGATGTTTGACTTGTCAACGCGTAAAAGCAGAGCATCAGCGGCCGAGTGGGTTACTTCAACCGTTAGAAATACCAGAGTGGAAATGGGAGCATATTACGATGGATTTCGTGGTAGGACTTCCGGTCACGCAGAAAGGTTTGGATGCCATTTGGGTTATCGTGGATCGACTTACAAAGACCGCACATTTTCTACCGATCAAGATCCGCTACAGTTTGAATCAGTTAGCAAGTCTGTACGTAAAGGAAATTGTTTCAAGACATGGAGTGCCGGTATCGATTGTTTCTGACCGAGACCCGCGTTTCACGTCAAAGTTTTGGAAAAGCTTGCAAGAGAGGATGGGAACACAGTTGAGGATGAGTACAGCTTATCATCCTCAGACAGATGGACAGAGTGAGCGGACAATTCAAATGCTAGAGGACATGCTTAGAACTTGCGTGATGGACTTCAAGGGAAATTGGGACGACCACCTACCCTTAGTCGAATTTGCATATAATAATAGTTACCATGCGAGTATCGGCATGCCACCGTACGAAGCTCTTTACGGAAGGAAGTGCAGGACGCCATTATGTTGGGATGAAGTCGGTGAACGACGAATACTCGGACCAGAGTTAGTACAACAAACCGCGGATGTGGTGACAGTAATAAGGGCTAGACTTGTGGCAGCTCAAGATCGCCAGAAAAAGTATGCAGATTTGCATCGGCAAGACCGCGATTTTGAAATCGGTAGTTTTGTATTTTTGAAGGTATCTCCATGGAAGGGAAAGATCCGTTTCGGCAAGAAAGGGAAACTGAGTCCAAGATTCATAGGACCGTTCGAGGTACTCAAGCGAGTGGGCAAAGTAGCATACAAAGTTGCACTACCACCCGAGTTGGAGCGTATCCATAACGTTTTTCACATATCCGTGTTGCGTCCGTACAAGCCAGACTACAAGCACGTGATTTCTTATGAACCCATTCAGGTGGAGAAGAACTTAGCATATGAAGAAATTCCTGTCCAAATTCTGGATAAGAAAGAGCAAACTTTAAGGAACAAAGTCATTTCTTCTGTAAAAGTACTTTGGCGTAACCATGATGTCGAGGAGGCAACATGGGAGTTAGAAGATAAGATGAGGATGGACTATCCCAATCTATTTGTGTAACCTTGTAGCAATTCCGGGACGGAATTTTTATAAGGGGGGGAGGATGTAATACCCGAGATTTTTATAAATTAGAAATAAAAGTGTTTGAATATTTATTTTGAACACATATATATTTTGGTGGGTCATGAAAGGTGAAAATGAAAATTTAATTGAATCATGTTTGAAAGGATTAAGAAATTTATTGATAATATTGATAAGCTTGGTTACGATTGATTAAGCTTAAGTGTAAAGTCTTTTGTGGTGTAATTAAATTCTTAATGAGATTAATTGATGGATAACTTAATGAAGTGTTGGATCTAGGATAAATCCAAGCCCAACATTATTATTGTAACATACTTGCATAGTTGGGAGTTTAGCCCAAGAATTTAAATTGGTAGACTAATGTTTAACCCAATGTGTATAAGTGTTTGTACCTAGCCCAATTCAAATATTAATTTAGACAAACCCAATGTATATGGATTATATAAATACATATATAAGATAAGTATACTTATATATATATAGGAATATATATATATATATATATATATAGGTGTAGAGATGTATGTGTAAAGGTAGCAATAAGCTAGCACATGGTACAAATGATGGAATGAAAGTGCAACATATGAAATGCTACCCCTCATGGCCGAAATTTTGGCCCTATTAAGCCTAAGTGATGATTTTTGTTGCACAAAAATTCTTACAAGCAATCCCATGTGGGCTCATGATGAAGAAGGACATAGTTGGTGAAGGAGTTGGTAATTCTTTTTACCTAATCACCTTTTAACCATGGTTAATACCTAGTTGGGTGTACATATACAAGTATTATACCAAGTATTAGTACATGTATTGTATACATAGAACTTGCCTATAAATATAACCCATCCTAGTTCATTGCTTCATTTACTTGAAATTTCATAAGTGTTAGTAGTATAATAAGAGCTAGAGAGAAATTGAGGGAAGTAGAAGGATTCTAGAGGAACTCTTGCACTTTGGTGGTTCAAGAGGAGTTCAAGAAGGAGAAGCAAAGGTGGAGAACTACTTAAGGTTCCTAGCCAAGAGGAAGAAAGCCTACAAGAAGTAAGATTCATAATCTAGCTTTATTTTTGGCAAGCTAAGTTAGTATGTGTAGATATTAGTAAGAATGCATGCTTGATTGTGGGAAGTTTATGTGTTTTGTGATCATGATGGATATAAAAGTATAATGATGTGTATTGGAAGGAGAATATGTGATTTATATGGCTTGGTATGTGATCTAAGTTAAAATGAATCATGTAAAAGCATGTGAGCATGAAACCTAGCTTAGTATGCTTGAACGTTTGATAATCGTGATTAACATATGTAAGAGATATGTGTAATTCTGATATGTTATATTAAGCATATATGAAATACGATCATAACACAAGTTGAATCATCAAATTCGGTCATAAAACGAACTCGTAGCAAAATAATTGGTAAGACAAGCTAGCATGAGAACCTTTGCTTGGAAAAGTAAATAATTTGATTAAATAAATATTTTGAAAAATTGTTCAAGATATCGCATATTGAAGATATGTAAGTTTATGAGATAATGGAAGTGGTTTGAACTCATTTGGATATGAAATGAGCAAGTTATGAAAGATTGAATCAAAAAGGGTCAAAACTGAAAATGTTGAAAAAAGCGGATTTTTGCTTCTGCAGGGGAGCGCCTAGGCGCTCAACCCAGGCTTATTTCAAGCGCCTAGGCGCTAGGCCATTTTCAGTGTTGAGTCAGTTTGGTTCGGGTCGGGTCAAACGGGTCAAGACTTGTTTTTTTTTGGATATAATAAGATAAAATAAGATTAATAACA
Organism: Panax notoginseng; assembly: GCA_016801055.1. Taxonomy (NCBI): domain Eukaryota; kingdom Viridiplantae; phylum Streptophyta; class Magnoliopsida; order Apiales; family Araliaceae; genus Panax; species Panax notoginseng. The sequence continues at coordinate 155,741,709 of CM029013.1, forward strand.
AGATAAAAATATAATATTAATACTAAGTAAGGTAAGAATACTTTATTTATGTAATGAGACATGGATAAATAAAACCAAGTGAACAATTGATTAAACAAGTAAAATGATAGAAGGTGTCTTCGGGTTCGGAGATGAAGTCTTCGACTTCGTAAGATGTCTTCGGGTTCGAACGTGGCGGGATGTCTTCGGATTTGGAAACAACATTGTGACATTGGGAAAGGCGGGATTAATTGATAAATATTATCAAATTGATATATGTTACCCACGCATGAACTAAACTAAAATTTTAAGTAGAGGGTTATACTAGCTGCGTCCGAATAAACTTAATTTAAAAGTTTCTTGGCACGTATGTGTGAACGACGTAATATAGAATGCGTAACTCAAGTAATGTTTCACGTATACAAACATGAAATGAGTATATGAGACTTAAATTTGCTAAAATGTTGTTAAGGTTTTTAAAAGTAAGAACAATCTGAATTATACATCTATGAGTTCTAAGGTGTATGGATAGATATATGTGTAATAATTGCATGTTGAGATTTATGTCAGGATGTATGGCTAATGAGTACCTATACATACATAAATAGGATAATATAGTTCGTTGAGGTGATTTTATGCTATAAGTGGTAATCAACGCTTAAGGCAAGTTCCCTAACTTACTCTCTTTTATATTGAGCAAGTATCTGAACCCTACTCTTATTGTGCAAGTATAATTGCATTCTTTATTCGACGAATACCGTAAACTTATTTCTTTGAATACAAGTTATATTACTTTCTCGTGCAAATGAGTTAATATGCTTAAACCCTTGTGAGAACTATTATTCATGATAAACTTAGTATTGATCTTGAATATTGTGAAAAAGTCGAGGCCATTTGATTCGGCTAGACTATATGCATGTTTATAATAAAACTGTCCAAACCAATTGATTGGTGCGGAAATCTTGAAAACTGAGTTGAACAACCCTTTTGGTAAGGGGAGTGTATGTTGTTGGAAACCCCAACACATGAATAAATATTATTGTGGTGTTATGCATAACGTGAAGTATTGTAGACTGATCATCTATAGTACTTGATATATTTTGTTATCAATTTAATATTGGTAACTCTAGTGAAAGTTCAATGGTCTTTAGTGACTGCTCAGTATAAAGTGATTATCCAGTTGGATACACTGTTAGCCGTTGAATTCATATACATCTGTTGAATTATATTGAATTGTCATATCCCTTATTCATGATGTTATCCTGACACTTTGAACTATCTTAGAAATAACCCTTCGATATTTCAAATCTTGTGATATTATATCCTACACCCTTGTTGTATATTACTTGCTGGGCAATTTGTGCTCATCCTTGCTTATTTAAAACGTTTCAGCTAACGCGGAACAGGGAGGTGTCTCTGGGAAAGACAAGGGCAAGGGCAAGGCTACTGACTAGCTTGTCCCTTTTATGTTTAAATCTATCATGTTGTAATAAGACTATTTGCAAACTATGTTTAAACTTAAGTAGGATTATGTAATAAGTCTTTATTCGATATTATTATGTAATCTATTTAGTATTGTAGGTTGCGAGACTTGGGGGAATAATTATAATAAATCATTGTATATTATTCTAAATTAGATCTTTCGCTGTGAATGAGTGATTTTAGTTATTATGGTAATATCTTGAGAACGTGACGAACCGAATTCGGGTGACCAAGTGGAGGTCAGAATTTGGGGGGGCGTCACAATGTATATTTATATAAATAATAGTATTATATTGTGATGATATTATTTTAATATTGGAGATCTATATTACTAATATTAGGTCTTCGGATAAAGCGTTATAAATTGTGTTGCGGTAATCAACGGTTCAGGCAAGTTTGTTTTTACTTAACTCTATTAAGAGTGTTTTATTCGGATAAGCTTATGGTTAATCATTGTTGGTTGCCATGAATTGTACTCTGTACATATTGCATGTATAAGTCAGGCATGAAAGGCTGATCACCTTCATTACCAGTTGGTTCAGATATATTTATTCATGTATAATACTTGTTCAGTCATAAATTTGTTCCAGCTAGTTCACAATTATATTATTGAATTATAGTCAGCTTTTTATTCAGACTCTTTCAATCATGGTATATCGTTATATTACTGAATTTAAACTTGCTGGGCAATCCTTATGCTCACCCTTGCTATATCATGATAAAACATTGCAGATTAAGACGAATGCGTCGGATACAAGGAAAGGTTAAAGACAGTTCCAGCTTTAGTATACGCGTGCTGTAGATTTGTAATTGTGTTGTATCTTATGTTTTATAAGTCAAGTAAGTTATGTAATGTGTATTAAGTTAAGGTTACTCGACCTTGGGGAATAGTGTGTAAAATGTATTGTATAAACAATTTATGTTTATATCTTCCGCAAATATAGTAATAGTGATAAAATGAACAAACCGGATCCGAGATGATTTGGGACCCGGATTCGGGGACCTCACAAATATTAGAAGAACTGGGGTTCAGATTACCGTTCTTCTTTATTCTTCTTCCGTTATACAAAGCCGGCAATTTGCGAGCTTTTCTATTTCTCGATCACTTTTGATCGGAGCCTTCATGCTCAATCTCTTCCTTATTCTTCTTTTCCAAGTTCTCAAGCTCTCTCTCTAAGGTGTAGGATTTTCAAAAATCAAATAATAATGAAATGAGCTTCTTATTTATATAAAACCAAAGCTAGGGGTAGTTTAGTCATTTCGCCCCCTAACCTCCTTACTATTCCCACCTCCTCCATAACTTAGCCACCAAGTTAACTTGGCCTCCACCCTTGCTTGGTGGCCAAGTGGCCGGCCCACATGCCCATGGGTCACCCCATGGGTTGCTCCATTGGTTATTACCCATCCGTTTACCCATCGGTTCGATCCGCGGTTTCTTTTCTTGGTTTGGGCCTTAACCCTAATTCTTATTGTGCCTATCTTGGGCTTTATTATCACAAAGCATTGGGCTTGACATAATCCAAGTCCAATTGGATTCTACAAAGTCCATGAACTCAAAGTCCATTAAGACTAATCGTATTCTACGCATTCCATTCTCGTATTCTCGTATTCTCTTCGTATATCATTCGTACGATATTCGTATTATACATCGTACTAATCTTCAAACTATACTCGTATAATAACTAGTATTATACTCGTATCTCTCACGCATAATAACCCTAGTTATTATACGTACTCATTAAAATTCTCGAAAATCACTTTTCCTAACCCTTAGGTTTTACGTCCGCAGGCGAAAACTTCGTTTTTTGCCATAACTGAAATATTATTGAATATTCCATCATGTCTCAACATTTTACGTAATCGTTAACTTCTCGGAATTTCAAAATAAAACTCCGAGCAGAAACTGATGAATAGTGCTTATTTCGTCTTTTTTCTCGAAAATATTTTTGTTCTCGGAAAACTTTCATTTTCGTCTTGAAAATTCTTACTCGTTCAATCTAGCTCATAGCCAGAATACTCCCAACTTATAATCATCCTAGGTTATAGAACGATTAATAAACACATAGCACAGAATAGTATTAATAAAAATTCATTTTATTAATAACTAATTCTTTAAACTTAAATTCTGGACAAACCGAATTTCCAGGTTGTCACATATTACGCTATCCTCCTTTTATTAGACCTTCTTTTAACTCGAAATTATATGAAACTCAAATTCCTTCTTCAAAACAAGATTATACTTGATCTCATCTTCATCATGCATCCTCTTCTTCATTCGCTTGCACTCCTCGTTACTTAGTTGTACTTACTTAACTCGTTCCATTTTCGTGGATTGAGTCTATATTGTGAATAACATTTCTACCGCTTCATTCTGTAATTTAACTTCTAACTCTGTTCTTGCCATCTCCGTTATTAACTCATTATGAGTAGTTACATCGATAGCTTTTCCCTACCTTTCCTACTTAACGCGTCGGCTTCTACGTTTACCTTCCCTGTATGATTTAAGATATCACAGTCCTCTTTCTACCGTATATTCAACTCCTTATGTGTGAAGATATATTTTAGACTCTTAGAGTCCGTGTATATCTCACACTTCTCCCCGTATAAACACTATCTTCAGATTTTTAATTCAAAAACTTCAGCTGCCAATTATAGATCATAAGTAGGATAGACCTTCTCATAATCCTTTAATTGGCGTGATGCATACGCAATGACCTTGCCATGCTACATGAGCACGCAATCTCGTCATCCATGTGAAGCATCGATATACACTACAAAATTTCTTGTATCATCTGATAAAGACAATACAGGTGCTTAATTAACCTTCTTTTCTTAGTTCCTGAAAACTATTTTTCTCACTTCTCATTCCCATCATACCTATCAATTTGCTACCGACTTGCTCGGCGCCCCTTACAAAAAGTCAAACTTCAATACATCAGTCAACCTATACGACATAACTAGAAACTCGTCATAACTATAACGAGTTCTGAACGTCGTCTTAGGTACATCCTCCTTCTTCCTTACTTTCAACCGACAATACCCCGTACACAAATATATCTTAGAAAAATTCTTTGCCCCTTCAACTGATCAAATAGATCATCCATCCTGGGCCATAGGTATTTACTCTTAACCGTTAACTCACTCTACTTACAATAGTCGATACATAACGTAACGACTCATCCTCTTCCTTAACATCCTCCTAACCTGCGTCAAGGTTAGACAACAAGAACGTCGTGGTGTTTTATTACCGTAAATTACTACCTTGGGTTTTATTAGAGAACCTAAGATTCCCACTTTTATTATAACTATTTATTATAGCTCTATGGTTAATCAACCCATTTATACCGAGAATTTCTTCAAATTCGCTCAACATTAACAGTACTTATCTACTGATACTTCCTTACCTTTATTATCTATGAAACCATTTCCACGAATATAATCAATGAAAGTTATTTCCTCATTCTCTACCTTAACGTTCAAAGGTATTTATAATCCCCTTCTTTGGGCAATTGCTTGCCATGTGGTCCAATGACCCACATACAACACAACCATGGTTTTTCTTAGGATTAGGACAATTGGGTGATATATGACCCTCATGTCTACAGTTATAACAAACCGATTTTCCCTTCAGACAGACTCCTAGATGAGTCTTTTCACATGTCTTACACGCTTCGATCCTACGCGTAGGATCCCCTTGTCCTACTCCAATATTTTCGGAGTTAAAATTATTTCTTTTTGGCATACTGCCTTTACCACTGGCACTCTCTGCATTGGCTCCTCCCTCTCACTTGCTCTTATTCTTTCTCTTTTAGTGGTATTGGGTTAACGCCTGACTACTACCCTCTGCTATAATCGCTTTCTCCAGAATGGTCCCTTAGGACGCACTCTAGAACACAAAAATCCTATTATAGAGCCAGGGTTTCAGGTCCTGCTCAAAACTACCAGCCTCCCTCTCCTCAGTGTCCACTTAGTGTGGAGTAAACTTTGCCAATTCATTGAATTTGGTCGCGTACTAGGGAACCGTCATGTCCCCTTACTTAAGTTCTAGGAACTTAATCTCCATCCTCCCTTGCATACTTGTTGGGAAATAATTCTTGAAGAAAACCTTCTTGAATTGTTCCCACGGTACCGCCTCTGTTCTAGCCCCAACCTGGTGAGCCTCCCACCAAAAGTTAGCTTCCCCTCTCATCATGTAAGTCACAAAAGAAATCTTTTGTGTCTCACCTACGTTTGTAATAACAAACGCCTTTTCTATTTCCTTTAACCTTGTCTGGGCCTCTAATGGGTTAGTCATTCCTTTGAACTCTGGCAGACCTATGCTTTTATATTCTTTAAAGGTAGTCGTTCTGGCTACTCTAGGTCCCGCGGGTACTCTACCCCCCGCGGGTACTCTACCCCCGGTTTGGTTAGATGCAACCGTTAATAAATTAACGAACTCTTGCATAGGGTTGTTTTGACCCCCTTAATTATCATTATGTGATTCCGCTTCCTGATTACGTTGTCTTCTCCTTGGCGGCATTATGCTAATTAAATAAATAAAAATTTCACTATTATCTATTTACTTACTTCGTTATTATTCGCCACATAACAACTCACACCATACAAAGCACATTTAATAAAAACTTCTTTATATTCATATGCTTATTCATAGTTTGAAACTATTTACAATTTGTTTTTTATAGCCAAAAGCCATTACATTTCTATCCCGCAATTGAACTTCACAAAAGTTGGGATTTACAAAAAACTACCATTTTTATACAAAAGAGGGTTTTACGTCACTGCATAGATATTTATCAATCTAAACTTCTAATAATGCATAACAGCGTCCTCATGTTTCTCATTCGCAATCATCGCTACAGTACCCCGACTAATAGTATGACGGGTTTGTCCTGACTCAATGGAATAACAAGCAACTTTAAGCTTGAAATCCTTATGAGCACTCTCATGGATGTAAGACATCCGTGCTGTCTTTTGGTCCTTCTCCTCCAGTTTCTAACGAAGCTTTACTACCTCGTTCATATACTTCCTAGCCTTATTTATCATGAGCACCTTCTCATCATGCTCGGACTCAAAATCTGCTTCTGCAGACTCCTTCGCTACATAAAGAGCACTAATCTCTTCATTCTGATTCTGCACAACTGTACTCAGTTGCACATTCCTGTCAAGCAATGCTAGATACAATGCTCTCATTGCATCTGGAGGCGATGACTCTGAGGTAGGTACTATCGTACCAACCGACGTTACCTCCATTACTTCCTCCTCATTGCTCATCATATTAAGATATGATGTTATATCCATATCTCCCTCGGAGTAGTCTTCCTCAGAAAAGTACTCATCTGGCTCCGACTCCTCTAGAATCTCTAATGGTACCTCCGCCACTGGCATGGGTACAAGTTCTAATCTGTTCATAATTTATTCGCTCACCGCGAGTATGTCTCTATACATCAAGCTATCTATCGACATCCTACAATAACACATAACATGTTGATTAGTACATAACACACAATAGTATAAGCATAAATCACATTTAATTTATTTAGGGTTAATTTTCATCTTTTAAGTCTTTTGATACTGAGTTTCCTCAATACCTTATTGACTCATTCAACTTAAGTAAAGCTCGAGTTTCCTTCCTTCGGACTTTTCCTTCCTTAACGAGGTTATTAGCCTAAGGTTCTTCCCCCCTTAAGTTTTATAACCTAATGCTTTGATACCAACCTGTGTCGCCCCCAAATCCGGGTATCTTCTAACCCGACTTATGGTGCTCCACGGTGCTACTGTTCACACAAACATTCAATTGAAATGCCTCAAAAGAACGAATATGTCTTATATATATTCCAGACAATATTACCATTCCCTAGGTTCTTTATAACCGTTATATTTGTTCTTGTCATAATATCAAATATTATCATTACAAACCTATACTATTACATAGGTAATCTATAGGTTCGCCTTAGCCTTCCCTTTATCCTTGTTGGATCCTTCGGTACGTTCAGTCTAAGCTGCATTCATATAGTTCAAGCAAGAGTGAGCATAACAAGCTCATCAAGTACAACAAATTCATTTAAATGACATGCTTGAAACATAGGAATCATATATCTTCGATAACTGAACAATAGTTACGAAGTACTATCTATAATTCAAAATAGCACTTTTTTCCTTCAAAACGTTTTACAATGACAATATTTAGTAAAACATCAATTCTGGTTCAAGATCATGAGCATTTCATAATTTCTTTAAAAAGGACAACTCGGCACTAAGTCCGTAAGTCCGACATAGCACTTCTAGGTGATCAGCCTATAGTACTCTATGTTGATCAACACTACATTCATTAAACGTGTGTACGTTTAAGTTTTGGCAACCTCGAGTGCCCATCGAATAATCGATAAAAAATATATTTGTTTATTCATATTCAGGCTTACCTTGAATCCGTACCAAACAATTGGTTAGCAATTCTGTATTAAAAGACTTGTAAATAAATCAATCAACTCTTAAAGATTAGTCTAGCCGAGGTAAAACTGGCATCGACCCTTTAATAAAATAATTCATGTATCTCATAACATAAATCACAGAAAACTTGGCTAACACGAAGGTTAGTCAAGCGTTTAAGAAAAACTTGCCATCAGCGTCTGCAACAGTATAATTACTTTTCCTTTTGAGACTTTACGGTCACTACAACACATAACCACATAACATACCACATTAGGTCATGAATGAACATGTATGGTTCCTAATGAATCTTACCCTTCTTCTTAATCTAATCATATATTAGATTTTTTATTATTGGTTCCGGCTTGCCGTTATAATTTACATCGTTCTTACCAACCTCGCTCTCTTCCATAACTTAACTGAAATTATTTCATTAATACAACTCGTTTCGAGTTAATTATCCTTCTTCACGTCTTACTAACGTTCTTATATTATTAATCGAAACTCGATCGTCAATGGTTAAGTACACTTATAGCATACCATTCGCGTTAACGTAATATTCATCAACATATAGTTGTAACTCGCAACGTTATTACCATCATCGAAAAATGCTATGTTAAGTTAATTAATTCATTATCAATTAACTGTCTTTCCTTTCATATTCTTAATCATACTTACTTACTTAATCAAACTCGATTTAAGTACTTATCTGCCTTTACGGCTTATTATCATTCATCGCTTCAGTATTTATAACTTATATTCAGTTAATCTTTCTTTCAACCTTTAGTGTATTACTTAAGGTTTAAACATTTTAAACAATGTCCTTTTTAGGTGTTAGTTCATTAATAAACAATTAGCTTCCTTCTATCTTAATAAGCCTTCATTACTATACAAAACTTAGTGATGGCGCTGCGGCGCCAACTTCTCTTCTCTATGCCGCGCTACGAAGCGATGCTTAGGTGGCTACGGTCCGGACTTGGCGCTACGGCGCGAGTCCTTATTCTATTAGCCGCGCTGTGGCGTTAAAGTTCAGTAGGTTTGGGCATGGCACCGGTGCTGCAGTGCCACATATTTGCCTTGGGCTGGCGCCGCGGCGCCAGCTCTGTGCACCAGATTCTTGACAGTTTTTCTTACTTTGCGAAATTCCCGGACTCATAACTTCTTCGTTATAAGTCCGAATTGGCTCATTCAAGAGCCTACGGTTCACAAATTATATACTCTACGTATTCATGTAATAATTATATCTATTTGACTTCGTTAACTAAAAATTCACCTATTAGTCTATTTTTAACAAAAACGATAAACATTCATGAACGTTCAACGCACGTTTCTTCGTTCTAAGTCGGAATTCGGTCATTCTCGAGTCCACAACTCTATAATGCCAAATAAGACGTGTCTCCATTGAAAACCAATGTTTCCAAGCTCAATATCAAAATTTGACTTCCATTCCGAGAATTTCACGAATTCGACGATTATCGCCCAAACTCGTGAATTCCGACAAAACTTCGTTACTAATGATTTGTTCATTGTTTCAAATGGATTCAATCCATCATACTAATATCTTAAGCTATTCATTTCATTAACTTATATACCAGATAAGTTCTTGCTTGTTCTTTGTGATCTTATAACTTATTAAAGTATAAAATACATACACTTTCATTTCTCATGACTTATAATGATTTATGTTTTCTAACCATCATTCTTACATTTCATTATCATGCTAACTTCATTACTGTAAAACATGTTACAAGTTCCTACAATTCTTCCTTGGTTCATAACTTTATTTATTGGTTATCTTACAACATGACTTAATTATGGCTTAAGTCTTTTGATTAGCCAGTCCTACTTCTCATTATCATACAAGTTCTACCACTAGCCACTTCTCTAACAATGGAAGAGAAGGAGAATCATGGTTTAGGATCTTACCTTTGAAGATTACTTGGTTAATCTTTGATCTTCTTCTTGCTTCTTGAAATATAAACTCTAGCTTTTCTAGCTTTTTCTCTCAAGCCAATAAGCTCTCAACTTATAAGTTATAAAGTTATTGGTGGAAAATCTAACAACTAACAAATGAATATAAAGCTTGCTATTTATAGGAAATCCTAAATGAGGGCTTAATGGTCATTGAACCATCGACCTCCTTACTATTCATTACCTAGCTCTTAAGTTAACTTGGCCACCACACTCTTTGCCTGGCCATCACAACATTTATCCAATACTTGGACACCACATTTACTTAACCATTAAGTATACTTGCTAATCACATAACTTAGCCTTTAAGTTTACTTATTAATCACTTTGGATCATCCATGGTTTGCCCCATGGGTCACCCTAACCCATTGGATCATAGCTTGGGCTTAGGTTTAATTAGCTTAGCTTAAGCTTTAGGCTTGCACATTAAATTACTTTGGGCTTCACATTACAAACACTTGGGCTCGCACATTACTTCTATTAATACTTCGTATCATACTCGTATTCATTACATTGTTTAATACTTACACATCATATGATCATCGCTTTAATTCATTATACACATTTAAATTCCTTCTCGAGATTCACTTTCCCTAACTGTTAGGTTTTAAGTCCGCAGGTGAAAAACTGTGTTTGCCATAACTGAAATATTATTAGATATTCCATCTCACCTCAATATTCTATCGCTACGTATTTCTCGGAAGTTCAAAAATAATTCCCGAGCAAAAATGTGTGAATAGTGTTTTTCAAAAAATTTCTCGGAAAGCTTTTATTTTCGTCTTGGAAATTCAAACACTTTAATTCTACCACGTAGCCAAAATACTACGATGTTCTGATATGTCTAGGTCATAGAACAACCTTCAAATAGCTTACTCCCATAAAAAATCAATTAAATTCATTTAATCCACATAATCAAATAAAAATTTAATTCTCAAAAATCTAATTTTTTCTGGGGTGTTACATCGTCCAAGGGTAAACCAGAAATCCTCTGATACTCCTCAAGAGTAGGAACAGGTAGGACATGGAATGTCCCATCATCTGCTGCACTAAAATCCTATCGGAAGGTGGCAGACTAACATACCAAGACCTCAGCTAAAAAGTTATCCGTGTAGGTGGTATGTGCTCAATACGTTCGACTGAAGAGGATGTCATCTGTAAAATACTATCAAAAGACCACATAGGGGTCAAATTCTAACTCACAATATATAAATGAAAATCCATGACATATAGTGCATGCATCATGATAAATGACAATATAATAGGTGTAGTAAATAAAAAGCATTATATACATCTCTGCGAAATACATAAACTGTATACATCGATATCATCTCTGTCCTATAAATGAAAATAAAAGGTACAGGGAAATGGGGCACAACCGCCCAGATACTAAAAAAAGCCTACAAAAGGAAATCTCGAACATCTATATCCCCGAGATGATCAACCTAAGCTAACTCCTCCTACGTCACAGTAGCTGCGCCAAAAGGAATGTCTGGACAATAAGGAGGTGGATCTCCTCCCACAAAACCACCCATGTCGGGACCACTTGAAGGACCAGTGCCAGACCCTAAAGGATCAAAAGTATTTGCCTCTTCTAGATCTCTGACTAAATGGCGAATGAAAGATGCGCCTGGTCCAACTACCAATCAAGCTGCCAATCTGCTGCAAATGGGTAGCCTCTCTAACAAAGGCTATCTAGTCGGTCATCATCACTGAACCAAGCACCATGTCTCCCAGGAACTGGGTAACGCGGGTTTGAGCCCCAATAGTATGGGGAGTACACCATAAAGTAAAATCATCTTGAGTACAAGGTCCATCTGACAACATAAATTCATCATGTCCTAGTAAGAGAATATATGTTACCAAGGTCACCTATAAGAAGGAAGCAAGGGGATTCTAATCTCCCCTGTAACACAATAAATGACTCGCCCTCCCAAGTAGAGCTCCCAACCACCATCCATCAGCAAGGGAACCCTCCGGGTAGACATACTCGGGACCTATCGGGAAATGTCCCTCAAAACCTATTGATAGATGGGACTGAAAGTAGTACGCACACAAGCCAATCATGTTTGATGATAAAGCATATACTTTGTAACAATCTTATTTATTTATTAATAAAAAGTATTAATTTATTAAAGGCTTTTAATTATTTACATGATTTTGTTTTATAATATGTGATAAACCCATAGTTTTAAGCAATACTTTTAGAATAATGATGATGATCATTTTAATGAGATCTAATTTCTTAGAAAGCTTAAAACTAAATTAGTTCCCAATCGTTAGATTACTAAATTAGAGATTAGTGAGTCCGGATAGATTGGTACATACGTTGCTTGCTCATTGGATGAGGAATGATTGATCTCATAAGACTTGAGATCATCATATTATCTTGTGTATGATAAGTTATACTTTGACTTATTCCTTAAGACCCTTAGGATATATCAAAAGGTATGCTTGGGTATAATAAGTTATACATGGAGATAATGTATGATCAATAAAGAATCTACCGCTTCTAGTAAAAGAAGAGAAATGTCCCATGTGATTCGATAAATGACTACCCAGTAGTCCTTGGCCAAGGCAGAATGAATTTAGAAAGGAGTTTCTAATTTGTATTATTTGGAGTTGTGCATTTAAGGATCGAAATATATATAATTAAATAAAATAAGACTTGACAGTAATTCTATGTCTTATATTTAATTGGGACATTGTATAGTGGAAGGATTGAATTGTACGGTAACTATTTACTCAAAGGTTCTTTTATGATTAATGTTGAAATCTATATTATCTGAAAAGTCGTTAATCGCTAGGGAGGCTTATCCATATTGTAAAATAAATAATATTTATTTAAATAAATTAATATTTTAACTTATTTATTTAAATAAGATTAGAATTGTTCTAATTGATTTATTCACAACCGGTTTAATATGGAGAACCTAAAGGGTCACACCATAAAAGGAGCCTTATTATTATTATTATTTAATTCCTAAAGGAGTTTGAGAATTATTTAATATTTTCAAAATTAAATAGCTTACTATTTATTATTTAATATTTTCAAAATACTAAATATAAATTAATAAGAGTAGCCTTATTATTATTATTATTTAATTCCTAAAGGAGTTTGAGAATTAATTAATAAAGGTACTCGCATATATCCTAACAAGATTAGGAGGCTAATTAATTAAAAGAGCTTAATTAATTATTCCTAATAAGATTGGGAGCCTAATTAATTAAAAGAATTTAATTAATTAAAATAAAACTCAATTCCTTAATTGTTAAGGAGGGTTGCCCACATCTATAAATAAGAGGAGTCTTATTATGGGTGAGAGTTGTTGACTTTTTCACAACAGACGTGATTCTAATTGTTAGAGAGTACGCTTTTTTCTATATAGATAGAAAACTAGGGTTTAGCCAATCACCCTTCTTCTTGAATATTTTTTCTTCCTTGGTGGATCACCTTGAGAGGCCAAACACTTGGGTGGCTAACGTTGATCAAAGGAAGAAACCAAACCCGGTGGATTCAAGTTGAACGCAAAAAAGATTGGAGGTGAACTTGTACCTGAGCAAGCTTGAATCTTCAAGGGTATGATTCTTGTTCATATTTTCATTTAATTAATAATTGTGCATAAAGGGTGATCCGGGTATATGGTTTGTAAAATTTTAAAACTCTGATTTTTCACGTTTCCGCTTCTTTTATGCAATTTGATTGCGTTCATGAATATTACAAACCTAACAGTGGTATCAGAGCTAAACCTTTATGGAATTATTATTTATTTTAATTTGATATGTATATTGATATGTGTTTAGAACAATTTAATTGGGCATAATTTGTTGTATAAAAAAACGAAACTGATTTTAAAATCGGTAATCCCGAATTTTTTTTTCGCTGATCCGTCTTCATGTGGGTCGTGGCAAGGATCAGGATAATTAAAAGGCATTCACGTGTTTTGTCCTTTTAAAGTATATACATAGCATATTCATATTAATATTATATATATATATCTTTATATAATATTATTTTTATATATATATATATATATATATATATATATATATATATATATATATATATATATATATATATATATATTTATATATATATTATTATAATAAATAAAATATTTATTTTAATTTTAAAATAAAAAGTTTATTTTAATCTTAAAATTGGATTTCATGCTAACTAATTAGAGTTGGAATTAGATTTTATGATAACTAATTGGAGTTGAAATTGGATTCCATGTTTTCTTAAATAAAGGAGTTTATTTAGATATGAAATAAGATTTTATATTATTCAAAATAAAAGAGTTTATAATAGGAAAGAGAATCTGCATTTCCTTAAATAAAGGAGTTCATTTAGATATGAAATAAGATTTCATATTATTCAAAATAAAATAGTTTATTTATGAATAGGAAAGAGAATTTGTGTTTCCTTTAATAAAGGAGTTTATTTTATTTTATTTTTTTACTTGGAATTTGATTCCATAATTAATTAAAATAAATAAGTTTATTTTGATTAAATATTTTTATTAAAATAAAATAGTTTATTTTATTCAAAATTATTTAAATTAAAATAAAAGAGGTTTATTTTAATTTAAATTTGGATTAAAATAAAGGAGTTATTTTGATTCAAAATTAGCTTTTATGCTAACTAAATTTGCCCATTAAATGATATCAATATATATATTGAATGTTTATTATTCATGAGATGAATGTTATTTATTGATGCATATGGTGATGTGTATGATAATAAATAGGATTGATTATGGACTATTGACCAATGTGATTGAATTTTATTTTAGTTGGATGTATGAATGCATGAGTTTTATTAAATGGGGTCTGCGTACCTCGTCTTCTCAAATTTTTTCTTAATGTAAATTATATCTACCTCCTATGTACTTCCCCTTGACTGCTGATCAAGGTTTCTATTTATTTTAAATAGTTTTGTAATATGAATAGTTAGAATTAATTTTGAAGAAGTGGAGATCAAGGAACAAGGAGCGCTTGAAGACCCGTTTGTAATGGAGCCCGGGTTTAAATGTAATAGTTATATTTAAATATTAATTCTTGCACCCCTAGGGTTTGACCTTTTGGTTCACTTGGTGGCTCTCGTGAACCAAACTAGAATAAAAATCCATAATCAATCTAGGTAGAATATAGTATTCTATATGTGCATGCTTATACTATATATTTTATATATTATGCAAACATGCTTCGCATGTTAATTAATATGACACGTATTTTATATATATATGTACATGCGCGCTAAACAAGATGAAACAAAATAATAACAAACCCCTCAAATATTTTATATTAAGTTATAACGTTCAAAGATATTTGAAATAGTGAACGTCGCCTTCTAGCATGATAAAAACAATAGAGTATTGAATATTTAATATGAGTTTGTTGTGCACACACAAGGCAAGTATTAAATATTTAAGATGTTATTTTTATTACATATGATATTTATAAGGAATTGAACATTACTGCTTTGTTGTGCACACACAAGGGCTGTAGTTTTCTCTTCACTTATATGAAAATGTTGGTCTGACTTAACTTAAATCATTTTAGTTCGGATGTGCACACGCTTGACCATTATGATTTAAGAGGCAAAATACAAGGAATTACATAGTTGATATAATTGACAAGAGTTGTCTACCTATTTATTTATATATAGTTTGTTGTGCACACACAAGGCTATATATATTTGAAATAGGATCCTTATTCTCACTAGCATATCTTTAATTAGATATTCCCGAACTATAAATATTGAGGGTAATATAATTTGAAGAAAATAGTGGGAGATACCAATTTAAAATAAGATCTAAATTATTTTGGTAATTAATAGAAGAATGTATGCTAAAATGTTGTTAATTATAAATTTATTTACAGAATTTTATAATGTCTAAAATTACTATCATTGCGTAACATATTACATGTTAATTAACCGGACCGAATTAAATAGATTGGTTAAGAAATTTGAGAATAGTTCTCATGGCTGAAAAGTTATCTTATGTCCTTAATACGCATATCCCTGCAATGGTTGTAGACAATTCCTCTGAGGAAGAGATTGGTACTTTTAGAAAGTTACAAGATGATGCACAGTTGGCTCAATGCATCATGCTCACATCCATGAGTAACGAGCTTCAGCGTCAGCATGAAACTATGGATGCTCTTACTATATTCCTGCACATCAAGTAGTTGATGGTGAGGAAAGTAAGACTAATAGATATCAGATATCTAAGGAGCTCTTCCGATCTAGAATGACCGATGACACTACAGTACAGACAAAAGTCCTTAACATAATCAATTTGATTGATCAATTAGGACAACGGGTTTTGTCATGAATGGAGAGTTGAGCCAAGATTTGATCTTGCACTCACTCACGGACTCCTTTCACAATTGTTGTGAATTTTTCATATGAACAAGCTAGATATTAGCCTCGCTGATTTGCTTAACATGTTGAAAATGTTGAGAGTCACTTTCCAACCAAGAAAGACCATGTCTTACTGGTAGGGGCCAAAGGATCTTCTGAAAAGAAGAAAGATTCTAAGAAGGTACATAGAAGGCATAAACAAAAGATAATAAGAATAAAACAGATATGGATAGCAAAAGAGTTTGTTTCCACTGCAATAAGCATGGACACTGGAAAGAAACTGCGAGAAGCATCTTGCAAAGATAACCAGAAGAAGCTTAGTGAAGTTTCGATTACAAATACAATTTTGTTCATGATTTAAAATACATTTTTCTTTAAATCAAGGTTTTACTAGGGTATTAGATACCGACTTTGGTTATTATAAATATAGATTTTTGAAGGGACCAAGCAGAAGTAGAAAGCTAAACAAATATAAGTAATCCTATGTGTGGAAAATGAAACAAAGGTTGCCACATTAGTCATAGAAACTTATAGTTTAGCAATGCCTACGGGCAAATCTATTAAGTCAATAAGTTGTTATTGTATTTCAGTTCTTGTTAGAAACATTATTTCTATTTTATTGTTGGACAATGAAATCTTTGGTATTATAATTAAGAACAATTGTTGTTCTATTTATAATAATAATATTTTATATAAAACTAGAATATTACTTAATGGATTTTGTATACTTGACTTACGTAAAAAATTATTTTACATATTGAACAAATTAGTAAAAGAAAAGGAGATGATCATTCAAAGAGTTGAATGTGTGTATTTGCTGAAATACAAGTGTGAATTATTTGAAAGGTTCAAAGAATTCAGAAGTGAAATAAATTGGCAAAGTATTAAAATTCTTTGATTAGATCAGGGAATAAATACTTGTGCAATAAGTTTCTAGATCATCTCAAATGGTTTTCTCACAATGGACGCCTCCTGATACGCAATAATTGATTGATGTATCTGAAAGAAAAAATCGTACCTTGTTGGACATGGTGCGGTCCATAATAATTTTACCGACATTCTAGTATCCCTCTAGGGTCATGCCCTAAAAATGACTGCATATCTACGAAAAGGTAACCTCAAAATCCAGCCCCAAGACTCCATAAAAGTTATGGATAGGGAGGATTCTTAATCTTAAGCATGTTAAGATAAATGGTTGTCCAACTTATGTGAAATGGTTTCAAAGGATAAGCTTGGGACAAGATTTGACAAGTGTCGATTTGTGGGGTATCCTAAAGTAAGTTTAGGGTATATGTTCTATAATCCTACTTAGCAAAAGGTGTTTGTTGCGAAACACGCTGCCTTTTAGGATAAAGGTGTTTATCATTGAAGGGGCTAGTGGGAGGATAATAGAATCTTGAATAGTTCAAGAACCACAAAATACTATAAGTCAAATAAGAGGAACCTGTAGATAGACCTATTGTACCACAACCGAATTGTAAATCTGGAATAATACCGAAGATACCTGGGAGGTATGGATTCATCAAAGATGATGATGAGGTACACATCATAAAGATGATGATCTAGTTACATACAATGAGGTAAGAGTTGTAGACACTCAGAGAAATGGATTGAAGCAATCTTCTCAAAAATGGAACATTCATTTTGATATGATAATCAAAAGAGTTCGATTTTATCAAAAACAAGAATGAACCTAATGTGTACAAAAGGGTCAGTGGGAGCGTTATGATATTTCTAGTATTATATGTTGATATACTACGGATAAGGAATGACATACCAATGCTACAATCAGTAAAGATAAAGTTGTCTAAATATTCCTCCATGAATGAATTAGGAAGAGTATCGTAATTGGGGATACAAATCTATATAGATATATTTAAGAGGATGCTCGACATAACCCAAGGAACGTATATTTATTTGATGCTAAAGTCGTTTAGCATGGCAAACTCCAAGAGAATTCTCATGTTGATGAGCTTTGGAGTGTATCTCTCTTAATAGTCCCCAAAGACTCCAAAAAAAGAGATCACATGAGTAACTATCATGTATGCAATGAAATATACGAGACCTGATGTTGATCAATCATATTCTGGAGAAGTTCACTATGAGTCAGTGAAAAATATCTTAAAGTACTTAACCGACACTAAGGATGTGATCATATTCATGATGGGTCTGAATTAAAACTAGAGGGCTTAACAGACTCAAGTTTTTCAGACAGACAAAGACGACAGAAAATCCACTTTAAGGTAAAGTGTTACCTTGAACAGTGGTGTAGTGAATTGGAAAGGTTTCAAACAGTAAATTGTTGCTAGTTTAGTGATAAAGACAAAGTATATAACTATAAATGAAGCTACAAGTTGATTGTTTGGATGAAAAGTTCATTACAGAACTAGTAATAGTTCCTAAGTCTCATCTTGGATATAAACATGTGTTGTGGCACTTTCATTTGATTAAAGGAATCTTTAAAAGATGGAAAATCACTATAGAGATAGTGGACTCTTAAGAACAACATTACATATCCATTAACTAAAGCTTATCCAACAGCAGAATAATCGTCACTTAGAGAAGAAGAGTATGAGATACCATGACGATTGGCTTTAGTGCAAGTGGGAGATTGAAAGTAGTATGCACACAAGCCAATCATGTCTGATGATAAAGCATATACTTTGTAACAATCTTATTCATTTATTAATAAAAAGTATTAATTTATTAAAGGCTTTTAATTATCTACATGATGTTATTTTATAATGTGTGATAAATCCATAGTTTTAAGCAATGCTTTTAGAATAATGATGATGATCATTCTAATGAGATCTAATTTCTTAGAAAGCTTAAAACTAAAATAGTTCCCAATCGTTGGATTACTAAATTAGGGATTAGTGAATCCGGATAGATTGGTACATACATTGCTTGCTCATTGGATGAGGATGATTGATCTCATGATCATTTGTGTGGAGACACTAAAGCAAGTATGTAGGTGCTTATTAGAGAATAACTACACTGAACGTGGCTCGCTAAGAAATACCTAATGGAGTTTTACTTGCATGTCAATAGGAATTCCTGTAGTGATAGTAGTACAAGTAATCCTTGGACTTGAGATCATCATAGTATCTTGTGTATGATGAGTTATACTTTAACTTATTTCTTAAGACCCTTATGGTATATCAAAGGGTATGCTTGGGTATAATAAGTTGTACATGGAGATAATATATGATCAATAAAGAATCTACCGCTTCAAGTAAAAGAAGAGAAATGTCCTATGTGATTCGATAAATGACAACCCAGTAGTCTTTGGCCGAGGCAGAATGAAATTAGATATGAGTTTTTAATTTACATTATTTGGAGTTGTGCATTTAAGGATCGAAATACATATAATTAAATAAAATAAGACTTGACAGTAATTACATGTCTTATATTTAATTGGGACACTGTATGGTGGAAGGATTGAATTGTACGGTAACTATTTACTCAAAGGTTCTTTTATGATTAATGTTGAAATCTATATTATCTGGAAAGTCGTTAATCGCTAAGGAGGCTTATCCCTATTGTAGAATAAATATTATTTATTTAAATAAATTAATATTTTAATTTATTTATTTAAATAAAATTAGAATTGTTCTAATTGATTTATTCACAACCGGTTTAATATGGAAAACCTAAAGGGTCACACCATAAAAGGAAGAATAATTATTTAAAAAGCAAATGGCATAATCGTAATAATAAGTTAAGTATATTTAATTTAATCTATGGTGATAGAATAAATTAAATAGCTTAATATTTATTATTTAATATTTTCGAAATATTAAATATAAATTAATAAGAGGAGTCTTATTATTATTATTATTTAATTTTTAAAGGAGTTTGAGAATTAATTAATAAAGGTACTCTCATATATCCTAATAAGATTAGGAGGCTAATTATTAAAAGAGCTTAATTAATTATTCCTAATAAGATTGGGAGCCTAATTAATTAAAGGAATTTAATTAATTAAAATAAAACTCAATTCCTTAATTGTGAAGGAGGGTTGCCCACATCTATAAATAAAAGGAGTCTTATTACGGGTGAGAGTTGTTGTTGACTTTTTCACAACATACGTGATTTCAATTGTTGGAGAGTATGCTTTTTTCTATAAAGATAGAAAATTAGGGTTTAGCCAACCACCCTTCTTCTTGAATATTTTCTTCTTTCTTGGTGGATCACCTCTAGAGGCCAAACACTTGGGTGGCTAACGTTGATCAAAGGAAGGAACCAAACTTGGTGGATTCAAGTTGAACGCGAAAAAGATTAGAGGTGAACTTTTACCTGAGGAAGCTCGAATCTTCAAGGATATGATTCTTGTTCATATTTTCGTTTAATTAATAATTGTGCATAAAGGGTGATCCGGATATATGGTTTGTAAAATTTAAAAACTCTAATTTTCTACGTTTCCGCTTATTTTGTGCAATTTGATTGCGTTCATGAATATTACAAACCTAACAGGGACGACTTTGCTCAAAAGTTTTTGGCCAAGTTTTTCCCACCGACAAAGACTTCGAAGATGAGAAACGAGATTACTATGTTTGAGCAGTTGCATGGGGAGTCTTTGTACGAAGCTTGAGAGAGGCACAAGGAATTACTTAGGAAGTGCCCACATCATGGACTATCCAAATGGCTGCAAATAAACACGTTTTACAATGTGTTGTGTGGTAATCTCCGGACTAGTATTGATGCAGCTTCTAGGGGAGTGTTCATGGCTAAGAGTTATAAGGAGGCATATGATCTGATAGAGACGATGGCGGCTAACAACTACCAGTGGCCCACAGCGAGAATGACACAATCGAAGGAAGCTGAGATGTTAGATGTAGATGGGGTAACAGTGTTAGCATCACAAATTTTAGCTTTATCAAAGAAGATGGATGCTCTGACAGGTGCACAAACTCAGCAAGTTGCTTATGTTTGCGAATTATGTGCAGGGGAACATCTTACAGAATAGTGTGCCATTAACCCAGCAACAGTACAATTTGTGGGCAGTTATAATAGAATTCCGCAGAATATGTGTCAGAATGCCTACAATCCGGGGAATAAGAATCATCCAAATTTTTTGTGGGGTAATAATCAAAATTAGCAGGCTCCACGACCATCTTATCCCCCGGGGTTTCAAAATCAGAATCAACCGGCAGCTCCACAGCATGAGAAAAAGTCAGATTTGGAAGAGCTACTGTTGAAGTATATAGTAGGCAATGAGGCGACCATGAAAACGCAAGCAGTGATTATAAAGAACTTAGAGAATCAGATGGGACAACTTGAATTGGCCTTGAATAACTGACCTCAAGGGACATTGTCGAGTGATACGAAAAAGAATCCAAATGGTAATCACAAGCAATGTAATGCTATTACAGTTAGGAGTGGTAAAGAATTGGGTTCTAACTTAGATACGAAAGCAAGTACAGATGATGATTGTGAAAATGAAGGGAATGAATCGGCCAGGAAAACTAAGGAACAAGTTGTGGAAAAGCCGAATAAAGACATACAGAATAAAGTTACACCACCTGTACCTTTTCCTCAATGGTTGGAAAGTCAAAAGTTAAAGGTGTTTTCAAGGTTTATGAATATATTCAAGCAATTGGACATTAACATTCCATTCACCGAAGCACTTGAGCAGATGCCATGTTATATCAAGTTCATGAAAGAAATACTTTCAAAGAAACGCATGCTCAAGGAATTCGAAACAGTAGCGTTAACGGAAGAATGTAATGCAATTTTGTAGAAAAAGCTCCCTCCTAAATTGAAAGATCCGGGGAGCTTCACAATTCCGTGCGCAATTGGTAATCAAGATGTAAGAAGAGCCCTATGTGATCTAGGAGATAGTATAAACCTCATGCCACTATCCATATACAAAAAGTTGGGTTTAAAGGAAGCAAAATCGACAAATATCAGTCTATAGCTCGCAGATAGATCACTAACGTATCCAATGGGTATAGTAGAAGATGTGTTGGTAAAAGTGGACTCTTTGATCCTTCCAGCTGACTTTGTGGTGTTAGACTTTGAAGAATATAAAAATATCCCAATCATCTTGGGAAGACCATTCCTTGCAACTGGACGAACGCTGATTGATGTGCCTAATGGAGAATGATCATGAAAGTATTCAATCAGGTAGTGAAGGTGAAAGTGTTCAAAGAAATCCCAATCCCGACTGACAAGGAAGAGAATGATTTTCTCGAGGGATCTACACATGTCAAACTCAAGGATTGTAGAAAGGTTGGTGGTCTAAAAACGCTAATTGAGGATAGTAAGTCAACTGCACTCTCAAACATGTAGTTGAACGGGCAAGCAATACAATGATGTTGGTTATGTTCTATAAACAAACAGCATGCCGCAAATATCCTAACTGATCCTAGATAACACAGGGAGTAGTCAGGTTGTAAGACTAAAAAACAAGCGCTAATTGAGAGGCAACCCAATTTTCTTTCAATTTAAAGTACATTTCTGTTATGTTATTCAATTTGTTTTTTTTAGTTCACAATTCTAGTATCGTTTAGTTCATTTCGGTACAATAGTTAGTTAGTTAGTTAGTTAATGATTTTCATTAATTTCCATTGTTCTTGCTCATGCTCCATGATGTTATCTTATATTTAGTATTTAAATGAATTTCAAGTACTTAGGATGCCATTGGACATGTGTACGGGGAAAAGAAGCTTAAAATTTAAAGTTGTGCAGAAAAGGGACCCCCACCTCGGCGGGGGGTTTTACAGCTTGACATGCCCGTCCCGACCGGGGGGGTCCTCTGTCTATGCCTGCCCCGGTGGACCCTTTTAGTACAAATACCCCCCACCCCGGCGAGGGTACGGGATCCTGAAATTTTTTAGAACAGATTCTGCACTTGGCCTTCCCACTTCTCCATTTCTCATCTCTTCTAATGAAACCTCTCATTCCATCATCCCACGAATTCACCTACGAAATCACTTATTACCCCCTCAATGTCCATCAAATTCGAGTACCTTGACCACTTTATATATACACAAACCCTAACTTCACTAACATAAACCCATTTCACATCAATTCCATCAAATTTCTACACCAAAAGCTAGGGCTTCAACCAAGTTCGGGTCTGCAGAGAAGAAGTTTAGACGAAACTTCAAATTGAGCACCAATACTGCAAATTCATCATTCAAGTGGGAGGAAAGTCAGTGGATGTGATAACCAAGGATTTCAAATAATCTGAATTGTTACGAATAATTTTTTTTATATTTAATATTGATATTGATTATCAATATTGTGTTGAGTATCTGTGATATGAGTCTAGAGAAGTGGTCAATTTGTGTATTGACTGAGAAATAAGAGTAGAGTTGTCCTTAACAAAGAATAGAAAACCTAACCCTAGATACGGATAGGGATTCGGTAGAAAATACAGTTATAATAATTGTATTGATGAGTACGTGTTTGTACTATATAGAATTAGTGATCAGTGATTGATCGGATAGGGTATAAACTTAGTAAACATTAATAAAGGATTAGAAAATTTTAGCGCACAGTTAAGAACCCTAATCGAATGCCAGTAAACCCTAATTTTAAATTTGGGAACCCTAAACCCTAATTAAGATTTAAGAGAAGTAATGTTAAGATCCATGATGTGGATCTTAACCCAAACCCTAAGGATGAGAATTAAGAGAAGTAATGTTAAATGACTAAAATACCCTTAAATTTGTAAGAGAAATTATGAAAATACCCTTTTAGGGGCAAAAAGACTAAAATACCCTTTACTTAAAACTTAAGTTAAGAGAATTTTCTAGAATTGCATGACTCGTCACTTGTGGCTTATCACATGTGCTGGAAATCTTGCTAAATCTGATCCATATTGCCACCTTGCAACCTATAGATTCATTGTATCAAATATTAGAAAGATCAAAGAGAGAGAAAGTCACAAAAATTAGCACATTTGCTCTCCTTAGTCACGAAATATCTAAGTATATCAGTCCTTAACAAAGCTTATAGATCATCAAGATCAATGGAGAAAAGCTAAGATCAAAGATTGGACAAAGGAGGTATAAACCCTAACTCATTCTTGATCTTGTATACTTAGACCAAGTTTGTGTTTTTGTGTTTTAATACATGCTAGAAGATGTTATACGATGATCTATGATGTTATATCATAGATCTATAGCATCAAAATACTTTAAAACCCAAGTTTTTCAAAACTAACTAAGAACCCTAAAAAGTTGTCTGACAAGCTGAAGTCAAGGGCTTAGATCCTTCTCTGTTTTTTATTTGCGTTGTTTTAAGTTATAGACTTGAAATATGACATGAGGACTGTAATATGGAAGTGGAATCATGGTCATACCATGTCCAGATTATGAGTTATTCATGGTTAAAGTGAGTTGACCGAACATGACCAAAAGTTTTTGGGCAACCCAAAAACTCATTATCAGTGCCTGACAGGATTTTGCTAGCTCAAGATCTGTCAGATGTTAAGTAGTTTCTTGATGTTGTTGTATCTAGATTGTAGCATGTTAGATGGACTATAGATTCATACCTTTAGATCCCTTATATCACAAACAGAATCAATGTAGTGGATTGTCAAAGTGGGCTATCCGGTCACGGCTTAAGTTTTCTGGAATTTCCAGAAAATGTATGAACAAGCCCTCTGACAGGGTTTGACTAGATCACATCTTGTGATTATGTTATATTTGGACTGAGATGGTGAGTTATATATGTTCCTTGACATGAGTATTACATGTTTGGACCATGAGAACAACAAATAAATGACCAGAACTTAGAGAAATTTGAGTCACAAAGTGACCACTCGAAGCTTTCTGGGTTTCTGGGTAACCCAGAAAGCCCAGAAAGCTTCTGATAGCAACTTTGGAGCATTATATCTTGATGGTATGATGTTGTATGACCCAAACAATTGTTGATAATTGTAGTGTTATATAAACACTACAAGATCAATGTTCAAGCAAGTCCAGAACATGCATGTTCTGATAATCAAAGTTGGTTAAACCTAGCACCAAGAGAACTAATTGTCAGTGTTCTTGAGCTCAAGAACACTAACAGCGACAGAAAGCGTCGCTAAAGGCTTTAGCGACGGATTTAATTAATTTAATTTTCTAATTTTCGAAAAATGCTTAAAAATAGAAATAAATTTCTAAAAATTACAAAAATGGTTTTAAAAATTATTGTAAGTTATGAAAAATAACTTTTTGATAATTTGGGATTTTTTTCATTAATATTTATATTTATTTGAATATTAATAATATTTAATTTATTTAATTAGTATATCAAATAAATTAGAGAAAAATAATTTTAATATTATAAAAACTATTTTAAATAAGAATAAAGTGTTTAAAAATATTTTGAGTTATAAAAAGTAACTTTTAATATTTTTGAGGTAATTTCATTAATAATTTAATATTAATGACATTAGATTTATTTGATTATTATATTAAATAAATGAGTTAAAAATGGTTTTATTGATTTAAAAATGAGAAAAGTTATTTAAAAATAAATCAAGTAATAAAATTTTACTTTTAATATTTTGATGATAAATTTATTAATATTTAAATATTAATGGTAATTGTTTAAAAATGATTTTAACTATTTTAAAAATTATTTAAGGAGAATATTGGTGATTTAAAAATAATTTAAGTTATTATAAATAACTTTAATATTTTTACAAGTATTTCATTAATATTTTAATATTAATTAAATATTAATGATGGTGGTATTATACAGTATTTATATCATTAAAAAAATGATTCTAGTGTTTAAAAAATTGTTATAAATTATAATAATTATTTGAAAATTATTAAAAGCTTCCGAAAAATATTATGAACGATATCTGACTTATCTAAAATAATATTGAAGCTTTAAGACCGAGTTTAATTGACAATAAATGTGTTAATTATCGGATAGGGTGACCAGGACACCGAGTTAAGACCGAAGTCCAACTAGGCCGAACAAGTTAGACTTGATGAGTGTTTATATAGGTTATAAACACTGATGTGACTATGTGGTGATGTGTCTAGGAGAAATATTAACTGTAAATTACAATGTTACGTGTTGTGAATTGTTGTACTAATTGTGAGACCAATATTGTGATTATAGGTCTTTTGAACGCAGATAAGTATATTGTGTAGCAGTAATCAACGGAGAAGGCAAGTTTCCTTAACTCAACCTTGAGTTATACTTTTCAAATATTCTGGTGGTTAATTATTGTTGATTAGACCACGTTTGAGAATTTTTGTTGATTATTCGCAGTTAGTGCATGTTTATTAATTCAAATTGAATTATTAATTCTGAGAATATACTTGGGGAATAACTGTTGTGGGTTATTCACATCCGTAGAAGTTATTATTGATTGCAAATAGTACAGTCAAATTCTGTCTATTGTTAAATCGTGTTGAGAAATGTCTTAGCTAATTATTCTGGCTAGACAAATATTTGTTAGAACTTGATAGGTTCGAGAAGAGAACTCAATTATTTTTGACAGGTCAATGCCAATTATTTCGGCTAGATCGAAAAAGCGATTAGATATTGAAATATTAGTATTTCATTGTTAAGATTCAAAATCTGTTTATAAGACTGAGAAGAACAACCTTTTATATAAAGGGAACCTTGTGGTCGTATATTCGACTGTTTCACGCGTGTTAGTTGTAAGACCCCAACTTTTTATAAATAAAATTGATTTTTCTCTATTCATTATTTTGAAATAGTAAGGGGTGAATTTGATTAATGTGGTTAGTTATGGGTAAAATGTGCAATTATTTTAAAATAAGCAAGTGGTTATAAACCATTCATTGTTGTCGGGGAATATTCGTTTGGCCGTGAAATATTCTTGCTGTCAGGGAATATTTGTACGACAACGCAGCCATTTGTAGGCCCCAATAATAGAAAATTGTCAGATGAAAAATACGACAAGTATGAGTTTTGTTAAATAACGTGGTAGTTATTACCGTTAATACTGTTAGAATACCTTGTGGTTGCACAGTAGCACACGGTATTGCACAGTATTTTTGGAGGCATTACTCAATAATTGTTATAGTAATTACTGTTCAGTATTTTATTTTATTGATTCAATAATTACTACGTTGATATATTATATTATTGTTGTTTCAATAATTGTCACTGCATAGTATTTCTCATTATCAGATCAATAATTTATATTATTTAAATAATATTATTAGATAATATTATTGGCAATGTCTAAGGAAGTTCTATCAAGAAAACGGGTTTGGTCACCTAATTGCGCACCAGTAAGGATAAATCCTTATCGGAAAGCCCCCTCTTTTCTGAAAACGACCTGGTTATCATTATTGTGATTCTGTAATATTATTTGTGAATGATTAATTATTGATTTATATGATAAGAAAATATTTATTTTATGTGGATAAATGAAAGAATTAATGCTGAGGTGTTTTATCAGTATTTTATCAAAATAGAGGTATTAAAAATCATCCGTATGTGATTTTCGGTTATTTTTTATTTGGAATTTGAAAAAACTTTCTTCTACAAAGTTGTAGAGAATTAAATTTTATATGGAATGGACACAAGATTCATATTTTTCTGATAAAAGGACTACTTATTATGAATTATTGAAGTTTCAAAAATAAATATTTTTATTAAAAACATGGGTGGGCCCCACTTTTGGTTGTTGTGGAAAATATTTACTGAATTTCAAGTGTGGTGTGCGTGAATAGCAATGGGTAAAAGCCACCAGTAACAGGTTAGTCTGGTTTGGCGTTCTAAGCATTTTCCTATAAATAGGGTGCTTAGGTTATAATTGAAAATCACATCAGAATCTGAAGTTTTCTCTCTCTATAATATCAAGCGTATTTTTGTAAGTATTTAGATATCTTGAGTGTTTCTATTCAGTGCAAGTTTTTTTCAACATTATATCCGATATTTCAGCCAGAAGTACTATTCTTTTGAGGTAAAGGGTGTTATTTTCTTCGTAAATGATGTTATTTCGTTCAATATCATTATGCCGAAATATTGGTATGAATTTTATTATGAGATTTTTACCTTTTTATGTCGAGGTTACTATTCACGTATACGGCACTATTCACGTATATGACACTATTCACAAATATGCTACTATTCACGAGTACTTTTCACGAAGTATGATTTTTCTTATAAAATTGTTACCTTTTGTGTCAGGGTTACTATTCACGTATACGACACGATTCACGTATACGGCACTTCACAAATACGACACTATTCACAAAAAAATTAAATTTTCTTCTCTTTGTCCAAGTTGTCTATTATGGTTACTATCTTTAATTGTATCCATTTTTTGATCTTCATTCTTAAATTTTGCTCCACAACTGATTATTATGGAGTATTCTTGTCCTTTTATCTTACTGGATTCGTTGTCTTTAAAATATTTTTATCATCCTCAGTCCTAAATGATGATATAACTGAATATCTTTGGCCTGTAGTGCAAAGATGAATGATTACTTGATGAATATCTTTGGCACGTACTGCAAAGATGAAAAGATGTTGAGATGAACATGACCAATTGGTGATACAAATGAATATCTTTGACCCGTAGTGCAAAGATGAATATTTGATTCAAGATGTATATTGATTGATGTTACAAGGATAAAATATTGATGATGGACCTTTAAATCATATAATATAGTAGATTTCATTCTCTACTTAACTCTTCTAATGAATTATTATTTTCGCTGCGAATATTGATCTAAAACTTGTTGTCCATTATATTTTATCTGATTTATTGAAGGTTAACGATAATTTATTCTACATTATCTTAGTCATAATATTTTTTACTGGGGTAGTTGAGCTCACCCTTTTCTTTTTTATTCCATTTTTCTTCTCAAGAGGCGAGAATATAACGGGAACTAGTCGGGGTGTGGAGTGATATTTCAAATCAGTTGTTTTAGCAGTCCTCACTATTTTATAAAATAGCGTATCAATAATTATAATGAAAACTTATTTGAGTTTGAATATTGTCTAGAAGACAATATTTGTATTTAAACTCACAGCTTATGTGTTGTCGTATTTTGCACGACAATTGTAATAATGAAGTTGTAGTTATTTTCTGTACCATGTATTTCACGACTTAGAATGGGTTGTGTTTGTGGGCGTCACAGTTGGTATCAGAACTTAAGGATATGATCTCTAATGGAGATTTGGGGTTAGAACTAGGAAGGGAGTGACGAGTAAATCATTCGCTAGTGTGTCCTACCTAAGCTTATTTGTGTTTAATTGGTCGGTCGGAATATAGGGATAATATATAGAATGTCAATTTCTTTAATTAACCCTTGTATTATGACAGTATTTAAGAATGACAGCTAAAAATGTTTAGGTGAGCAATGGAGTGAATGAAACTGTTGAGACACCTCTAATCACCAACCAGAATAATGTGATGTCAAGCGAAGAAGAAATTAGAGATATCCATGTGGTGAGTGAAGAATTAATAGTTGCACCCGAGATAATAGCAGAGGTATAAACCGTATTCATGAGTTAGAAGAGCAGGCTGAAGAACGACAGGCGGTCATGGAGCAAAAGGATACAATAGTTCAAGCTTGTGTTACCCAATATGTGATGCTTAAACAGAAGCACTCTTTGGCAGAGTATAAGATGATAAAGTTGGAATCTGAGAATTCAAATGTCAAGGATCAGCTGAAAGAATAAACAACTGAACGAGTGAGAATAAAGGATGCATGGGTAAAAGCCGCACGACGCGTTGATATTGTGGAAAAAGAAGTCCGATCCAAGAAGACTAAAATAGATGATATGTATTTTTATTTTTGGACAGTAATTGGGAGAACCCAACATCAAGTTTTGAACTACCCTGTACATTGCGGTCAACCCCAATTTGATATGGATCGAAGATTAATGATTCAAATCATGAAACAGGAGTACGACGAAGCAGTTGAGGGTGGGATATGTCCTATAGCGAAAGTCAATTCTACCTGTAATGATGACACCAAAGGCTGTCCCAGACAAGTTAAAATCGGTGGTTCAAGTGAGAGCGCTTTTCGTAACTTCCTAAAAAGCATCAGGCGGTCATGGAGCAAAAGGATGCAATAGTTCAAGCTTGTGTTACCCAATATGTGATGCTTAAACAGAAGCACTCTTTGGCAGAGTATAAGATGATAAAGCTGGAATCTGAGAATTCAAATGTCAAGGATCAGCTGAAAGAATAAACAACTGAATGAGTGAGAATGAAGGGTGCATGGGTAAAAGCCGCACGACGCGTTGATATTGTAGAAAAAGAAGTCTGATCCAAGAAGACTAAAATAGATGATATGTATTTCTATTTTTGGACAGTAATTGGGAGAACCCAACATCGAGCTTTGAATTACCCTGTACATTGCGGTCAACCCCAATTTGATATGGATCGAAGATTAATGATTCAAATCATGAAACAGGAGTACGACGAAGCAGTTGAGGGTGGGATATGTCCTATAGCGAAAGTCAATTCTACCTGTAATGATGACACCAAAGGCTGTCCCGGACAAGTTAAAATCGGTGGTTCAATTGAGAGCGCTTTTCGTAACTTCCTAAAAAGCGAGGAACCGAACGAAGTTATCACGGGTAAGCTAAACATAAACTCTTGCGAAGTTTATACCTTATTAGATATCGGTTCTACCCATTATTTTATTTCTCCTGCATGTGCTCAACGTTTGAACTTGACCTGAAAAATTAGACTTTGACTTATCTGTTGAAACTCCGTTAAGAGAAACTTTCGTTACATCTGCAGTTTATAAATCTTTCTTGATTCAAGTTGGGACCATCACATTACCTGTCGATCTTATTTCTTTGAAAATACTTGCATTTAATGTGATTTTAGGGATTAATTGGTTACTCATCATGCCAAAATTGATTATTTTTGTAAGGTTGTTAGTTTTCATATTCCTAACCAACATGTTATGCGAATTCAAGCAACCAAACTATTAAAGTCAATCACTGTCATATCAAGCCATAAAGCCATTCGTTTATTGAAAAACGAATGTTAAGCTTTCTTAGCCCATGTCATGGACTTGAACAAAAATACATCAGATTTGAATACTATTTCTGTTGTTAGTGAATTTCTTGACGTATTTCTTGAAGAACTTCTCGGTCTATCCCCAGAACGTGAAGTTCAATTTTTTATTGATCTTGAACCTGGTGCAAAATCTATTTCTAAAACTCCATATCGAATGGCTCCTATTGAACTTCAGGAGTTAAAGGTCCAACTACAGGAGTTGTTAGATATCGGTTTCATTCATCCTAGTACATCTCCTTGGGGTGCTCCTGTTTTATTCGTAAAGAAGGAAAACAGGAGTATGCGACTTTGTATTGACTACCGAGAATTGAACCATGTCACCATCAAAAATAGGTATCCTCTACCTCGCATTGATGACTTGTTCGACTAGTTGAAAGGAGCACAATTCTTTTCAAAGATCGATCTTCGTTCTGGATATCATTAGCTAAAGATTAAAACTGAGAATATTCCGAAGACTGCCTTCAGAACTCGGTACATGCATTATAAATTCTTAATCATGTCTTTTCAATCAATGCTCCTGCTACTTTCATGGATATGATGAACCGTGTGTTCAAGGAATATTTGGATCAGTTTGTTGTTGTCTTTATTGATGACATCCTCATCTATTCTAAAAGCTGTAAAGATTATGAGCACAATTTGAAGCTGGTACTTTAAAGGCTTCGTGATAACAAGTTATATGCCAAGATGAAGAAATGCGAGTTCTGGCTTGAGAAAGTAGCATTCTTTGGGCACGTGGTGTCAAAACATGGAGTATCTGTTGACCCGACGAAGATTGAAGCAATACAAAGTTGGGAGCAACCGAAGTCGATAACCGAAGTACGTAGCTTTTTGGGCTTAGCTGGTTATTATCGGAGATTCGCGGAAGGATTTTCTCGAATCGCTACTCCGTTAACTCAGCTGACTCGGAAAGATACAAAATTTGTATGGAGCGAGGAATGTGAGAACAGTTTCCAAGAGCACAAGATGAGACTTATTTCAACACATGTTCTGACAATACCATCTGGTTCGGATGGATTTGTTATCTACAGCGATGCTTCGGGCAAAGGGTTAGGATGTGTTCTCATGCAACATGAGAAAGTCATAGCCTATGCCTCGCGACAACTCAAAGAATATGAGAAGAATTATCCTACTCATGATCTGGAGTTGACAGCAGTCGTTTTCGCGCTAAAGATCTGGAGGCACTACCTGTATGGGGAGAAAGTGGAGATTTATACGAATCATAAGAGCCTCAAATATTTCTTCACCCAAAAGGAGCTCAACATGCAGCAACGACATTGGCTCAAGATGTTGAAAGATTATGATCATACTATTCAATACCATCTTGGAAAAACGAGCGTGGTAGTTGACGCATTTAGTAGAAGATCGTATGCGGGTACGCGTGAGATATTGTTAACACAAAGACCCATTTTGTACGACTTACAAAGGATGGAGATAGAGTTAAAGGCTCCAAGTACCCACGTAATGATATCAAATTTACGAGTAGAACCGACTTTAATTGATAAAGTTAAAGCTGCTCAAGCGACAGACCCATAGCTATGCGTATGAAGAAGAAAGTACAAAAAGGTGTTATTCCAGAAGCAAGAATCGATGAAGACACTACTACAAAATAGTAAATAGATAACGCATAAAAAACGTTGTAGGTCTTACAGAAACGTCGTATTTAAGGGTGTTATCCATTTGACACCTTTATACAATATTTTTAAAACGTTGTAGTTTGACACATTACACAACGTTTTTTTTCTTAAAAAATGTTGTATATTTATTTTTCATAAATTCTTTAATGCTTGAAAGCGTTGTAGATGATATGATTCCATAACATTTTGGCATAAAATGTTGTGATTTGATACATCAGACAACGTTTAAACACATTTATACAACGTTTAGAAGGTGTCATCTATTTAAAGCTAAAATGTATCAAACATTCAAAATATACCAATTACAAATAATATTACTATCCATACATCTAAAATTCAAAATATACCAATTACAAAGAATATTAATACCATACAATACGTTTACATCCCAATAATACCAAACTATCCATACATCTCAATTTCACTTTTCAATATAATTACTACTATATTGAATTGTGAATTTGACTACATCCACAAAATATACCAAACTATCCATAAAATTAAACTACTACCTAGTTAAACTATCCATAAAATATGTCTTGTATTCTGCTTTCACCTACAAAGAAGAACAATAGAGATTAAGAACATTATACTGGACAAAATAAAAAAAAATTAACAATTTAATGAATTGTCTTTAAATACAAACATATATCCGCTTGAACTTGATTTAGACTCAAATAACGAATCCCTCATTTTCCATAATTTGAGGATATGCGCTTCAAATTTAGATTTCAATATCCTGTTAAAAGGCAAATAAAGATTTTGTTTCAACTAAGACAATAATAAATTGTAACCAAGACCACATAGAAATACATTGTAAAATTCTTCATAAATTAAAAGTACAAGGTACCTGTAGCATGGCTAAAAGAGCTTCTGTTTTTTATAGCTTCTATTCTTACAGCCATTTATAGTATATTAGGACTGTTTCACTGTATTGAGCTAGACTTTTGTCTCCCTCTCCACCTAGCCACGTGTAACAAATGTATGACAACAAGTGCCGTTTCTCATACATGTTCAAACCTAATATAAAAACTTCAATGGAAAGCTGTCATATATCAACCAAGACTATTTTTCTTTTCTTCCAAGACTCTGGGAATACCCATTAGTTATTCTCATTCAGATACACTCTCCTTTTCTATATAAATATATTCTTTATTTTTGGAGCATGAAATTCTACAAAAATGCCAAAGGGAGAACAATTTTGTCCCCATGGCATTATATTTATCTATTAGAATTTAAAATATCAAGACATGAACCCATGCAGTTTAGATTATCTACAAAACTAAAATAAACTGAAATATCAGACAATTTGTAACTTCTCTTGGTTGCCATGGCTGCCTAGCTACTCTTGATCTGCCTTTGGAGTCCCCAGCTGAGTTCAAGAAATATCATGCAAACACTGTCATTGTGCAGTAAACAGCTACCACTAAAAACCATATAGGATCTATTTTATACAAATATAACATCTCTAAATGAGTTTAGCACAGTTGTTGGCTGGGATGGGGTGACAATGCCGAGAAAATAAAGCCCAGTGAAAATGATAAGTATCCTCAGCCAATTACAATATACAATTCGACCACATCAAATATTTCATTTCTAATTTATCAAAAAGAAAAACCATTTCTAAAGGAACATTTAAGGAAACCAACCAGGCAAACACTGTCACATTTGACAGCCTAAGACCAAATTGAGAAACTTGATCAATCTATAAAATTTAAAGAACA
This sequence comes from Panax notoginseng, assembly GCA_016801055.1. Classification (NCBI taxonomy): domain Eukaryota; kingdom Viridiplantae; phylum Streptophyta; class Magnoliopsida; order Apiales; family Araliaceae; genus Panax; species Panax notoginseng. Next base: position 155,776,278 of record CM029013.1, read on the forward strand.
AATCACACACTCTGACATGGAATTGCAAGAGATACTTTTGAGGAAAGTTGATTCAGCAACTTGTTTCACACTAAGACATCAACAGAACATAATTTACTCATGTAAGCAAATCTCGATATTCATTATGATTCACTTACCACTGTGCAAAATACAATCCGAGCATAACTGCCTTGAGTAGCCTTCTTGTGTATCAATAAATATAAGTTGGCAGTTGCTTGATATACATAGAAAACCTCGGAAGAGCAAGGAAACCACCACATATACAAGTGTACTGCCCTTTGGTCCAGGAATAGAAAGATCTTGCAAGCAGATCACATATCTAATTGCTTTCCTGAAGGCATTATATATCTCAGAATTTGGTTCATACCCTTTCCCAACCATCTCAACCTGAAGCTTCAACCCTTCTTCAAACCTCCCCTCCTGACACAAACAAAAGTAATGATACATGAAAATGAAAATTTTGGGGGTGCCCTTGCGCGCAGAACAAGATATCAGCAGTCATAATAGCGATCGAATTAATGATTCCCTTGCAAGTATTCTTCATGGAAAACCATTAACTGTTCTGCCACCTGCTTGAGTTGCAGAAATGCTAAGTGGACATCCAAATTTTAAATTACTAGCCTCGTAAAGATTGTCAAAAACCCATTTGCATGAAAATGATGAAACACAATTAAAAATTTTACCTAGAGGCTACGAGAATGAATCTTAATGAATCTTAATATCATGCTTAAGCAAAATGAGAACTACATAAGTTGCATAAAATTGTTCATTGAACATAAATGAGCATAAATAGCATCAGAAAGATCAGATGTTTGTATGCATGGTGTGCTATAATTACAGTTAGCAAATTACTGATCAGTATAAGATTATCAATAAAAATTGGAAGATCATGGAAAGATGGGGAAACTGCTCTTCATACATTAATTTATGATAAAATGTATCTCAATAGGTGAATTAAATTTATGTAGCTCTACAGCCAATTTAGGGAAGAATGGCTCCAAATTCCCTCAAAACTGAATTAAAATGATGCATTTATAAAGTCCAAAAAAATAATGGTCCATTTGTAGCTGACTTAAGGGAAGAATAGCTCTCAGTGTGCAACCTGTACAGACTAGAATCAGTAATCAAAGAACAATTCACCATATAGTTTGTCAAGAGGGAAACGGAGGTGGATCCTTACGGAATCAGCTTCTTAGCTACAACCTTAGGGGAAGTCGGAAAGGTTTTTGTCCCAACATCTATTGTAAGTACACGCTAAAATTTTAAAATACATTATTGAAGCAATGTGATTTCTTTAGAGTCTAAAAAACTAATTTCCCCTTATATTAATTGTAGCGCCCCCAAATCCGGGTATCTTCCAACCCGACAGATGGTGCTATACTGTACAACATTTATTCATTCATCCAATTGAATAGTCTCAAAGAACGAATATAACTTCTATATATTAAAGTAATATTTACAATTTCCCAAGTTCTACACCCATTACAAAGGTTCTTTGTCATAATATCAGTTACATTACAACAATAGACCTATACTATTACAAGACAGCTTAACAATCTGCCTTAGCTTTTCCTTTATCCCTTTTTGATCCTTCGGGATGTTCAGTCTTAGCTGCATTCATATGGTTCAAGCAAGAGTGAGCATGGCTAGCTCAGCAAGTATAACAATTCAATAACAACATGCTTGACACATACGAATCGTATATCTTCAATAACTGAACAATAGTTATGAAGTACTATTGATAATTCAAAATAGCACTTCATCTTTTCTTTCAAAATGTGTTACAATAACAACAAGATTTAGTAAAGCATTCACCCCGGTCAGAGACCTCGAGTATTCCTTCTTTATTTGAAAAAGGACAACCAGGAACGAATTCCGTAAGCCCGATATTACTTACGAGCACTTCTAGGTGATCAGCCTATTGTACTCTATGTTGATCAACACTACATCCATTAAACGTATCTACGTTTAATCATTTGGCAACCTCACGTGCCTGTCATTTTACCGACAAAACATTTGTTTAACATTTCAGTCTTCTTTTGAAAACCATATCAAGTAGTTGACAAAAGACAACAACATTTGATAATACAAGAGTAGATTATCAAGTTTAGTCAAAGGGATGCTTTAACCTCAACATACCTCAATCCATGCGAAAGAATACATGAATCTTAAACTTGTTCAGATTGAACTGAAACAAGAGTTAGAATACTTGCCTTTAGCGTCTGCTACCGTATATTAACTTTATGTTTAAGTCTTTCAAGTCCCTACAGTACATGATCACATAATGCATTACATTAGGTCACATATAATCAAGTATGTATACGACTATATCTTACATTTCTTCTCAATCTAATTGTGTATTAGATTCAGTTACTATTCGTTCCGGTTTATCATTACCATTGCATTTATCCTTGACTAGGCTATCTTAACCTTTACATTACATTCCTTAATGTTTAACAAAGTTTAAACAATGTTACATTACCTTCCTTAAGTTTGTGTTTATTTCCATTTCCTTTCTTTGTACTTAGAACATTCTTGATCATCCTTGTTCTGAGACTGGCGCTGCGGCGCCGGCCCTATACTTACATCTCACGCTGCGGCGCGAGCCCTATTCTAGCATGTCTCGAACTTGGCGTTGGGGCGTGAGTCCTTATGTAATGGGCCGCGCTGCGGCGCCACTCTCCAGAAGGTCTTGTACTGTGCATGGCGCTGGGGCGCCGGTCAATTGCCTGGGGTAGGCGCCGCGACGCCAACTCTGTGCACCAGAAAAAATTGCAGTTTTGAAATTTTGCGAACTTCCCGGACGCATAACTTCTTCGTTATAAGTCCGAATTGGCTCGTTCAAAAGCCTACGGTTCACAAATTACGTAATCTACATGATCAACCAAGAATTTTATCTATTTGACTTTGTTTGCTAAAAATTCCCCTATTGGTTCATTTTTAACGAAAACGATAAACGTCCGTGAACGTTCAACGCTCGTTTCTTCGTTCTAAGTCGAAATCTGGTCATTTTCGAGTCCACAACTCTTAAATGCCAAATATGACTTAACTCCATTGTAAAGAAATAATTCCGTGATCAAACACAAAATTTTACTTCCATTTCGAGAATTTTACGAATTCGACGATTGTCGTCCAATCGTGCAATTTCCGGCAAATCTTCCTTCTTATGATTTGTTCAACATTACAAGTGAAGTCTATTCTTCATGTGAGCATCTCAACATACTTATGTTCATTGTTGGATTTTAACTTATTCTTCATGAGCTTATAACTTGTCAATTTATAAACTACTTAAGATTTCATTGTTAATGACTTATGACAATTTAAGTTTCTTAAACATCATTTCTTATATGTTCTCAACATATAACTCAACTTAGGTATACATGATACACATGATCATATAAATTCCTTTATCTTCATATCAATTCTCTTAATAACCTCTTTATAAATTCATATTATTTTCTCATAAGTTATAACTTATGTTAGCTTAAATAACTTATTGCCAACTTAATTGGCTTAAGTTCATTACTTACTCATTTATGTTTCTTAATCCAACTTTTCTTATCAATCTATCATGGTAGAGATAGAAGATAATTGGAGAAGAAATCTTACTTTTGTTGTCTTGGTAAGGTAGCTTGCTTCTTCTTCTTACTTATGGAATGACTTATTGCTAGCTTATTCTCTCTAACACTTAAGCACTTTGGATTATTTGAACAACCAACAAAATGACTTGCAAGCTCTTCTATTTATAGACTTTCCAAAGTTAGGGTATTTTAGTTTTTAAAACATCCCACCTCCTTACTATTCATTACTTGGCTAGCACAACTTTAATCCTACACTTGGTCATTAATTAAAAGTCTTGGTCAATACTCCTACTTGATCATCACACTTACTTGATCACCACCTCACTTGGTCACCACACATTCTTGGTCACCACTTATCTTGGTCATCACACATTTACCATATTAATATGGTTTTGCCCCATGGGTCAACCAATTCATTTTAATCTAGCTTGGGCTTGGATTTATAAATCCTTTGGGCTTTGCATTAATAACTCTCATTGGTTTATTAATTTATGTTTGGGCCTTAACCCTTTAATTCACTTGGCTTTATACAAAATCCTAGCCAATCCTTTCAAGTCCCTTAACATTACTTTAATACATATACTTATAGTTTATGCATTATTCTTGTATTCTAATTCCTATAGAATTTGTATACCATTTTTCATCCTTCATACAAACTCGTATAATACTTCGTATTATACTCATTTCCATTTCTTTGTACAATACATAAGTATCATACCATTATTACATATTCATTACTATTTCGCCTTCCTTAACGTTTATAAATTAAGTCCACAAGCGAAATATCGTTTTTTTCATAACTAAACTTTTATTACATAATCCATCTCACCTTATTATTCCATCATTATGTATTTCTCGGAAATCCAAAATTATATCCCGAGAAAATACCGATGAATAGTGTTTTTCAAAAAATTTCTCGGAAAACTTTTATTTTCGTCTTGAAAATTCAAACACTTTAATTCATCCACGTAGCTCAAATACTACGACATTCCAACGTCACTAGGTTATATAACGACAACCATCTTGATAACACATAGGATAAGATTTTATTATTATTTATATTAATAAAATCATTTTACAATAAGATCCGAATTTCTCGGTCGTTACATTCTTCCCCCTTATAAAGATTCTGTCCCAGAATCTCGTCTTACTTTAATCAAATAGATGTGAAAAATTTTTCTTCATCTTTTCTTCTAGTTCCCACGTTGCTTCTTCAGCATCGTGGTTCCTCCATAATACCTTCACTGATGGTATTACCTTGTTCCTTTCTATCCATGATTTGCATCGGCAACTCTTCATATGTTAAATCTTTCTCGATATGAATTGGCTCATACTCGATTACATGCTTATAGTCCGGCTTATATGGACGTAATATAGATACGTGAAACACGTTATGTATCCGCTCTAGGTCTGGAGGTAATGCTATCATATATGCTACCTCTCCCACCCGTTTTAACACCTCAAAAGGTCCTATAAACCTTGGACTTAATTTTTCTTTCTTTCCAAAACGTATCTTTCCTTTCTAGGGAGATACTTTTAGAAACACATACGAACCCACTTCAAACTCTCGACTTAGTCTATGTGAGTCCGCATACTTTTTCTGTCTGTCCTGAGCTGTGACGAGACGCATCCGAATTAACTTTACCACCTCCGCTATCTGTTGCACCAATTCTGGTCCTAGCATATGGCGTTCTCCCACCTCATCCCAACACAAAGGTGTTCTAAATTTTCTTCCATACAAAGCTTCGTACGGCGGCATACCTATGCTTGCATGATAACTATTGTTATACGCAAACTCTACTAGTGGTAGGTGATCATCCCAACTACCCTTGAAATCCATGACGCAAGACCTCAACATGTCTTCTAACGTCTGAATTGTTCTCTCGCTCTGCCCATCAGTCTGAGGATGATAAGCCGTGCTTAACTTCAGCTGTGTTCCCAACTGCTCTTGCAAACTCCTCCAAAAGTTTGATGTGAATCGTGGATCACGATCTGACACAATTGATACCGATACTCCATGTCTAGAAATGATTTCCTTAACATAAAGTTTAGCTAATTGGTCCAAGTTATACTTGACCCTTATTGGCAAAAAGTGAGCCGACTTCGTCAACCGGTCCACTATTACCCAAATCGAATCGTACCCTTTTTGCGTTGTCGGAAGTCCCACCACGAAGTCCATCGCGATATACTCCCACTTCCATTCTGGAATCTCCAATGACTGTAATAAGCCACTGGGTCGTTGATGTTCAGCCTTAACTTTTTGACAAGTCAAGCACCTACTCACATACTCTGCTATTTCTCTCTTCATGTTCGGCCACCAAAAACTCTGTCGAAGGTCTTGATACATCTTAGTGCTACCAGGATGTATCGAGTACCTCGAATTATGAGCTTCTTATAACACTTGCTCCTTTAATTCCGTCTCATTCGGAACCCAAATTCTTCCCTCAAATCTTAATAATCCTTCCTTATCAAGATTATACTTAGCATCTTCCTTCTCGGATAACCACTTCTTCATTTGATTATACTTGTCTGTCGTGAGTTGTACTTCCTTGACTCTTTCTACGATAGTAGACTGCATCTTCATCGCAAACAGTCTCTGATCAGCCTCAATTGGCAACTTTACCTCTAATTCCATCCTAGCCATCTCTGTTATTAACTCATTTTGAGCCGTTAACATAGACAACTTTTCCCGACCCTTCCTACTTAAGGCGTCGGCAACTACATTGGCTTTTCTAGGGTGATACATGATTTCACAATCATAATCCTTTATGAACTCTAGCCATCTCCTCTGTCTCATAATCAACTCCTTCTGAGTGAAGATATACTTTAGACTTTTATGGTCCGTATATATCTCACATTTTCCCCATAAAGATAATGTCTCCATATCTTTAGGGCAAACACTACTGCGGCTAGTTCCAGATCATGAGTAAGATAAACTTTCTCATAATCCTTCAACTGTTGTGACGCATACGCAATGACTTTGCCATGCTGCATAAGCACACAACCAAGTCCTCTATGCGAAGCATCACTATATACTACAAAATTTCCTGTGTCATCTGGCAAGGATAAAACAGGCGCTTCACTTAATCTTTTCTTCAGTTCTTGAAAACTGTCTTCACATTTATCCGTCCATACGTATTTCACCGTCTTTCTTATTAAATTTGTCAACGGGGTAGCAATCTTCTAAAAATCTTGGATAAATCTTCGATAGTACCCTGCTAACCCTAGGAAACTCCGCACCTCAGTCGGCGTGTTCGGCTGTTCCCAATTCATCACTGCTTCTATCTTCGCTGGATCTACTGAAATCCCCTCTTGGTCAATGACATGACCTAAAAACTGCACCTTTTCCAGCCAAAATTCACATTTGGTGAATTTCGCATATAACTTCTCATTCCTTAGTGTTTCCAACACTAATCTTAAGTGTTCAGCATGATCTTCTGGCGTCTTAGAATAGACTAGAATATCATCGATAAACACAACGACGAACTGGTCCAAATATGGTTTGAACACTCTGTTGATCATATCCATAAATGCAGCTGGTGCATTCGTCAACCCAAATGACATTACCAGAAACTCGTAATAACCATAACGAGTCCTGAATGCCGTTTTTGGTACATCTTCCTTCCTAACTTTCAACTGATGATACCCCGTCCGCAAATCTATTTTAGAAAAATACTTTGCCCCTTTTAATTGATCAAAGAGATCATCGATCCTGGGCAATGGGTATTTATTCTTTATCGTTAACTTGTTCAACTTCCGATAGTCGATACAAAGCCTTAACGATCCGTCTTTCTTCTTGACAAACAACACTGGTGCCCCCCACGAAGAAACACTTGGTTGAATGTACTTTCTATCCAATAGTTCTTGTAACTGAACCAAGGTAACCTACGCAACCCTTCCTTAATAATTTTCTAGTTTGTGTCGTCGTAAGGCAACACGGACGTCCCGACAACTTACTACCGTAAAATACTACAGGAGGTTGCTTCCACGACTTGATTCTCACACATTTCTTTTGGCAATCTATAATTGCTCCATGATTAATTAACCAATCCATTCCGAGAATTACGTCAAATTCTCCTAACTTTATCGGTATTAAATCTACCGATAACTTACAACCCCGTACCTCTACGCAACAACTCCTATGAATATTTTTAACAGAAATTATCTCATCATTTGCTACCTTAATGTTCAAAGGTATAGATAATTTTTCGGGAAATAATTCTAGTCGTCTAGCAAAATCACATGCTATAAACGAACAAGTAGCACCTGAATCAAAAAGCACGTATGCATTTATGTTGTTGATCGGAATAATACCTGCAACTACATCCCCTGATGCCATCGCATCTTGGACCGTCATATTAAAAGTGCGGGCCATTGATTTCCCCATCTGAGTTGAACCACTAATAGCTAACTTATCGCTATTAGTTCCCTTATTTCTTTTCGTCCCCTTCTTCGGGCAGTTCTTCGCTATGTGGTCAATTGATCCACATACAAAGCATCCGTGATTTTTCTTTGGATTTGGATAGTTAGGCGAAATGTGCCCTTCCTGTCCACAATTATAACATACAGCCTTTCCTTTGAGACAGACTCCTAAGTGAGTCTTCCCGCAGGATTTACAGGCCTCCATCCTTCTCTTAGAATCCCCTTGTTTTACTCCGGCATTCCCAGAGTTAAAGCCCTTCCTCTTTTGACCGTTGCCACTTCCACTGGCTCCCTCGGTCTTAGATCCTCCATCACCCTTGCCCTTGTTTTTCTTATCCTTGTGGTACTGGCTAAGAGCCTCATTCCCACCTTCGGCAATGATTGCCTTTTCTAGTATGGTTCCAAAGGAAGTACTTTGGAGCACCGAGATTCGGCTATAGAGCCAGGGTTTCAAGCCTTGCTCAAACCTTCTAGCCTTTCTCACTTCAGTGTCCACTTGATGTGGAGCGAATCGTGCTAGTTCATTAAACTTGGCAGCATACTGGGGAACTGTCATATCTGTAAGACCCCAAATTATTAATAAATGAAATTTAAATTCCCTCTATTTATTATTTTGAAATAGTAAGTGTTAAATTGATTAATGAGGTTAGTTATGGGTAAAATGCGCAAATATTTCAAATAAGCAGGTGGTTATAAAATATTCATTTTTGTCGGGAAATATTCGTTTGGTCGTGGAATATTCTTCCTGTCGGGGAATATTCGTACGACGGCGCAGTCTTTTGTGGGCCCCATAACGGAAAGCGATTGGATGAAGAAAACGACAAGTATATGTTGTTTATTAATAACGGCGTAGTTGTTACTGTTAACACTGTTGGAATACCTGGTGGTTAAAACACAGTAATACGCGTTGTTACACAGTAGCACACTGTATTGCATCAATTATTAATTCTTACGTAAGAAGACACTACTCAATAATGGTTACAGTAATTACTGTTCAGTATTTTATTTTATTGATTCAATAATTGCTGCGTTGATATTTTATATTACTGTTGTTTCAATAATTGTCACTACATAGTATTTCCCATTATCAGATCAATAATTCATATTATTTGAATAATATTATTAGATAACATTATTGGCAATGTCTAGAAAGTTCTGTCTAAGGAGATGTTTGGTCATCTAATTGCGCGCCAGTAAGGAAAAATCCTTATTGGAAAGCCCCCTCTTTCCTGGAAACGGCCTGGTTGTCATAAATGTGATTCTGTAATATTATTTGTGAATAATTAATTATTGATTCATATGATAAGGAAATATTTATTTTTGTGGATATAAATAAGGGATATATTTTTGTGGTTAAAAATGAAGAAGTTAATGTTGAGATTTTTATCAGTATTTTTGTCGGAATGGAGGTATTAAAAATCAGGGTTTTTAAGATATTTTGCGGGGGTTATAATTTTTAATCCGACCGTTGGATCGTGGTAATTTTTGGATATGTTATACATATATAAGTTGAGTATATGTCCTCAAATTTTGAACCGTTAAAAATGAACGTATGATTTATTATGAATTTTACGAGATGACTGGTTCAGAAATTGTTGAATTTTCGGAGTTTATCATTTTGATAGAAAATTCTAGAATTGGTGGGCCCCACTTGTGGTTGGTGAAGAAATGTGCTGAATTATATTTCAAATGTGGTGGGTGGGAATAGTAGCAGGTAAAGCCATCAGGTTGCAGGTCAAACCTACTAAAATTTTCCTATAAATAGAGGGCTAAGTTAGAATTGAAAATCACACTAGAAACAAGTTTTCTCTCTTTCTCTCTCTAGATTATTGAGTGTATTTTGTGAGTATTTAGATACTTTGAGAGTTTCTATTCATCAGAGCAAGTATCTTTCAGCCTTATACCGGTATTCCGACCAGAAGTACTGATATCTTGAGGTAAGGGATATTATTTTCTTCTTAAATGATATTATTTTCTTCAATATCATTATGCTGAAATATTGATATGAGTTTTTATCAAATTTGGAACTTTTTGTGTCGGGGTTACTATTCATGTATACGGCACTATTCACGTATACGGCACTATTCACGAATACAACACTATTAACCGAAAAATAAAATTTTTCCTTTTTGTCCAAGATGTCTATTATGGTTACTATCTTTGATTGTATCCATGTTTTGATCTTTATTTTTGAATTCTGCTTCACAATTGATTATTATGAAGTATTATTGATCTTGGATAAACTGTTATACGAATCCCTACTATTTGTCCTTCTGTCTCATTGGATTCGTTCTCTTTAAGATATTTTTCATCATCCTCAGTCCTAAATGATGATATTAATGAATATCTTTGGCCTGTAGTGCAAAGATGTATGATTACTTGATGAATATCTTTGGCCTGTAGTGCAAAGATGAACAGGTGTTGAGATGAACATGACTGACAGGTGATACAAATGAATATCTTTGGCCTGTAGTGCAAAGATGAATATTTGGATAAAGATGATTATTAATTGATGTTACAGGGATAAAATATTGATGATGGACTTTTAAATCTTAGAAGATAGTAGAATTCTTTCTCTACTTGACTCTTCTAATGGTTTGCTGTTTCCGCTGCAGTTGTTGATCTAAAACTTGTTGTCGATTATATTCTATCAGATTTTTCTCTGTTAAAGACTAACGATAATTTGTTTGTATATTATCTTAGTCATAATATTCTTTACTGGGCTAGTTGAGCTCACCCTTTTCCTTTTTGTTCCATTTTTCTTCTCAGGAGGTGAGAACATAGCAGGATCTAGTCGGGGTATGGAGTGATGGTTCTAGAAAGATGTTTTAGCAGTCCTCACTATTTCTGTAAAATAGTGTTTGAATAATTGTAATGAGGATTTATTTGAGTGTGGATATTGTCTAGAAGACAATATTTGTATTTAAACTCACAGTATGTGTTGTCGTATTTTGCACGACAATTATATTATTGAAGTTGTAGTTTGCTTTCTGTACCATGTATTTGGCGACTCAGAATGGGTGTTGTATACCTATTTTGGGGGCGTCACAATATCCCCTTGTTTCAATTCAAGAAACCTCATTTCCATCCTTCCTTGCATACTCGTGGGAAAATAGTTCTCGAAGAAAATCTCCTTAAACCTTTCCCACGTTAGATTTCCTATATCGGCCCTAGCCTGGTTTGCCTCCCACCAGAAGTTGGCCTCTCCTTTCATCAAATAGGTTGCAAAGGCAACCTTTTGACCCTCCTCAATATTTGCTATTACAAATGCTTTCTTGATTTCTTTTACCCAAGTCTGGGCTTCTATAGGGTCCGTAGTTCCCTTGAACTCCGGCGAACCTACACTTTTAAAGTCCTTAAAAGTAGTAGCTCATACTACTCCAGGAATCACAGGTATATTAGCCCCTGTTCTATTAAATGCAGCCGTTAAAAGATTAACGAACTCCTGCATTGGATTAACCGGACCACCCTCCGGTTGGTTAACATTAGCGTCTTGATTTCGTTGTCTCCTTCTTGGCGGCATTTTGCTGTTAAGAAAACAACACATCATTATTACTTTATTCTTGTTAGTTTGTTATTATTTATAACAAAACAATAACTCATACTCATTACTTAATATTTTCCAAGAAAAGACTTATATTGATTCATAACTTGTAGTATAACACTACATTGTTTACATTACTCAGCCTTAGCTGATTACATTACCATCCCACAATTACTTCAAAAATTGGGATTTACAAAACACTACCCTTTGTTTATACAAAAGAGAGTTTTACGTCACTACTAGATATATAATATTTACATATCTAAGCTACTCTAGCTATTGCTAGATTACATCTGCCGTAAGGCATTCTTAAAGTCTGCTCTGGCCAAATCGGCAACAACATCTCTACTGGCGGTATGACGGGTCTGTCCTGCTTCTATCTGATATCCAGCTAACTGCTGTTGAAAATCTACATGAGAACTCCTATGTATATAGGACATCCTCTCCAACTTCCACTGTTTAGTCTTTAGCTCCTGTTTGAGCTCAAAGACTTCTTCTTTTAAATCTCGGACCTTGTCCATAGCTAGGACTCTATCATCATGCTCCTCTTCCCACATTCCTTCCATACTAGCCTTGTCCTCCCGGACAGCTTGGAGTTCCTCTTTCAACTCCTTAACCTCTTGGCAGTAATGGATATTTCTATCCAATACTGACATAAACAATGCCTTCATTGATTCTCCCGTAGACAATTCCTCTGTAGGTGGAACTTGATCAAAGGACATCACGTCCACCTCCTCCTCTATCATGCCATCAAATATAGACATATAGTCTAAATCGTCTGAGTCTCCGGACTCAATTGTCACCACTTCTGGTTCTACGGCTACAGGATTTGGTAGTATCTCTACCCGATTAACCGAATCCTCGCTCACTACATGTATATCTTTATACATATCATTTTCCTCTGACATCTATAATAAAACAATATAGTTTGATTAGTACACGTTAGTGAAATAATAAAAATACATAACATAATATAATGCATTTTTATAGAGTTACTTTCAATCTTTTACTTCTTTATTCTTTCTTAAGGTTATGACTTAAGGTTCTATTTTCCCTCTTAAGTTTTATAACCTAGGCTTTGATACCAACTTGTAGCGCCCCCAAATTCGGGTATCTTCCAACCCGACAGATGGTGCTATACTGTACAACATTTATACATTCATCCAATTGAATAGTCTCAAAGAACGAATATAACTTCTATATATTAAAGTAATATTTACAATTTCCCAGGTTCTACACCCATTAAAAAGGTTCTTTGTCATAATATCAGTTACATTACAACAATAGACCTATACTATTACAAGACAGCTTAACAATCTGCCTTAGCTTTTCCTTTATCCCTTTTTGATCCTTCGGGACGTTCAGTCTTAGCTGCATTCATATGGTTCAAGCAAGAGTGAGCATGGCTAGCTCAGCAAGTATAACAATTCAATAACAACATGCTTGACACATACGAATCGTATATCTTCAATAACTGAACAATAATTACGAAGTACTATTGATAATTCAAAATAGCACTTCATCTTTTCTTTCAAAATGTGTTACAATAACAACAAGATTTAGTAAAACATTCACCCCGGTCAGAGACCTCGAGTATTCCTTCTTTATTTGAAAAAGGACAACCAGGAATGAATTTCGTAAGCCCGATATTACTTACGAGCACTTCTAGGTGATCAGCCTATTGTACTCTATGTTGATCAACACTACATCCATTAAACGTATGTACGTTTAATCATTTGGCAACCTCACGTGCGTGTCGTTTTATCGACAAAACATTTGTTTAACATTTCAGTCATCTTTTGAAAACTATATCAAGTAGTTGACAAAAGACAACAACATTTGATAATACAAGAGTAGATTATTAAGTTTAGTCAAAGGGATGCTTTAACCTCAACATACCTCAATCCATGCGAAAGAATACATGAATCTTAAACTTGTTCAGATTGAACTGAAACAAGAGTTAGAATACTTGCCTTTAGCGTCTGCTACCGTATATTAACTTTATGTTTAAGTCTTTCAAGTCCCTATAGTACATGATCACATAATGCATTACATTAGGTCACATATAATCAAGTATGCATACGACTATATCTTACCTTTCTTCTCAATCTAATTGCGTATTAGATTTAGTTAATATTCGTTCCGGTTTATCATTACCATTGCATTTATCCTTGACTAGGCTATCTTAACCTTTACATTACATTCTTTAAGGTTTAACAAAGTTTAAACAATGTTACATTACCTTCCTTAAGTTTGTGTTTATTTCCATTCCCTTTCTTTGTACTTAGAACATTCTTGATCATCCTTGTTCTGAGACTGGCGCTGCGGCGCCGGTCCTATACTTACATCTCGCGCTGCGGCGCGAGCCCTATTCTAGCATGTCTCGGACTTGGCGCTGGGGCGTGAGTCCTTATGTAATGGGCCGCGCTGCGGCGCCACTCTCCAGAAGGTCTTTTACTGTGTATGGCACTGGGTCGCCGGTCAATTGCCTGGGGTTGGCGCCGCGGCGCCAACTCTGTGCACCAGAAAAAATTGCAGTTTTGAAATTTTGCGAACTTCCCGGACGTATAACTTCTTCGTTATAAGTCCGAATTGGCTCGTTCAAAAGCCTACGGTTCACAAATTACGTAAACTACATGATCATCCAAGAATTTTATCTATTTGACTTTGTTTGCTAAAAATTCCCCTATTGGTTCATTTTTAACGAAAACGATAAACGTTCGTGAACGTTCAACGCTCGTTTCTTCGTTCTAAGTCGGAATCCGGTCATTTTCGAGTCCGTAACTCTTAAATGCCAAATATGACTTAACTCCATTGTAAAACAATAATTCCGTGATCAAACACAAAATTTGACTTCCATTTCGAGAATTTTACGAATTTGACGATTGTCGTCCAATCGTGCAATTTTCGGTAAATCTTCCTTCTTATGATTTGTTCAACATTACAGGTGAAGTCTATTCTTCATGTGAACATCTCAACATACTTATGTTCATTGTTGGATTTTAACTTATTCTTCATGAGCTTATAACTTGTCAATTTATAAACTACTTAAGATTTCATTGTTAATGACTTATGGCAATTTAAGTTTCTTAAACATCATTTCTTATATGTTCTCAACATATAACTCAACTTAGGTATACATGATACACATGATCATATAAATTCCTTTATTTTCATATCAATTCTCTTAATAACCTCCTTATAAATTCATATTACTTTCTCATAAGTTATAACTTATGTTAGCTTAAATGACTTATTGCCAACTTAATTGGCTTAAGTTCATTACTTACACATTTATGTTTCTTAATCTAACTTTTCTTATCAACCTATCATGGTAGAGATAGAAGATAATTGGAGAAGAAATCTTACTTTTGTTGTCTTGGTAAGGTAGCTTACTTCTTCTTCTTACTTATGGAATGACTTATTGCTAGCTTATTCTCTCTAACACTTAAGCACTTTGGATTATTTGAACAACCAACAAAATGACTTGCAAGCTCTTCTATTTATAAACTTTCCAAAGTTATGGTATTTTAGTCTTTAAAACATCCCACCTCCTAACTATTCATTACTTGGCTAGCACAACTTTAATCCTACACTTGGTCATTAATTAAAAGTCTTGGTCAATACTCCTACTTGATCATCGCACTTACTTGATCACCACCTCACTTGGTCACCACACATTCTTGGTCACCTCTTATCTTGGTCATCACACATTTACCATATTAATATGGTTTTGCCCCATGGGTCAACCAATTCATTTTAATCTAGCTTGGGCTTGGATTTATAAATCCTTTGGGCTTTGCATTAATAACTCTCATTGGTTTATTAATTTATGTTTGGGCCTTAACCCTTTAATTCACTTGGCTTTATACAAAATCCTAGCCAATCCTTTCAAGTCCCTTAACATTACTTTAATACATATACTTATAGTTTATGCATTATTCTTGTATTCTAATTCCTATAGAATTTGTATACCGTTTTTCAATCTTCATACAAACTCGTATAATACTTCGTATTATACTCATTTCTATTTCTTTGTACAATTCATAAGTATCATACCATTATTACATATTCATTACTATTTCGCCTTCCTTAACGTTTATAAATTAAGTCCACAAGAGAAATATCGTTTTTTCCATAACTAGATTTTTATTACATAATCCATCTCACCTTATTATTCCATCATTACGTATTTCTCGGAAATCCAAAATTATATCCCGAGCAAATACCGATGAATAGTATTTTTCGAAAAATTTCTCGGAAAACTTTTATTTTCGTCTTGGAAATTCAAACACTTTAATTCATCCACGTAGCTCAAATACTACGACATTCCAACGTCACTAGGTTATATAACGACAACCATCTTGATAACACATAGGATAAGATTTTATTATTATTTAAATTAATAAAATCATTTTACAATAAGATCCGAATTTCTTGGTCATTACATTAATGAAAATGCAACTAGCTTCCAACAAAATGGGTGTCATAGATTTTATTTTCTCAATTCCAATAGAGGTCATTCTTCACAGAATTGCTTGTTATATACCTAATGAAAGACAGAACTCTTATGCAGAAAATGAGTATACATGACATAAAGATCAGAGTTCTCAAAATCGAAACCATACCCAAGCACAACAAAATGAGTTTTGAGCCATGCTATACTGCCCAAAAGCCAATGTCACCACATTAACACAATCTAGAATTTGATAGATACTAATCCATTACTCTTTGGCCAGAAACTTAAGTAAAAATAAATATTCCACCTAAGAAAGATAAATCTTAAAAACTAAAAGGGGTTCAAATCATAAAGCAATTTAAGTAGCTAATTAGATGGAAAACATACCTCTTCAATACTGCCGTCATCAATCTCTGTGTTGAAAGTAAATAACAAACTCTCATGTAACAAATTCTCTAGATCTTCACATAAAGCGGTGCTGTCAATCAACAGGAAAGATCCAAACTTTACTATGATTGTTAAAGAATTCAGCAAGAAAACAAAGGGGCTTTTGTTACCTTTGGCTTAAGAACCAAGAGAAGATATCGAATCCAAGTTGTTTAGATTTCATAAGGGAATCATTGCCTCCCCATTTGTTCTCCACTGCCAATTGAAGGGCTCTCCATTGGGATAAAATTGTTGAAATTCCTTCTTTGAAAGAAGAAATGGACTGCGGCTTTAGAGTACGAAGGGGAGAAGCTCAATAATGCCAAATCTTCAGCAGGACACCAGCTACCTTTGCTACCTCCATCATAGAGAGAGAAAGTACAGAGATAGGAGATATATGAAAAGCATACACCGAAGTAAACTTTAGCTTTCCAAACACCAAATTCAATTTATTTACTTTTGCTAGCCTACTCTGTAGAGAGCAAATTAAAAGTGCAAGAAAAAGCTGAATATGGAAGGATAA
Source organism: Panax notoginseng (assembly GCA_016801055.1). Taxonomy (NCBI): domain Eukaryota; kingdom Viridiplantae; phylum Streptophyta; class Magnoliopsida; order Apiales; family Araliaceae; genus Panax; species Panax notoginseng. Next base: position 155,793,233 of record CM029013.1, read on the forward strand.
TGATAAAGCAACAAACCTCGTCACGGCCATATTTGTGGTGATACTGAGCCTGAACAACAGAGCTAAAGAAGAGTGAGGCATTGTAGATGAGATAAGTGGAGTGCTTGGTCAAATTCAGCACGACGAAATTGAAATTCAGCCCTACCTCTTGATGAGCAGATCTCCTGCAGCGCTCCGTTTGCCAAGCAAAACGAATCTTCTTAAGCACATACCTATTTTATGCCGAGCAAGACTCACTGTGAAAAGGATATAAATTTTTTAGAAAATATTAAAATAAGAATTTAGTAAATAAAATTCTTAAAGCAGGAGATGGGTTTGAATGAGTATATATATGTGTTACGAGGTATGTGATATTGTGTTATATAGGGTAATATGAGCTATGTAATATATAATGTTGTGTTTAATGAATATATATCATTATTATATATTTGTGATAAATTGTAGAGATGAGTTAGTAAAGAAGATGGATAGGAATTTATCTATTGATGTTAAATAATTTATGTGAAATTATTTTATAATAGTAGTTGGTGACAATAAATATCTTTGATAATCACAAATTTCTTGAGTATTTGTACGAGTACGTATCAAGTCTAAGGTAGTGCAACCGTACTCTTTAATGGTAGATGTATAGAAGCTGGGCTAAACAATTCCTTCTGAGAGCGGAGGTATATACGAATTAGTAACCGATCTAACTCACTGTGAAAACAGTGTAGACGAGACGGAAACTAATTTGTTGGTTGTTTGTGGGAAACCACTCAGTGTACTATATTGAATACTATTAAAGGCTCGACGCGCGCTAGGTTTAGACTGGTATATATGTACGTTGTTGACGAGAGTAGATGACCGTTATACCTTCAAGGTGGTTAGAGAATTATTGAGTAAATTGATACACGGCAAGAAGTGAAAATGAAAGGAATGTATGTATGTGTTATATATTCGAGTGTTGGGTTATTGGTGGTATAAAACCGTAAAGGAGATGTATTGTTGGTTAAACTAATAAGGGAGATAAAGTTTTAAAACTCAAAGTGTGAGCCTTAAATTATTAAGGAATATTAACCAATGATGTGGAATCTGTAATACCCGAGAATTTTCACGTATTATAAAATGAATATATTAATGGAAAATACTATTTATGTGAATATAAGTATTATTATTTAATGAGTTGGTTAATGCAATTGATTCGTATTAGAACAATGCGTATTAAGATGTGTGAATTGACAATAAGAAGGGTGAAATGCCTTGTGTGGCATAATGCGAAATGAGAAAATTCACTAAGCAAGTTAAAACGGGAATTAAGAAGATTAATTGGGTTGATCATGAAATTTCATGTAGTTAATGAGTACGCTCTTAAACTTGTAATATTACTCATGTGGACATCAATGCATGTCGTATATAACGGATTTAGCGATGAAAATTGGCACGGGCTGAAGCTAAACCAGTCTTGGCACTGTCAGGGCACAACGCAGTTGCGCCGTCCCAGCAGTACAAACTGGGGCAGCTGCGCCATAAATCAGTTGGAGTTAGTTACTTTCTACTATAGCACTAAATTGGACATTAATGTTATATGTGTAACATGGATGAAACCATATGATAAGAGTATATTACAATGAAAGTATGTTATGTCCGACAACGGAATTATTAAACCATTAATTAATATTAATTAATTGTGGTAGAATATGGATTATGTGGTAATTAATTCATAATAATATGAGATTATTATTATTTGCAATATACCTACGAATATAATAAGAATTATATCGATAATCAATGGTCATGAAAATCCATAATAAGAAATGGGGTGAATTATATTAAGTGGTAATTAATCAAGGGGAGGAATAAATTATTTATTTAACATAAATAAGTAAGTTATTAATATAATAATATTATATTAACAATTATGTGCATATGAGCAATAATACAACTATACTATATAGTGTAATGTGACACCTACATAACTACATATTAAACGTTATGAATAAAGCAATGTGATTATGCATATTGAAACTATATAGTATAAATATATCATGAAATGTGTAAGTAACCATATACATGTGGGTAGACATTGAAATAAAATGTACATGGATTATATGTATGTTGTAGAACATCTACTACCTTGAAATGTTAAATCATATTGTGACATTAGATTATAATATATGGTTGATATGTGTACTAAAATATAACATAAGAGTGAGAATGTGTAGGAGTATACAAGAGTACTGAGCTATATTGGATTGTCCCAAATTGAGAGTCCCATTTACTCCTAAACCTCAGTCACGTGTAGAACAAAGGCTAAGGCCTATGTTCTTCCTTTTTTCCAAAACCTCCTAGCTAATGATCATGGAGGGAGTGGGCTTAATGATGCAAACCACCAACCAATTACCAACTCCTTGTTAACCTTCATGCAATCCTTTCATCCTGAGTTTGATTTGGGGGAGAATGTCATTGTCTAAGTATTGAGTATTCCTATAAATATGAGCTCTCCTCCCATTTTTCCAAGTGCCGAGAATTGTTAAAGAGTGAGGTTGAGAGCATACAAGCAATCTAAGAGTATTGGGAGTTCATTAGGTGCAAGCTAATTCACATTTACAGAGGTATAATTCCATTCCATGCTTTCCAATTTTCGGTTTCTGTTAAACTGAGTTCTTGAGTTTTAAAATTTCAAATTTTTTGAATTCATGGAATTAGATGTTAATGAGAGTGGGTGATGTTCATATGGTTGTTATATAACCATATGAACATGTTTAAATTGTTATAAGAGTGTTTAGGAGTGATTTCGTGAGTAATTTCTGTGGTTGGGCTAGTTTTCTACCGAAGCAGACTGTTCTTGGTTTGAACCAGACATGGTGCAGCTGCGCCGAATTTACACTGAGGCACAGCGCAACTGCGCCGGCCTCTGAAATCAGTTTAAGCTTCTATTTTTTGCAATCTGTTATAGTACTATGGCATATACTAGCATGCAAGCATGTGTAAGGAGTATATGTAGATATATGAACCAATGTGAGCATGTTTAGAATAGATTGATATGAATTAACGAAAGTGTGTAGTTAAAATAAATTTAGAAACTTTAGAAATGAACTTGATGAGTATAAGTGCCATGTTTATGTACCGACCCACAAGCACGTTGGTATGATTTAGACATGCATGATGTATGACTCTTAATTCCTTGTTCATGACCAAACTTATTTGGATTTGTGTTAAAGAAGTTTTCAAGAAAACTTAGCCTAGTAAGCTAACATGCATGATTCTACATAATGTATATTCTGACTTTGAGGACATGTTAGTATGACTTAGAAATGCATGACTAAACCTTTAGCTTGTGTGTATGTGATTAGCAAGAAAGCATGAACATATTAAACTTACTAGTAAACCTTGAATGTGAATATTAACATGCTACCTTGAGGATTAGAATTCGACATTCGTAATCATGTTGGGTAACACTCTTAGACTCAATCATATAGTATGACCATAGATATACCCTGCTTGTGTTTCACATTTCAAGAAAAGCATAAACGAAGTCTATTTTCAACCAAAGCAATGCTAATTGCACCTATGTGTTATGAATACTCACAAGCATGTCTAATATGAGTGTTATAACTATCTTGTATGCTTAAAGAGCAAGCCTGATAGACTTAATGGTTTCATGACCTTGAATGACCTTAAATTGTTGAAATAATCAATTTAGAATTTTATTATGAAAGAGGGAACCTAGATTGACTTGAGAAGCATGAAAAGGCCTTTAACATAACAAATATAACATGTGTGATTATTTTGGTCAAGCCGGACAGAAACCACAAGGAAGCAGCTGAGTCTGGGCTTAGCCAGGGGACGGCGCAGCTGCGCCGGTCCTAGGCTTAGCCATGGTGCAGCTGCGCCGTGCAGTAGTCTTAGATAGGCTTCTGTTTTTGAACTGAAGTTCGAGGCATGCTTATATGATTACTTTAATTTGCAATATATGACCAACGTGTTATGTGATATGTAGGAAGCATGCTAGGTGATAGAGTTGAATGATAGTTATGATTTTCGAATGTTAAAGTCTAAAGGCATACTTTCAAAATATTAAGCAACGATACGTTGTTTGAATTCGTAATCTGATTTGTGCTATATAGGTGATGTCATATGAAGTTACAACTAAGTTAGAAGTTTATGTGAATGTTGAACTTACCTAAATGAGTTTTAAATGTGTCGAACACTTAGCGAATCAAGTATGTGATAGCTATATATGAACATTGATGTCATGTACATGTGGTTAAGGTATACCTATACGTACCTAGCTATTCTAAGAGTATGACGAGAAAGTGAAGTGTAGATTTTACGAACCTAGTTAGAGAACAAAGTAACATTATTATTACATTGAGACTGTATGAATGTATGACTAATGGATATGAATCCATGATTATATAACTGTGTAGGAATACACGAAGTACAGTTAAGCGTTAAGCAGTTAAGTCATAGTTCATAAACTACGAATCAGACAAGTCTTTCAGTTCCTATTTGATATATGAATTCTATAACTGTTAGTTGAGCTATATTATGCTATGAAATGTTGATGTATATATATGAAATGCATATGAGATATGTATGAAATGTGAAAGTTGATCTTTGATGATATGCTTAGGTTAGTAAATCTCTATGCCTGTTATGTGAGAAGTAACATACGTCGTAACTATTAATGGATTATGAATGCATGTGCTGAGTATACTATTATATGCTATGTGCTGCATAAAAACTATTAGAATTGCTGGGCTGTCGAGCTCACCCTTGCAAATAACCACTTTTGCAGGTTAAGGACTCACGGTAAAAATTTTGTGCTTCTGGGTTGACAAAGTAGATAGTTTTGCAACGAAGGATACTATTTAGATTATTACTTGAACCATGTTTAGGTTCTAGGGGTGTACTTGATATATACTTACGATGTTTAATACTTATTGTATTGTAAGGATGTATTAGTTAATACATAGAGGATATCGAATCAAGATGTAAAAAAATTTATACAGTAATTCGAATAGAATGAATCATAACATAATTTGATTCAGGGATTTGTAATTGATTCAAGTTAAGATATCAATAAAAGATTTATTTTCAAAGGAGATTGAAAAGGTTTAAATTATTCCGCATATTTTTATAACATCGGATGTGATGTAGAACAGGAATAGTAAATGACCAAGTTGTGAAACTTATAAAAGTTTGGGGTCATTGTGCAGATCCTGGAAATGGAAAGAATCTATATTCTAAAATTGTAATAAGTAAAGTTATATTCATTAAGTTATGAATGAAAAATATAAATAGTTTGACGATAGTAGTATCATGGCGGACCGGATCCGAGGTTCGAAGGAACCCGGATTTAGGGGCGTCACAGTTTTACTTTTACCCTTAGATGTCTGTCCTTTTCGCTTCATCTCCTTCGAAGAAGCACCCCAAATCAGATGCAAGCTTAGAGAGGTTCCGGTTCAATCGTCGAGCTTCTCTAAGTGCTAAGGTTAGCTTTTGTTTTCCAGATGGAACGAAAAGAGGCTAAACAGAGAAAGATGAGAGACGAAGACACTCGGTGAGAAAGGAAATAGAAGATTTGAACCCTCTTTCTCTGCGAAAGAGAGCAGATTTAATTTTAAGTTTTCATTTAACCGTGCTCCGTGTTTTTTACATAGATAACGTTTTTTTTAAAATGTTATCTATTTAAAACTAAAAATTACCCTTATAAATAGATAACGTTTTTTCATAAGTATCTACAACGTTTTATTAAAAAACATTGTGAAAAAAAATACCACAATATTTTTTATAAAAACGTTGTTGTTTAAGTGTTATCTATTTACTGTTTTGTTCTAGTGAGAAGGAATACTTCGAGTTAACTCCAGACTTTGCATTCCTAATGATTCTGACTTGAAGCATAGAATCATGATGGAAGCACACAACACACCGTTTGCAATCCATCCTGGGAGTACCAAAATGTATCATGATCTTCGACATACATTTTCGTGGAGCAATATAAAGAGAGAGATCGCAGAGTTTATATCGAGGTGTTTAACTTGTCAATGTGTAAAGGCGGAGCATCAAGTGCCAAAGGGTCCATTGCAACAACTTGAGATTCTGAAATGGAAGTGGGAACACATTACCATGGATTTCGTTACCGGTCTTCCCAAGGTTTCTCAAGGCATAGATGCGATTTGGGTTATTGTTGATAGATTAACCAAATCTGCTCATTTCTTGTCGATATGGGAGACTTATTCCCTTGAACGTCTTGCTCGTATGTACATGAATGAGATTGTGAGATTGCATGGCATGCCAGAATCCATAGTTTCGGATCGTGACCCAAGATTTACTTCACGATTTTGGGTTAGTTTGTAGAAAGCTATGAGCACAGATTTACTGTAACGCCCCGAAATTCGGTCTATCTTCACACCCAGATTCTGTACGTCACGAGTACATCATTCATCCAACATACATCAATATATACTGAAATATATCACCATACACTCTCAAATCCCAGGTTCTGGAAACCTTATAACCTTTTTCATTACAAACAATGATAATACATTATTCATTTCATCTTACAAGAGTGACTTTTATCTGCCACCAAGGATACATAACAGTTCATTAAGCTAGTCTATAATTCAATTTTATCTTTCTATATTACAAGCCTTCATTTGATCTTCTCGCTCATTCACATTATGAATGACACTTCATCTGGATACTGTCAGCTTGATATTTACGGGGTCTTTAAGTTTTTCTAACATCGTTCGCTGAAAATGTTTTTCATTTAAAGCAAGTGTGAGCATTCAATTTCCCAGCAAGTCATAACAGTTAAACAAACAACTTCAAGAGTTTAAACATTTCTTCAGAACTTCGATAACCGAACAAAGGTTATGAAGCAGCTTGAATAATAGGAATAGTCCCGATTCCTATCATCTTAAAACATTTGCCATTTTCACTTTGAAATATTTCATTCCTCTACCTTTTTCATACACATCCTGTCTGGCTAGAATCATTAGCACAGACTTAATCAATAACGGTTCATTTATAAATAGAGTATACTTGTATTGAACAGTCAATCATAGAATAGTTCATATCATAGAAACACTGAAGTGTTCAAATTATGGCCCCATACATACTACCAACTTGTACATACATCACACATATGCACATAGACAAGACTTCTCAAGTTCAACATCTGAGAAGTTTAAGAAACTAGCATTCATTTAGAATATGAATGAAGTTAGGAAACTTGCCTTACGCCCAGCTACAGCTTACGCTGAACTGCTCATTCCAATTCCTATATAACACATAAGGAGAAAACATAAACACCAATTAGTCATATACTTGATTTACACATTGGTTTAGTTAACTTTACTTCTTAGGGTTCGCGTTCTTGCAAATCTCAATTTACGTGACCTACTTTCTTTACCGATTTACGGCTTTCTTGATAATTCATATCTTATTTAATATTAATACTTTCGTTATCCATTACATGAACCCCATGTTCATTACTCGTTCTTAGTGTCGAAGCCATATCAATCATTGTATGCTAAGACCGATCGTTCATCGCAACAATGTTGCGTTCACAGCGTCTATACACTTCACACTTAGCTGTCATTATCATGACATAACATTGAAATGTTATTCATTACCCTCGTACTCAACGTCTAAGGAATTACAACCATAGCAATCCCTCACATTCGTTTATCATGACTACGGTCCCCGGATATCGGTTCCGTAACTCGCACTTACAATCGTTGTCTTTTAATCTCATTTAATCTTTTCGTTCAACCTTTACTATGGGTTTAATTCACTAGATTAAGTGTTACATTAGTTGGACATTATGTTCTTTATCTTCCCTTACGTTTCCCCCAAGAGTTGAGCAATTAAAAGCTCTTCTCTGGCTTTTCCTTCACACCGGTGCTGCGGCGCCACTCTCCTCATTAACTCTCACGCTGCGGCGTGAGTTAGCAGTACCCGGCTCTCTGGTCTAGCGCTACAGCACCACATAACAAAGCATGGCTAGCGCTGTGGCGCCAAATCCACTTTAAGACGGTTACTTCCCGATCTCATAACTTCTTCGTTATAACTCGGAACGAGATTGTTCCAAAGTCATTCTCTTCATTATCTTACGTACTTCAATACCCTTTAGACAAAACTTCATTCTGAATCCGTTAATGTGCCATTCAATTGGCTTGATCTTCACCCTTTGTTCATTTTTACACTTTTAACGCTCTTCGTTTGTTCGTCCGTAATTCGGTCATCCGAACTCGAAACTCGTTCGTTCTTGAGTTCACGACTCACATTTTCTATGTTCTCTTACTTCCTTATGAAATCCTACACGTTCGGGTTCATTTACTAACTTTCTAATTCTCGTTTGTCTTTTACAAAATTTTCGCCAAAACTTCGTTATAGCTAAGTTTTAATCCGTTCTTCATGAACGTTTCTACCATTCCTAACCAAGAAATAAGCAACTAACTTATACACGATAGTTTTAAACTTGTCCATCAACAACAATTACACTACGATGGTTTTAAATTTGTCCATCAACAACGTTCTTCGCGTGTTCTTCGTGTTCTTCGTTCGTTCTTCATTTTAATCGATATTTTAGATTACGATTCCACTTTTTATTGGAATTTGATGTTATAGAACACCATTCCTTACTTATTTCACCTACTCATTCATAATATTCATTCGGATCACTCAAAATCCTCACGAATCTTATACTTCCTTAAGAAATTTACAAACTAAACTTTTAATTCTCATTTCTTTATTTTCTTATGATTTCAACCATATGAAATCATTACTAATATCTTTTACTCCTTATTCTCATTAAGTTATGTTTTAAACATTTTAAATTTAAAGAAAATATTAGAAGAGACTAGGGTTCGGATTACCATTCTTCTTTAATCTTCTCCCGTCAGACAAAGTTTGTACACGGGCTAACCTTTCCTCCTCCTCCTCCTCCTCCTCCCATCCAAACTCTCTCTCTCTCTCTCTCTCTCTCTCAAGTGTCTTTGGATTTTTAAAATCCCCAAAACAATGAAATGAGCTTCCTATTTATAGAAAACCAAAGCTTAGGACAAATTGGTCATTTTGCCCCCTTATCCTCCTTACTATTCCTATGCTTAGCCACCAAGTTTACTTAGCCACCAAGTCTACTTAGCCACCAAGTTTACTTAACCATTAAGTCTTCTTAACCCTTAAGTATTCTTAACCATTAAGTCTTCTTAACCCTTAAGTTTACTTACTCATTAAGTTTACTTAGCCCTTAAGTTTACTTAGCCCTTAAGCATAAGCAGTTTACTTAATTATTAAGTTTACTTAGCTATTACTTAACTTATCCCTTACTTAGCCTTTAAGACTAAATCGTATTCTACGCATCTCATTCTCGTATTCTCTTCGTATATAGTTCGTACGATATTCGTATTATACGTCGTAATAATCATCGTACTATACTCGTATAATTACTAGTATTACACTCGTATTCCTTACGCATAATAACCTTAATTATTATACGAAATCATTAAATTCTCGGAACTTACTTTTCCTAACCCATAGGTTTTAAGTCCGTAGGCGAAAACTTCGTTTTTGCCATAACTGAAATATTATTGAATATTCCATCACGTCTCAAAATTATACGTAATCATTAACTTCTCAGAATTTTAAAATAAATCTCCGAGCAGAAACTGATGAATAATGCCTATTTCGTCTTTTTCCCCGAAAATATTTTTGTTCCCGAAAAAATTTTATTTTCGTCTTGAAAATTCTTATTCGTTCAATCTAGCTCGCAGCCAGAATACTCCCAACTTATAATCATCCTAAGTTATAGAACGATTAATAAACACATAGCACCTAATATTATTACTAAAAATTAGTTTTATTAATAACTAATTCTTTAAACCTAAATTCTGGACGATCCGAATTTCTGGGTCGTCACATTCTTCCCTCCTTATAAAAATTTCGTCATCAGAATTTCTTAAAACCACACTCTTACCCGGGTCATCACATTCACCCATTCTTCACAGAATTTCATCCTTGAAACTTTAGCCTACCCTTTTCTCAACTTCCCTTCAACTAAGTTCTTATCTTTCCTCCATAACCTATCAAGAATCATGAAATAGAAGGAATAACGAGGAATATAAAATTTCCTTTAAAATGCTTCATACTTTTGCTGAGGGGTCAAATCGACCATGAACTCTTATTAGGTTAAACAACATTTTGCCATAAGCCCTTCTTTAGCGGTCAGTTTACAATCACCAAGAAAGTAAACTACCTCTTCCATGTTCTCGTTAGACTTAATCATTAGATTCTGCACCAAAATAATTTGGTTTGGCAAAAGTTCTCAAAGAAAGCTCGATTTTCTTATAGCATGACATACCATTTGTCTAGCCGAATTAAGTAGCTTAGACCATACCAATAAATTGGATATCAACGTGAAACATTCGTCTAGCCAACTCAATTGACATCGACTACTTTAAATTCTTTTCACAATACATCAAAACATTTTATGACGTCATGATACCGTACTTTTTACAGTACGTTTAGGACTTCGTCAGTTTAGGACTTCGTCATTATACATCATACCATAGCGGGTTGTTGATCCTAAGATCACATCCAACACCAGGTTCAATTGCATTAATAACTCCATCTTTTTACCATCCTTGCATCAAATGCACTGATGATATAAAATTCATTTTGATATTTCAAATCAATTTCTGTCTAGCCGAAGCAATTAGCATAGACATACCAAGAATAGCTCTTTTAAAATCCGTTGGTTCCAAAAGTTGAACCAATTCTTTCCTTTTAAAAAAAATATACATATCAGCACGAGTTCAATAAAGTTCGAAATCTAGCATAGCCAGATGACTTGGAATATCCTATTCTCCATCTTTCTTAATTGTCTTACTACGACAATACTTATATCTTCTCTAACACATTCAATGCTAAGCCTACTGAAAACAACGTGTTTTCAGTCTAAACATTTCTATACCTTAGTACAGTCCATTAACTTACCACACATTATGAATTCAGGAACTTTCCACAATAATATGAGTTTAAGAACTGTCCAGTCAGACCATAGGCGTCCATTCACTGAGACGTTCGAAAACATACCATATTATTATGAGTCACGAACTTACCATAAGTATGAGTTTCAGGAACTCGCACTTACCTTAACGTTCTCTACCTATCAAGTATATATATGAGAAAAGATTTTGTGACACCCCCAAATCCCGGTACTTCATTACCTCAAGATTTGGTGTTCACGTAATCAAAACATTCATTTCTAACTACCCAATCATAATAGAATTGAATAATAAAAGAAAACCTTCCCATACAGGATTAAACTTAAATAAAAATCTCCCAGGTTATCTAACCTTTACAAACATTCATTCATGCGGAAATTAAATTAATATAAACTTCTTTACAATCTTTAAACAAAGTCTAAAAATAAACTGTCTAACTATTACAGGTCTTCAACATTGCTTAATCTTTCCTTTCCCTTTACTGGTGCTAGGTATATCACCAGTTTCAACCTTAGCTATAAGAAATTTTACAGGCAAGAGTGAACAAACAATGCCCACTTGAAATAACAATAAGTAAATCTTTAAACTTTCACATCAATTACCAATAATAGGCTCAATAGAACTGAACAATATATTCTATTAACTTTCTGAAAATTTTAACATTCACTGAGGGTCTAATGACCACGAATCATATCCACAGTTATAAGTAATCTTTCAACTTTAACTTTAACAGTCATAAGACTATAAGGACTTCACGTACTTAGGGGGATCAACCCTTCGTACAATGTATTGTGCACAACCATTTCAACGCTAAGCATAACCTCTTATAAAAGAGTTGTTCTTCTCAGTATTTAGAATACAAGTCCGTACCAAAGTGAGTTTGGTTTGGATACATCATGGGGTAATTTAGAATTCAACGGTAATCAAATAAGGGTTAGTTGATTACAAACAACATAACTGTATACTATGGAATAATCATAGTTGAATTGATATTTATAAACTAACATCATGCTTTAGGAATAATTTAATAGCATAATCATGGAATAATCATAACATGCATCATCGTAAACCAATAGATACACGAGCTTAATCAACAATAAACAATCTAACTCTACGAAAGTGTAAAGTTAGCAATTTGTACAATTAAAATGGAATTAAAGCGATAATGTGTTTAACGAATTCAATCTTGTACAATAAAGTTCTAGTATTAGATAAAACTCGCTCAATATCAAAAGATAAGAGTTATAAAACTTGCATACAACGAAACAAGTTAAAGACAATAATAACTTGTTCAATATCAAAAGATAAGGTTTAGAAAACTTGCTCAGTTATAAAAATAGAGTTAAGGAAACTTGCACAATGAAGTTTTGAGTTAGAGAACTTGCATAAGTATAACATAACAGTGAAAAGTAACCTTGCTGAATAATAAAGTAGAAAAGGTTAGGAAACTTGCCTCGTGTGTAGGTTAAACAATTACTATTCACGTTCACCCCAAGTCCTACACATACCATATGCATTGACAATACACATTAGTTACACTAACATTACCTTTATGAGTTCCTTTATTACTCTTAGTATAGCTACTAACTAAGTTTAAGTTTAAACAACATCACATCTTTCATGAACATTACTTTTTAGCTTTATTACAACTATTTAAATGATCATGCCATTGCACCACGTGTACATTAACAACTTAATACAACATCCTAATACATGTCCAACATGTTATCATTAAGTTATACTAATACCCAAAGGGTTGCACTTGCATTCGTGCATCCCGACGCCCTCCGATTGGCTCCAAATACATAACAGTCGTAAAGATGACCATTTTGGCTACTGTTACAGACCTCAAATTAAAAAACTTAAAGAATGAAAGTTGTAGGTCTACTCGTCCTCTTTCCGAATCATCTTGAATTACCTAAATCGGAGTTCGTATGAAAACGTTATGGCCATTTTACTACAGGAGGCCAAAACTACCCAACTAGGCCACTTTTCCGGCGCCGGGGCGCGGAACAGTGGCGCTGGGGCGCGGGCTACGGCGCTGGGGCGCGAGCATCAGTGCTGGGGCGCGAGCCACAGCGCTGGGGCGCGGGCTACGGCCCATTTTGGCGCTGGAGCGCGAGATTTGGCGCCAGGGCGCGAAATTTGGCGCTGGGGCGTGAATTTTGACGCTGGAGCGCCGAAACTCACAAAAACCAACCACGAAGAACAGAACAACTCAATTTTCTGTCTAAAACTTCAATTCCAACACTAATTAACATGAATAACTAATGCAAATTACACATAAACTTCACCAAGCATACAAATACTAAATTAACACAACTTAAACCATAATTTTAGAAAAATTAAATACTAGAATAACATATTTTAAAACCTAAAAACTCCATTTTTGATATTTCTTGACATAGTGAATACTGTAATCATAATGATACACCAATTTGATTCTTTGAACTAAGTTCTCTGTAATTCTTAACAAACTAACTAATATAGTCACAGTTCAATTTCACACACTAAATTGATCATCATAATTGTTATTTACATAAGCTACATAAGAAATACATATACTGATATTATTTCTTCCTACTGTCAAACGAATTTATCATGAAATTCTCGTTTAAGCACTACCTCTAATCATCATAAACTCATATAATAACTATATAATCAAGTACCATACCAAGTTATACATGTATATCAACAATTCATCCCATAAAATATTTTACAGAGAACTTTTTGGGAAGAAGAAAAACATGAAACTTTTAGAGAAAGAGATTGAGCTCCTACCTTGGATTAGGAAGATGATTATTATTATTTTCTCTAAATTCTTTTCTACAACACCTGTTAAAATCACTCACAAATTCTCTCTAGTTTTCCTCCTTTCTTCTTTTTCTCTCTGTAAACTTCAACTGAGTCTTTCTTCTCCCTAACTCTAACATACGTATAATATTATAACGTAAAATAATAATATAGATATTAAGTATAGGATTTAACTGACATCAGTTATAATTTTTTTGAAAATCAAAAGCCATAAGGCTTGTTTGGCTAAGCTTAATAAAAATAACCCATTAAATCCTTACACCTTGTTTGGCAAATCTAACTAAAACAAATAGATTAATCCTTATACCTTGTTTGATAAAACATCATTAAATTAAAGACTTATTATGCAACAAGACATGTTTAGAAAAACCAAATTAAACTCTTTTTATTTATTTTAATAACTCCTTTATAGCAAGGTTATTAGTCACACTTTTATTAAATTAATAAATCAATTAAAACATTAATATATTAAATTACTTTAACACATAAATCATTATCACATAATTATAATTTCTTTTATAATTATAATTTTATTTAACCAACTAATATTTTAAATTACAATTTCTCATTTAAAATATTATAACTTATTTAAATCACCATAAGCTCTCTAGCTTACTTATTAAATTATATTATTATATAATCTCATAACAATTAATTTACTTAGCTCCTTAATTATTTACTCAACAAATAATTAAATCACATCAACTCAATTTGCCATATAATTCAATAAATATTTAATATTGCCAATAAATATTTAATATTTAATATTTAATTATTTATTCAACAAATAATTAAATAAATCACATCACTCAAATTGAACAATTATTTATTCAACAATAACATATCCATTAAATACTTAAATAAATCAATAAATATTTAATATCACGCTTTAAAATTATGGAATGTTACAGATTCACCTTCTCGTCATATATATCTTAATAGCGCGACCAATTTCAATGATTATCACTATCAGAGGCTAAGTGATTGTAGAACCAAACATAATTAGGGCCCATACAGAAAATTGGTCAACTCAGCTACTAACCGATATAGGAAGCTAAGTGGTTGTTACACCAAGGACAATTCTCCGCCCATACAAAGAATTATTCAACTTAACAACTATATCGCATAAGAAGCTAAGTGGTTCTAAAACCACGTACAATTTCCCCACCCATACAAGGAATCATACAACTCAGCTGTTGATATGAGTCCTCAATTGAAATTTTACAACTTCTAAATCTCTCTTTACTTAATACAAATTTTCTTTAATTCGTATACTATCCTTCATAACTCAATCTGAGTTCTTCTTCCCGTACTACTTCATAGTACCCTTCATTCATAGCATTAACTATAAATCATTCATCATTTAACAACTCATTTGTTACTACGAATCACTATGATCACGAGGTGATCTTCTTATCCTTCTCTCTACGATTATAGTCTTAGGTACTCCTACCTAAGGTTTATAACCTATCAGCTGTGATACCAACTTGTAACGCCCCGAAATTCGGTCTATCTTTACACCCAGATTTCGTACGTCACGAGTACATCATTCATCCAACATACATCAATATATACTGAAATATATCAACATACACTCTCAAATTCCAGGTTCTAGAAATCTTATAACCTATTTCATTACAAACAATGATAATACATTATTCATTTCATCTTACAAGAGTGACTTTTATTTGCCACCAAGGATACATAACAGTTTATTAAGCTAGTCTATAATTTAATTTCATCTTTCTATATTACAAGTCTTCATTTGATCTTCTCGCTCATTCACATTCTGAATGACACTTCATCTGGATACCGTCAGCTTGATCTTTATAGGGTCTTTAAGTTCTTTTAACATCGTTCGCAAAAAATGTTTTTCATTTAAAGCAAGTGTGAGCATTCAATTGCCCAGCAAGTTATAACAGTTAAACAAACAACTTCAAGAGTTTGAACATTTCTTTAGAACTTCGATAACCGAACAAAGGTTATGAAGCAGCTTGAATAATAGGAATAGTCCCGATTTCTATCATCTTAAAACATCTGCCATTCTCACTTTGAAATACTTTCATTCCACTACCTTTTTCATACACATCTTGTCTGGCTAGAATCATTAGCACAGACTTAATCAATAACGGTTCATGTATAAACAGAGCATACTTGTATTGAACAGTCAATCATAGAACAGTTCATATCATAGAAACACCGAAGTGTTTAAATTATGGCCTCATACATACTACCAACTTGTACATACATCGCACATATGCACATAGACAAGACTTCTCAAGTTCAACATCTGAGAAATCTGAGAAGTTTAAGAAACTAGCACTCATTTAGAATATGAATGAAGTTAGGAAATTTGCCTTACGCCCAGCCACAACTTACGTTGAACTGCTCATTCCAATTCCTATATAATACATAAGGAGAAAACATAAACACCAATTAGTCATATACTTGATTTACGCATTGGTTTAGTTAACTTTACTTCTTAGGGTTCGCGTTCTTGCAAATCTCAGTTTACGTGACCTACTTTCTTTACCGATTTAAGGCTTTCTTGATAATTCATATCTTATTTAATATTAATACTTTTGTTATCCATTACATGAACCCCATGTTCATTACTCGTTCTTAGTGTCGAAGCCATACCAATCATTGTATGTTAAGACCGATCGTTCATCGCAACAACGTTACGTTCACAGAGTCTATACACTTCACACTTAGCTATCATTATCATGACATAACATTGAAATGTTATTCATTAACCTCGTCACTCAACGTCCAAGGAATTACAACCATAGCAATCCCTCACGTTAGTTTATCACGACTACGATCCCCGGATATCGGTTCCTTAACTCGCACTTACAATCGTTGTCTTTTAATCTCATTTAATCTTTCCGTTCAACCTTTACTACGGGTTTAATTCACTAGATTAAGTGTTACATTAGTTGGACATTATGTTCTTTATCTTCCCTTATGTTTCCCCCAAGAGTTGAGCAATTAAAAGCTCTTCTCTGGCTTTTCCTTCACACTGGCGCTGCGGCGCCACTCTCCTCATTAACTCTCACGTCGCGGCGTGAGTTGGAAGTACCCGACTCCCCAGTCTGGCACTACAGCGCCACATAACAAAGCATGGCTGGCGCTGCGTCGCCAAGCCCTAATTCTTGAAAATTTCTCTAAGTGTTAAATCCACTTTGAGACGTTTACTTTTCGATCTCATAACTTCTTCGTTATAACTCGGAACGAGATTGTTCCAAAGCCATTCTCTTCCTTATCTTACGTACTTCAATACCCTTTAGATAAAACTTCATTCTGAATCCGTTAATGTGCCATTCAATTGGCTTGATCTTCACCCTTTGTTCATTTTTACGCTTTTAACGCTCTTCGTTTGTTCGTCCGTAATTCGGTCATCCGAACTCGAAACTCGTTCGTTCTTGAGTCCACGACTCACGTTTTCTATGTTCTCTTACTTCCTTATGAAACCCTTCACGTTTGGGTTCATTTACTAACTTTCTAATTCTCGTTTGTCTTTTACAAAATTCTCGCCATAACTTTGTTATAACTAAGTTTTAATCCGCTCTTCATGAACGTTTCTACCGTTCCTAACCAAGCAATAAGCAACTAACTTATATGCGATGTTTTTAAACTTGTCCATCAACAACAATTACACTACGATGGTTTTAAATTTGTCCATCAACAACGTTCTTCGTGTTCTTCGCGTGTTCTTCGTGTTCTTCGTTTGTTCTTCATTTTAATCGATATTTTGGATTACGATTCCACTTTTTATTGGAATTTGATGTTATAGAACACCATTCCTTACTTATTTCACCTACTCATTCATAATATTCATTCAGATCGCTCAAAATCCTCACGAATCTTATACTTCCTTAAGAAATTTACAAACTAAACTTCTAATTCTCATTTCTTTATTTTCTTATGATTTCAACCATATGAAATCATTACTAACATCTTTTACTCCCTATTCTCATTAAGTTATATTTTAAACATATTAAACTTAAAGAAAATATTAGAAGAGACTAGGGTTCAGATTACCGTTCTTCTTTAACCTTCTCCCGTCGGACAAAGTTTGTACACGGGCTAACCTTTCCTCCTCCTCCTCCCATCCAAACTCTCTCTCTCTCTCAAGTGTCTTTGGATTTTCAAAATCCCCAAAACAATGAAATGAGCTTCCTATTTATAGAAAACCAAAGCTTAGGGTAAATTGGTCATTTCGCCCCCTTAACCTCCTTACTATTCCTATGCTTAGCCACCAAGTCTACTTAGCCACCAAGTTTACTTAGCCATTAAGTCTTCTTAACCCTTAAGTCTTCTTAACCATTAAGTCTTCTTAACCCTTAAGTTTACTTACTCATTAAGTTTACTTAGCCCTTAAGCATAAGCACTTTACTTAATTATTAAGTTTACTTAGCTATTACTTAACTTATCCCTTACTTAGCCTTTAAGGCTAAATCGTATTCTATGAATCTCATTCTCGTATTCTCTTCGTATATAGTTCGTACGATATTCGTATTATACGTCGTAATAATCATCGTACTATACTCGTATAATAACTAGTATTACACTCGTATTCCTTACGCATAATAACCCTAATTATTATATGAAATTATTAAATTCTCGGAACTTACTTTTCCTAACCCTTAGGTTTTAAGTCCGTAGGCAAAAATTTCATTTTTGCCATAACTGAAATATTATTGAATATTCCATCACGTCTCAAAATTATACGTAATCATTAACTTCTTAGAATTTCAAAATAAATCTCCAAACAGAAACTGATGAATAGTGCCTATTTCGTCTTTTTCCCTGAAAATATTTTTGTTCCCGGAAAAATTTTATTTTCGTCTTGCAAATTCTTATTCGTTCAATCTAGCTCGCAGCCAGAATACTCCCAACTTATAATCATTGTAAGACCCCAACTTATTAATAAATAAAATCAAATTTTCTCTAAATATTATTGTGAATAATAAGGGGTTAATTTGATATAATACTTTGGTTATGGGTGAAATGTGCAAATTTTGCAAAATAAGCAAGTGGTTATAAAATATTCATTTTGTCGGGGAATATTCGTTTGGTCGTGAAATATTCTTGCCGTCGGGGAATATTCGTATGACGGCGCAGCCTTGTGTGGGCCCCATAATGAAAAGCGATTGGATAAAGAAAACGACAAGTATAAGTTGTTTATAAATAACGGCGTAGTTGTTACCGTTAATACTGTTGGAATACCTGGTGGTTAAAATACAGTAGCACACGGTATTGCACCAATTATTGATTCTTACGTAAGAAGGCACTACTCAATAATTGTTACAGTAGTTACTGTTCAATATTTTATTTTATTGATTCAGTAATTGTTGCGTTGATATTTTTTATTATTGTTATTTCAATAATTGTTGCTGCACAATATTTTCTATTATCAGATCAATAATTCATATTATTTGAGTAATATTATTAGATAACATTATTGGCAATGTCTAGAAAGTTCTGTCTAAGGAGAGGTTTGGTCATCTAATTGCGCGCCAGTAAGGAGAAATCCTTATTGGAAAGCCCCCTCTTTCCTGGGAACGGCCTGGTTGTCATAAATGTGATTCTGTAATATTATTTGTGAATAATTAATTATTGATTCATATGATAAGAAAATATTTATTTTATGTGGATATAAATGAGGGATATATTTTTGTGACTAAAAATGAAGGAGTTAACGTTGAGGTTTTTATCAGTATTTTTGTCGGAATGGAGGTATTAAAAATCAGGGTTTTTTGAGATATTTTGCGGGGGTTATAATTTTTAATCCGACCGTTGGATCGTGGTAATTTTTGGATATGTTATACATATATAAGTTGAGTATATGTCCACAAATTTTGAACCGTTAAAAATGAACGTATGATTTATTATGAATTTTACGAGATGACTGGTTCAGAAATTATTGAATTTTCGGAGTTTATCATTTTGAAAGAAAATTCTAGAATTGGTGGGCCCCACTCTTGGTTGGTGAAAAAATGTGCTGAGATTTTTATTCAAATGTGGTGGGTGGGAATAGTAGCAGGTAAAGTCATCAGGTTGCAGGTTAAGTCTGCTTCGGCGTGCTAACATTTTCCTATAAATAGAGGGCAAAGTTAGAATTGAAAATCACACCAGAAACAAGTTTTCTCTCTTTCTCTCTCTAGATTATTGAGTGTATTTTGTGAGTATTTAGATACTTTGAGAGTTTTTATTAATCAGAGCAAGTTTCTTTCAGCCTTATACCGGTATTCCGACCAGAAGTACTGATATCTTGAGGTAAGGGATATTATTTTCTTCTTAATGATATTATTTTCTTCAATATCATTATGTTGAAATATTGATATGAGTTTTTATCAAATTTAGAACTTTTTGTGTCGATGTTACTATTCACGTATACGGCACTATTCACGTATATGGTACTATTCACGAATACGGCACTATTCACCGAAAAATAAAGTTTTCCCTTTTTGTCCAAGATGTCTATTATGGTTACTATCTTTGATTGTATCCATGTTTTGATCTTTATTTTTGAATTCTGCTTCACAATTGATTATTATGAAGTATTATTGATCTTGGATAAACTGTTATACGAATCCCTAATATTTGTCCTTCTGTCTCACTGGATTCGTTTCCTTTAAAATATTTTTCATCATCCTCAGTCCTAAATTATGATACTACTGAATATCTTTGGCCTATAGTGCAAAGATGAATGATTAACTGATAAATATCTTTGGCCTGTAATGCAAAGATGAACAGGTGTTGAGATGAACATGACCGACTGGTGATACAAATGAATATCTTTGGCCTGTAGTGCAAAGATGAATATTTGGTTAAAGATGATTATTAATCGATGTTACAGGGATAAAATATTGATGATGGACTTTTAAATCTTAGAAGATAGTAGAATTCTTTATCTACTTGCCTCTTCTAATGGTTTGCTATTTTCGCTGCAGTTGTTGATCTAAAACTTGTTGTCGATTATATTCTATCAGATTTTTCCCTGTTGAAGACTAATGATAATTTATTGTATATTATCTTAGTCATAATATTCTTTACTAGGCTAGTTGAGCTCACCCTTTTCCTTTTTGTTCCATTTTTCTTCTCAGGAGGTGAGAACATAGCAGGATCTAGTCGGGGTATGGAGTGATGGTTCTAGAAAGATGTTTTAGCAGTCCTCACTATTTCTGTAAAATAGTGTTTGAATAATTGTAATGAGGATTTATTTGAGTGTGGATATTGTCCAGAAGATAATATTTGTATTTAAACTCACAGTATGTGTTGTCGTATTTTGCACGACAATTGTATTATTGAAGTTGTAGTTTGCTTTCTGTACCATGTATTTGGCGACTCAGAATGGGTGTTGTATACCTATTTTGGGGGCGTCACAATCATCCTAGGTTATAGAACGATTAATAAACACATAGCACCTAATATTATTACTAAAAATTAGTTTTATGAATAACTAATTCTTTAAACCTAAATTCTGGACGATCCAAATTTTCGGGTCGTCACATTTACGATTCAGTTCGGCATATCATCCTCAAACGGACGGGCAATCAGAAAGGACTATTCAAACTCTTGAAGATCTATTAAGACTCTGTGTCCTAGATTTCAAAGAAAGTTGGGACAAGTACCTACCATTGGTGGAATTCTCCTACAATAATAGTTATCAAGCAAGTATAGGTGTGGCTCCATTCGAAGCATTGTATGGACGAAAGTGTCGCTCTCCAGTATGTTGGGACGAGATGGGTGTAGCAACGTTGTTGGGATCAGAATTGGTACGCATGACTACGGAAAAGATTCAAATGATCCGGCAACGTATAAAGACCTCACAAGATCGATAAAAAAGTTATATTGATCTTCATCGAAAGGACGTAGAATTTAATATTGGGGATCACGTATTGTTACGTGTTGCTCCATGGAAGGGAGTTACAGGATTCGGAAAGAGAGAAAAGCTCAATCCATAATTTATTGGTATATTTGAGATTCTTGATCGCGTAGGAAATATGGCCTATAGATTCGCATTACTTCCAAGCATGTCTCGTGTTCATAATGTTTTTCACATATTTGTGTTTCGTAAATATGTGAAAGACCCAAACCACATTATTGAGTTAGAACCAGACGAGATAACCGAAGATTTAACGAACGAGGAGGTACCTGTCAAGATCTTGGATAGGAAGGAGCATATCCTACGCACAAAGATTATATATACCACAAGTCAAAGTTTTGTGGAGGAACCATGCTATTGAGAAAATGACCTGGGAGTTGGAATCGAAAATGAAAGTAAGGGACCCTCACCTTTTTGAAACACCAGGTACGTACGTCAATTTTGAGGATGAAATTTCATATGGAGAGGAGGTTGTAAGACCCCAACTTTTTATAAATAAAATTGATTTTCCTCTATTCATTATTTTGAAATAGTAAGGGGTGAATTTGATTAATGTGGTTAGTTATAGGTAAAATACGCAAATATTTTAAAATAAGTAAGTGGCTATAAAATATTCATTATTGTCGGGGAATATTCATTTGGTCGTGAAATATTCTTGCTGTCGGGGAATATTCGTACGACGGCACAACCGTTTGTGGGTCCCATAATGGAAAACTGTCAGATGAAGAAAACGACAAGTAGGAGTTTTTTTAAATAGCGGCGTAGTTACTACTGTTAACACTGTTGAAATACCTGGTGGTTAAAGTACAGTAATACGCATGGTTGCACAGTAGCATATGGTATTACACAGTATTTTTGGAATATTGATTCTTACGTAAGAAGGCACTACTCAATAATTGTTATAGTAATTACTTTTCAATATTTTATTTTATTGATTCAATAATTGCTACGTTGATATTTTATATTATTATTATTTCAATAATTGTCACTGCACAATATTTCTCATTATCAGATTAATAATTTATATTATTTGAATAATATTATTAGATAGCATTATTAGCAATGTCTAAGAAAGTTCTGTCTAGAAAAGGAGTTTGGTCACCTAATTGCGCGCCAGTAAGGAAAAATCCTTATCGGAAAGCCCCCTCTTTCCTGGTTATCATTATTGTGATTCTGTAATATTATTTTTGAATAATTAATTATTGATTTATATGATAAGAAAATATTTATTTTATGTGGATAAATGAATGAATTAATGCTGAGATATTTTATCAGTATTTTATCGGAATGAAGGTATTAAAAATCATCCGTATGTGATTTTCGGTCATTTTTTGTTTGGAATTTAGAAAAACTTTCTTCTACAAAGTTGTAGAGAATTGCATTTTTTATGGAATGGACATAAGGTTCATATTTTTCTGATAAAATGGCTATTTATTATGAATTATTGAAGTTTTGAAAATAAATGATTTTATTAAAAACATAGGTGGGCCCACTTTTGGTTGTTGTGGAAAAAATTACTGAATTTCAAGTGTGGTGTGCATGAATAACAATGGATAAAAGTTACCGGTAGCAGGTTAGTCTGCTTTGGCGTTCTAAGCATTTTTCTATAAATAGGGTGCTTAGGTTAGAATTGAAAATCACACCAGAATCTGAAGTTTTTTCTCTCTATAATATCAAGTATATTTTTGTGAGTATTTAGATATCTAGAGTGTTTCTATTCAGTGCAAGTTTCTTTCAACATTATATCCGATATTTCAGCCAGAAGTACTATTCTTTTGAGGTAAGGGATATTATTTTCTTCGTAAATGTTGTTATTTCGTTCAATATCATTATGCCGAAATATTGGTATGAATTTTATTATGAAATTTTTGTCTTTTCATGTCGAGGTTACTATTCACGTATATGGCACTATTCATATATACGGTACTATTCACGAGTACTATTCACGAAGTATGATTTTTCTTATGAAATTGTTACCTTTTGTGTCGGGGTTACTATTCACGTATACAGCACTATTCACATATACGTCACTATTCACGAATACGACACTATTCACAGAAAAATTAAATTTTCTTTTCTTTGTCCAAGTTGTCTATTATGGTTACTATCTTTGATTATATCCATGATTTGTTCTTCATTCCTGAATTTTGCTCCACAGTTGATTATTATGGAGTATTTTTGAACTTGAATAAACCAAATTACGAATCCCTAATCCTTGTCCTTTTATCTCACTGGATTCTTTGTCTTTAAAATATTTTCATAATCCTCAGTCCTAAATGATGATATAGCTGAATATCTTTGGCATGTAGTGCAAAGATGAATGATTACCTGATGAATATCTTTAGCACGTACTGTAAAGATGGACATGTGTTGAGATGAACATTACCAATTGGTGATACAAATGAATATCTTTAGCCCGTAGTGCAAAGATAAATATTTGATTTAAGATGTATATTGATTGATGTTACAGGGATAAAATATTGATGATGAACCTTTAAATCATAGAAGATAGTAGATTTCATTCTCTGCTTAACTCTTCTAATGAATTGTTATTTCCACTGCGAATATTGATCTAAAACTTGTTGTCCATTATATTTTATCTGATTTATTGAAGGCTAACGATAATTTGTTCTAAATTATCTTAGTCATAATATTATTTACTGGGCTAGTTGAGCTCACTCTTTTCCTTTTTGTTCCATTTTTCTTCTCAGAAGGCGAGAATATAGTAGGAACTAGTCGGGGTGTGGAGTGATGTTTCAAGTCAGTTGTTTTAGCAGTCCTCATTATTTTGTAAAATAGTGTATCAATAATTGTAATGATGACTTATTTAAGTTTGGATATTGTCTAGAAGACAATATTTGTATTTAAACTCACAGCTTATGTAAGACCCCAGCTTATTAATGAATAAAATCAAATTTTCTCTAAACATTATTGTGAATAATAAAGGGTTAATTTGATATAATACTTTGGTTATGGGTGAAATGTGCAAATTTTGCAAAATAAGCAAGTGGTTATAAAATATTCATTTTGTCAGGGAATATTCGTTTGGTCGTGGAATATTCTTGCTGTCGGGAAATATTCGTACGACGGCACAGCCTTGTGTGGGCCCCATAACGGAAAGCGATTGGATGAAAAAAATGACAAGTATAAGTTGTTTATAAATAACGGCGTAGTTGTTACCGTTAATACTGTTGGAATACCCGGTGGTTAAAATACAGTAGCACACGGTATTGCACCAATTATTGATTCTTACGTAAGAAGGCACTACTCAATAATTGTTACAGTAGTTACTGTTCAATATTTTATTTTATTCATTCAATAATTGTTGCGTTGATATTTTATATTATTGTTGTTTCAATAATTGTTGCTGCACAGTATTTTCCATTATCAGATCAATAATTCATATTATTTGAGTAATATTATTAGATAACATTATTGGCAATGTCTAGAAAGTTCTGTCTAAGGAGAGGTTTGGTCATCTAATTGCGCGCCAGTAAGGAGAAATCCTTATTGGAAAGTCCCCTCTTTCCTGGGAACGGCCTGATTGTCATAAATGTGATTCTGTAATATTATTTGTGATTAATTAATTATTGATTCATATGATAAGGAAATATTTATTTTATGTGGATATAAATGAGGGACATATTTTTGTGGTTAAAAATGAAGGAGTTAATGTTGAGATTTTTATCAGTATTTTTGTCGGAATGGAGGTATTAAAAATCAGGGTTTTTGAGATATTTTTCGGGGGTTATAATTTTTAATCCGACTGTTGGATCGTGGTAATTTTTGGATATGTTATACATATATAAGTTGAGTATATGTCCACAAATTTTGAACCGTTAAAAATGAACGTATGATTTATTATGAATTTTACGAGATGACTGGTTCAGAAATTGTTAAATTTTCGGAGTTAATCATTTTGGTGAAAAATTCTAAAATTGGTGGGCCCCACTCTTGGTTGGTGAAGAAATGTGCTGAAATTTTTATTCAAATGTGGTGGGTGGGAATAGTAGCAGGTAAAGCCATCAGGTTGCAGGTTAAGTCTGCTTCGGTGTGCTAACATTTTCCTATAAATAGAGGGCTAAGTTAGAATTGAAAATCACACCAGAAACAAGTTTTCTCTCTTTCTCTCTCTAGATTATTGAGTGTATTTTGTGAGTATTTAGATACTTTGAGAGTTTCTATTCATCAGAGCAAGTTTCTTTCAGCCTTATACCGGTATTCCGACTAGAAGTACTGATATTTTGAGGTAAGGGATATTATTTTCTTCTTGATGATATTATTTTCTTCAATATCATTATGCTGAAATATTGATATGAACTTTTTATCAAATTTGGAACTTTTTGTGTCGGGGTTACTATTCACGTATACGTTACTATTCACGTATACGGCACTATTCACGAATACGGCACTATTTACTGAAAAATAAAATTTTTCCTTTTTGTCCAAGATGTCTATTATGGTTACTATCTTTGATTGTATCCATGTTTTGATCTTTATTTTTGAATTCTGCTTCACAGTTGATTATTATGAAGTATTATTGATCTTGGATAAACTGTTATGTGAATCCCTACTATTTGTCCTTCTGTCTCACTGGATTCGTTCTCTTTAAGATATTTTTCATCATCCTCAGTCCTAAATGATGATATTACTGAATATCTTTGGCCTGTAGTGCAAAGATGTATGATTACTTGATGAATATCTTTGGCCTGTAATGCAAAGATGAACAGGTGTTGAGATGAACATGACTGACATGTGATACAAATGAATATCTTTGGCCTGTAGTGCAAAGATGAATATTCGGATAAAGATGGTTATTAATTGATGTTACAGGGATAAAATATTGATGATGGACTTTTAAATCTTAGAAGATAGTAGAATTCATTCTCTACTTGACTCTTCTAATAGTTTGTTGTTTCCGCTGCAGTTGTTGATCTAAAACTTGTTGTCGATTATATTCTATCAGATTTTTCCCTGTTGAATACTAATGATAATTTATTGTATATTATCTTAGTCATAATATTCTTTACTGGGCTAGTTGAGCTCACCCTTTTCCTTTTTGTTCCATTTTTCTTCTCAGGAGGTGAGAACATAGCAGGATCTAGTCGGGGTATGGAGTGATGGTTCTAGAAAGATGTTTTAGCAGTCCTCACTATTTCTGTAAAATAATATTTGAATAATTGTATTGAGGACTTATTTAAGTGTGGATATTGTCTAGAAGATAATATTTGTATTTAAACTCACAATTTGTGTTGTCGTATTTTGCACGACAATTGTATTATTGAAGTTATAGTTTGCTTTTTGTAATGTATTTGGTGACTCAGAATGGGTGTTGTATACCTATTTTAGGGGCATCACAGTTCGTATCAGAGCTTAGGGATATGGTCTCTGGCAGAGATCGGGGAATAGAACTAGGAGGGGAGAGATGAGAATCCTTCGCTAGTGTGTCCTACCTAAGCTTATTTATTGGTCAGTCATAATATAGGAATATTATGTGATATGTTAATTTGTTTAATTAACCCTTGTTTTATGGCAGTATTTAAGAATGGCTGCTGATAACGTTAACAATGGAGTGTATGAGACTGTGGAACAACCTTTAGTTACAAATCAGGAGAACATGCAACGGGAAGGCAATATTCCTCCTGTAAACAACACTACCGAACAAACGATGAATGATGGAATGTTTAGGAGCTTTTTGCAGTTCATGCAAAATCAGACGAGGGAGACTCGTGTGCAGAATACAGGTGAAAATGATAACAACGCGCGATTTGTCACAGCCAAGCAGTTCAAAGAATTGGGACCACCAGAATTTAAGGGAAAGCCGGATCCGATCATGGCGGAAACGTGGGTCAAGCAAATTACCAAGATATTCGATGTCTTGGGATGCACGGAGGAACAGAAGGTTCCATTCGCCACATTTATGTTCCGCGGTGAGGCAGACTACTGGTGGGAGTCTGTGAAGCGTACCCAGCCTGACGCACTCAACATGTCCTGGGAAACATTTCAAAAACTGTTCAATGACAAGTACTTTCCTGAAAGTATTCGTCATATGAAGGAGGTGGAGTTTATCAGACTGTAACAAAACAACATGACGGTGTCCCAGTACGAGGCGAAGTTCGCTGAGTTATCCAGGTTTGCACCTCATTTGGTAGAGAATGAGGAACGAATGACAAGGATGTTTCTGAGAGGTCTAAAACCCGAATTCGTCAATACCTTATCTCTCATAAATTTTCTCTGTATTCAGATGTTGTCAACAGGGCTCAATTATTAGAGCGAGATAGTGAGTATGTTCAACCGAGGGATCACAACCAGGGTCATACCGGTGACAGCAGTCATCAGAGCGATGATAACCAACGAGGAGGGAAAAATACGAACAAAGGCGGTAACCACTCGGGTGGTCATCGTGGCCATGATAATAGGAGAGGTGAGTCAAGTGAAAATTTCAGAAAGAGGAGATTCAACAATGACGGGAAGACATCAGCAGCAACACCAGCACTAACAACAAATTCTAGGGGAGGAGAACGACCGCCAGTTAGATGTTACAAATGCAGGAAAGAGGGACATATCAGCCCAAACTGTCCACAACAATCCAAGGTATGTTACAACTGTGGAAAGGAAGGCCACATAGCTCGAGATTGTTCTGTAGGAAAACCAAGTTCAACGGGGATGGTGACTCCAAGGGCTTTCCCGGATAAGTCGAAATCAGCGGTTCCTGGAAGAGCGTTTGTCGTGACTGGCCAAAACGCGAGAAACCCGAACGAGGTGATCACGGGTAAGCTAATCTTGAATTCTTGAGAAGTTTATACTTTACTAGATACCGGTTCTACCCATTCTTTTATCTCTCCTGCTTGTGCTCAACGTTTAAACTTGACTCCGGAGAAATTGGACTTTAACTTATCTGTTGAAACTCCGTTGGGTGAAACCTTCGTTACATCTACAGTTTATAAATCTTGCATGATCCAAGTTGGCACTATCACATTACCTGTTGATCTTATCTCTTTAAAGATACTTACTTTTGATGTGATTTTAGGAATTGATTGGTTAACCACTCATCATGCTAAAATTGATTGTTTTCGTAAGGTTGTTAGTTTTCATATTCCTAACCAACCTGTCATACGAATCCAAACTACTAAACCACTAAAATCAGTCACTGTCATATCAAGCCACAAAGCTATTCGTTTATTGAAAAACGGATGTCAAGCTTTCTTAGCCCATGTTATGGATTTGAACAAAGACAAGTCAGATTTGAATAATATTTCTATTGTTAGAGAATTTCCCGATGTATTTTCTGAAAAACTTCCTGGTCTACCCCCAGAACGTGAAGTTGAATTCTTTATTGACCTTGAACCCGGTACAGAGCCCATTTCTAAAACCCCATATCGAATGGCTCTTATTGAACTTCAGGAGTTAAAAGTCCAACTACAGGAGTTATTGGACATCGGTTTTATTCGTCCTAGTACATCTCCTTGGGGTGCTCCTGTTTTATTCGTAAAGAAGAAAGACGTGAGTATGCGACTTTGTATCGACTATCGAGAATTGAATCATGTCACTATCAAGAATAGGTATCCGCTACCTCGCATTGATAACCTGTTTGACCAGTTGCAAGGAGCACAATTCTTTTCAAAGATCGATCTTCGTTCTGGATATCATCAGCTGAAGATTAAAACTAAGGATATTCCAAAGACTGCCTTCAGAACTCGGTACGAGCATTATGAATTCTTAGTCATGTCTTTTGGATTGACTAATGCTCCTGCTGCCTTCATGGATATGATGAACCGTGTATTCAAATAATATTTAGATCAGTTCGTTGTTGTCTTTATTGATGACATCCTCATCTATTTCAAAAGCCGTGAAGATCATGAGCGCCATTTGAAGCTGGTACTGCAAAGGCTTCGTGAAAACAAGCTTTATGCCAAACTGAAGAAATGTGAGTTTTGGCTTGAGGAAGTAGCATTCCTTGGGCACGTGGTGTCAAAACATGGAGTATCTGTCGACCCGGCGAAGATTGAAGCCATACAAAGTTGGGAGCAACCGAAGTCGGTAACCGAAGTACGTAGCTTTCTGGGCTTAGCTGGTTATTATCGGAGATTTGTGGAAGGATTTTCTCGAATCACTACTCTGTTAACTCAGCTGACTCGGAAGGATACAAAATTCGGTTGGAGCGAGGATTGTGAGAAGAGTTTTCAAGAACTCAAGAGGAGACTTATTTCGGCACCTGTTCTGACAATACCATCTGGTTCGGATGGATTTGTTATCTACAGCGATGCTTCAGGCAAAAGGTTAGGATGTGTTCTCATGCAACATGGGAAAGTTATAGCCTATGCCTCGCGACAACTTAAAGAATATGAGAGGAATTATCCTACTCATGATTTGGAGTTGACAGCAGTCGTTTTCGCGTTGAAGATCTGGAGACACTACCTTTATGGGGAGAAAGTGGAGATCTATACAGATCATAAAAGCCTCAAATATTTCTTCACCCAAAAGGAACTCAACATGCGGCAGCGACGTTGGCTCGAGCTGTTGAAAGATTACGATCATACCATCTAATATCATCCTGGAAAAGCAAACGTAGTAGCTGACGCATTGAGTAGAAGATCATATGCGGGTATGAGTGCAATGTTGTTAACACAAAGGCCCATTATGTATGACTTACAAAGGATGGAGATAGAGATTAAGGCTCCAAGTACCCACATGATAATATCAAATATACGAGTAGAATCGACTTTAATCGATAAAGTTAAAGCTGCTCAAGCTACGGACATAGAGCTGATGCGTATGAAGAAGAAAGTGCAAGAAGGTGCTTTCCAAAAGCAAGAATCGATGAAGAAGGAATACTTCGAGTTAACTCCAGACTTTGTGTTCCTAACGATTTTGACTTGAAGCATAGAATAATGATGGAGGCACACAACACACCGTTTGTAATCCATCCTGGGAGTACCAAAATGTATCACGATCTTCGACATACATTTTGGTGGAGCAATATGAAAAGAGAGATCGCGGAGTTTATCTCGAGGTGTTTAACTTGTCAACGTGTAAAGGCGGAGCATCAAGTGCCAAAGGGTCCATTGCAACCACTTGAGATCCCGAAATGGAAGTAGGAACACATTACCATGGATTTCGTTACAGGTCTTCCCAAGGTTTCTCAAGGCATAGATGCGATTTGGGTTATTGTAGATAGATTAACCAAGTCTGCTCATTTCTTACCGATACGTGAGACTTATTCCCTTGAACGTCTTGCGAGTATGTATGTGAACGAGATTGTGAGATTGCATGACATGCCAGTATCCATAGTTTCGGATTGTGACCCAAGATTCACTTCACGATTTTGGGATAGCTTGCAGAAAGCTATGGGCACGGATTTACGATTCAGTTCGGCATACCATCCTCAAACGGACGGACAATCAGAGAGGACTATTCAAACTCTTGAAGATCTATTAAGACTCTGTGTCCTAGATCTCAAAGGGAGTTGGGATAAGTACCTACCATTGGTGGAATTCTCCTACAACAACAGTTATCAGGCTAGCATAGGTGTGGCTCCATTCGAGGCGTTGTATGGAAGAAAATGTCGTTCTCCAGTATGCTGGGACGAGGTGGGTGAAGCAACATTGTTGGGACCAGAGTTGGTACGCATGACTATAGAGAAGATCCAAACGATTCGACAACGTATACAAACGGCACAGGATCGACAAAAGAGTTATGCGGATCTTCATCGAAAGGACGTGGAATTTAATATTGGGGATCATGTATTGTTACGTGTTGCATCATGGAAGGGAGTTACAAGATTTGGGAAGAGGGGAAAGCTCAATCCAAGATTTGTTGGTCTATTTGAGATTCTTGAGCGAATAGGAAATGTGGCATATAGACTCGCATTACCTCCAAGCATGTCTCGTGTACATAATGTTTTTCACATATCTATGCTTCGTAAATATATTAAAGACCCGAACCATATTATTAAGTTAGAACCAGACGAGATAGCTGAAGATTTAACGAACGAAGAGGTACCTGTTAAGATCTTGGATAGGAAAGAGCATGTCCTACGCACAAAGGTTATACCACAAGTTAAGGTTTTGTGGAGAAACCATGCTATTGAAGAAATGACCTGGGAGTTGGAATCAGAAATGAAAGCGAGGTATCCTCACCTTTTCGAAATATCAGGTACGTACGTCAATTTCGAGGACGAAATTTCATAAGGAGGGGAGGTTGTAAGACCCCAGCTTATTAATGAATAAAATCAAATTTTCTCTAAATATTATTGTGAATAATAAGGGGTTAATTTGATATAATACTTTGGTTATGGGTGAAATGTGCAAATTTTGCAAAATAAGCAAGTGGTTATAAAATATTCATTTTGTCGGGGAATATTCGTTTGGTCGTGGAATATTCTTGCTGTCGGGGAATATTCGTACGACGGCGCAGCCTTGTGTGGGCCCCATAACAGAAAGCGATTGGATGAAGAAAACGACAAGTATAAGTTGTTTATAAATAACGGCGTAGTTGTTACCATTAATACTGTTGGAATACCCGGTGGTTAAAATACAGTAGCACACGGTATTGCACCAATTATTGATTCTTACGTAAGAAGGCACTACTCAATAATTGTTACAGTAGTTACTGTTCAATATTTTATTTTATTGATTCAATAATTGTTGCGTTGATATTTTATATTATTGTTGTTTCAATAATTGTTGCTGCACAGTATTTTCCATTATCAGATCAATAATTCATATTATTTGAGTAATATTATTAGATAACATTATTGGTAATGTCTAGAAAGTTCTGTCTAAGGAGAGGATTGGTCATCTAATTGCGCGCCAGTAAGGAGAAATCCTTATTGGAAAGCCCCCTCTTTCCTGGGAACGGCCTGGTTGTCATAAATGTGATTCTGTAATATTATTTGTGAATAATTAATTATTGATTCATATGATAAGGAAATATTTATTTTATGTGGATATAAATGAGAGAAATATTTTTGTGGTTAAAAATGAAGGAGTTAATGTTGAGGTTTTTATCAGTATTTTTGTCGGAATAGAGGTATTAAAATTCAGGATTTTTGACATATTTTTGGGGGTTATAATTTTTAATCCGACCGTTGGATCGTGGTAATTTTTGGATATGTTATACATATATAAGTTAAGTATATGTCCACAAATTTTGAACCGTTAAAAATGAACGTATGATTTATTATGAATTTTACAAGATGACTGGTTCAGAAATTGTTGAATTTTCGGAGTTAATCATTTTGGTGGAAAATTCTAGAATTGGTGGGCCCAACTCTTGGTTGGTGAAGAAATGTGCTGAGATTTTTATTCAAATGTGGTGGGTGGGAATAGTAGCAGGTAAAGTCATCAGGTTGCAGGTTAAGTCTGCTTCGGTGTGCTAACATTTTCCTATAAATAGAGAGCTAAGTTAGAATTGAAAATCACACCAGAAACAAGTTTTCTCTCTTTCTCTCTCTAGATTATTGAGTGTATTTTGTGAGTATTTAGATACTTTGAGAGTTTCTATTCATCAGAGCAAGTTTCTTTCAGCCTTATACCGGTATTCCGACCAGAAGTACTGATATTTTGAGGTAAGGGATATTGTTTTCTTCTTAATGATATTATTTTCTTCAATATCATTATGCTGAAATATTGATATGAACTTTTTATTAAATTTGGAACTTTTTGTGTCGGGATTACTATTCACGTATACGTTACTATTCACGTATACGACACTATTCACGAATACGGCACTATTCACTGAAAAATAAAATTTTCCCTTTCTGTCCAAGATGTCTATTATGGTTACTATCTTTGATTGTATCCATGTTTTGATCTTTATTTTTGAATTCTGCTTCACAATTGATTATTATGAAGTATTATTGATCTTGGCTAAACTGTTATGTGAATCCCTACTATTTGTCATTCTGTCTCACTAGATTCGTTCTCTTTAAGATATTTTTCATCATCTTCAGTCCTAAATGATGATATTACTGAATATCTTTGGCCTGTAGTGCAAAGATGTATGATTACTTGATGAATATCTTTGGCCTGTAGTGCAAAGATGAACAGGTGTTGAGATGAACATGACTGACAGGTGATACAAATGAATATCTTTGGCCTGTAGTGCAAAGATGAATATTCGGATAAAGATGGTTATTAATTGATGTTACAGGGATAAAATATTGATGATGGACTTTTAAATCTTAGAAGATAGTAGAATTCATTCTCTACTTGACTCTTCTAATGGTTTGCTGTTTCCGCTGCAGTTGTTGATCTAAAACTTGTTGTCGATTATATTCTATCAGATTTTTCCCTGTTGAATACTAATGATAATTTGTTATATATTATCTTAGTCATAATATTCTTTACTGGGCTAGTTGAGCTCACCCTTTTCCTTTTTGTTCCATTTTTCTTCTCAGGAGGTGAGAACATAGCAGGATCTAGTCGGGGTATGGAGTGATGGTTCTAGAAAGATGTTTTAGCAGTCCTCACTATTTCTATAAAATAATATTTGAATAATTGTATTGAGGACTTATTTGAGTGTGGATATTGTCTAGAAGATAATATTTGTATTTAAACTCACAGTATGTGATGTCGTATTTTGCACGATAATTGTATTATTGAAGTTATAGTTTGCTTTCTGTACCATGTATTTGGCGACTCAGAATGGGTGTTGTATACCTATTTTGGGGGCGTCACAGCTTATGTGTTGTCGTATTTTGCACGACAATTATAATAATGAAGTTGTAGTTATTTTCTATGCCATGTATTTCGCGACTCAGAATGGGTTGTGTGGACCTAATTTGGGGGCGTTACATTAGTATTATGCATAATATAGGGTACAAGGAGTTGGCCGCTCTAAGTACTTGCCGAGGGGTATGACTTAATCTTTATGGTTATCTGGGTTTATCAAAGTCAAATCTTTGATAGTTACTCGAGAAGAGAAGTTCAAGATCCAATGGATTGCCCAGCATAAATTTGGAAAATATTCCACTTTGTTATTGCGTAGAATTGATTCTTGATTATTCAATAGAATATCGTAGAAACTTTGAAAGCGGTATACTCTTTCATTGTTGAATTATTGTTTTGCATAGGATGCGAGAAGACTTGTTATTGATTAACGATTTGTTCAGGTATTTCAAAGTTCTCTGAACTTTGGTGTTATTCTATCGAATTGATAGTCTGCTATTCTTGATTCTTTTACATTTATTGTATGTCTTTACTTGCGGAATAAACTTGTTGCTTACCCTTGCTTAAATAAAACATTTCAGCTAGGAACGAAGTGGCCGGAGGGGCAGAGAAGAACAAGGGCAAAGGTGTTTTGCTGGAGTAGTTATAGTGAACATTATTTATTATGTTGTATTTGTAAATCCTTTTTGTATATCTAAAGGGTATGTTTGTAAAGTTATGGTTAGATAACATGTGACAATGTATTAACAATATCAATTAATGAGGTGTATAATTCTATTCATAAATAAATGGGTAGTTAGATGTTATTTATATTATGGATCGTGAGCACCAAACTCGGGGGTCAGGTAACCCGGATTTGGAGGCGTCACAGTGGATAAGCTTCTACCTTCAATTTTTCATCACAGTTGGATTTCAGTTTCTCAAGTTTGGGGTATTGTGAATTGTGCACACCACCTGTTCGAGTAATTGTCAAAAACAAGTTTGGGAGGAAATTGTGATTGTAATTGACTGACATGGCACCTAAAACTCCATCAAAGCGCCAAAGTGGCGAAGGTTCAGGCTCTTCACCTTTGGCGAAGGTTCAGGCTCTTCACCACCCACACGTTCCTTCGACAGACGGAAGTTCATAAGTGTCAACGCCGCTGACAAATACGACTACTTAGTGCCCAAAGCATTAACTCCTGAGCGGGGATTGGCACCGAATTTTTTTGATGGGCAGATGTATCGACAAATATATGAGCAGGGCTGGGAGATGCTCACTGATGATCCTAACCCAGCCATAGTGAATATGGTGAAGGAGTTCTATGCTAATGCTGAGGATAAGGCGCCATACAGGGTATTTGTGAGGGGTAAACAGGTTCCATTCAGTCCAGAAGCCATAAACGAATACTACAGTCTGCGAGCCCCTACCACATGCCAATATACTCAGCTACGTGACAGCAATCCCGACTATGATCAGATTTTGACTGAGATATCTTGTAATAACCAAATATTTTCAATATAATTAAATAATAAAATTTTGCATTTAATTTTTTTTTATATAAAGGTAGGATTATGTGCAAAGAAAAGTATATGTATTTATGTGTTAAATAAAACTTATTTATTATATGAATAATTATAAATGAATTCCTTTAAGAATTATTGATCATTATAGGTAATATTCTTATTATAAATTAATTTCGTAATAAAAATATTTATTATTTGTTTTTCATGAAAATATGATTATAATGATTATTATGATATGTATTTTAATATATTAGTTAAGTTAATTATTTTAACTTAATTAATAAGGGTTTATATGAAGGTTATGTCGGATATGGATTCAAAACCCTAATTCTGGATTTTGAATAAGGAATGAGAACATTGATATAATATTATTTATATTTCAGTGATATAAACATGTCTGGTATGTATGGAATGCTAATGTGTGGAACAGTTATAGTAAAACAATGCAAAATCCTAGCATTACTGATAAACTATAGTACATAAGTCAATTACGACAGTAAGAAATTGTTAAGTTGTGTGTTATGTAATTAATGATAATTATTATTATATTTAATGTTAATTAGGTAAACCCTAATTAATATTTAGAAACCCTAATTACTAAATTAGAACCCTAATTGCTAAGTTATAAACCCTAAATATTAATTTAGTAAGGTTAATGGTAATTAGTATATTATAAAGTCTAATTTACATATCCTAGGTAATTAGTAAACCTAATTTAATTAGGGAACCCTAATTCATATTTTAGAAACTAAGATTCCCATCTTAACCCTAATTTCAAAATCCTAGAACTTGGACTTTTGGAACTTTAGGGCCAAACCCTAATGGGTGAGATGAAATGCCAACTTTGCCACAAAAAGTAAAAACCAAATGACATAATTGTCCTTTTGCATTATTTTAATAAGATAACTTGTATAGGTTGACATAACTTTTGTTGGTGACCAACCCAACCTAGCCATGTGCCTATAAACCATACAAATCAGCCATTTTCACATCCAAGTGCATTGCATCTATGGCATTATATAAGATCAACAGAGAGAAAGGCTACTAACTTGCTCATTTTTTTTCCAACACTCAACTCACTTCTCTCTCAACTAAAACCTCTGAATTCTAGTGTTGGATCAGTCCCAAAACACAGCCCCACTATCACTTCTAGCATATCAGAGGTCAGAATCAAGAATTGGTTCATAGAAAGGTAAAACCCTAAACCTAAAATTCGATCTTTGATTCCATGTTTGATGTTACTTTTTGTGTGTTAAATATGTTGTTTGTAGTCCATATAGATGATCTGGGTTGGTAGATGATAGATCAATAACATCTAAGTGCTCGAATTTAAAGATTTTAAAAATCTGGGAAATGTTGAAAAAGTGGTCTGACGATGAATGTCAGACCTCATAGATTCTTCTCTATTTGTGATTTGTGTTGTTTTAAGCTTTAGATTTGTAGTTTGTTATGAGGTTTGTGATCTGGAAGTGGAATCATAGCTATTTCATGAACAGATTATAAGTTATTAATGGTCAAACCTCGTTGACCAAGCATGACCAAGGAGTTTCTGGGTAACCCAGAAACTCATTATCCGAGTCTGACAATGTTTTTAAATGCTTTGATCTGTCAGGTTTAATGTTGGTTGTTGATGTTGTTGTGACCAGATTGTAGTAGGCTGTATGGACTCTAGATACATATCCTTAGATCTCTTAAACAATCAACAAGTTTGAGGTAATGGATGGTCAAACTAGGTCATCCGATCATGATTTCGTTTTCTGGAAATTCCAGAAATCCTTAGAATAAGCCCTCTGACAGGGTTTGACCGAGCTATAACTTGTGATTCTTTTGTAGTTTGACTGACCTGGTGATTGATAATTGTACCTTGACACGTGGACTATAATCTTGAACCATTAGAACACATTAACAGTTGCCAGAACCCTTGCTTAAATGAGCCACAAGGAGACCACTTGATATTGTCTGGGTTTCTGGGTAACCCAAAAAACCCAGAACATGTCTGACAGTTAGTTTGAGTCTTTATAGCATACTTGTATGTTGTAATTTGGCCCAGAACGTGATGGATACTTGTAGTTCTACACTAACACTACAAGATCTGATCAATAGCTAGCCCAGAAACACAAAACGTAGTAAATGACTCACGGTCAAAGTAGGCACCTTGAGCACTGCCTTGTCAGTGTTCTTGAGCTCAAGAACACCTAAGGCGACAGATTTTGTCGCTATAGCATATAGCAACGGTTTCTATTATTTTTATTTTCTAATTTTTGAAAAATAATTTAAAAATAGAAATATATTCTAAAAATCATTTAAAAATAGTAAATAAATTCCGAAAATTATAAAATCAGTTTTAAAAATTATTTTAAGTCATAAAAATTAACTTTTAATAATTTGACATATTTTTCCATAAATATTAGTAATTATTTGAATATTATTTATTTAATAAATGCACTAAATAAATTATTTAAAAATGATTTTATTATATTAAAAATTATTTTAAATGATAATAAGGTATTTAATAATATTTTAAGTTATAAAATGTAACTTTCAATATTTTAAAGTAAATTTCATTAATTATTTACTATTAATGATATTAGATTTATTTAATAATTATATTAAATAAATAGATTAAAAATGATATTTTAGTGAATAGTACATTAATATTTAAATATTAATGGTAATTATTTAAAAATAAATTTAAATGTTTTAAAAATCATTTAAGGGTAATAATTAATACTTTAAAAATATTATGAGTTATTATAAAATAACTTTGTTATTTTGACAAGGGTTGCATAAATATTTTAATATTATTTAAATAGAATTATTTAATATTTAAATCATTTAATAATGATTCTAGAGTTTGTCAAATTATGATAATTAATTATAAATTATTATAAGTCATATGAGTGACATTTAAATTATCCAGAATAATGTTTAAGATATAGATTAGAGTTTTATACTCAGTAATTACCTGATAAAGTCGTCGGTACACTAAAATGCTACCGAATTTGATTCGAACCTATATAGATTAACTGTATAAGTGCTTGTTTGTGTCTTAATGACTGATATATTTATGTGACTATGTGATTAAGTTATGTATTAACTGTAAATAACAGTATGATGTGTTATGATATGTTATTCTAATCAACAGAACAATCTTATAAATGATAGGTTGTTGAATTAAGGATAGAACTAAGTTGTGTAAGCAGCAGACCAGGAAAGTTCCCTAATCTTATTCCAATTATTATTGAGCAAGTATCCTATCTTTTCATTTCCTTTATGCAATGGACAGAAGTAAGAGAGTTTTAGAATTATATTATTATTGTACCAGATTATTAACCATATTGTTATATATGTTATATCCGATCAATGTATTTAATCATATGTTGATATATATATATATATATATATATATATATATATATATATATATATATATATATATATATATATATATATATATATATACTGATCACCAGTATGTATACAATAAGTAAAAGTCGTCTAAGCTATTTGATCAGCTAGACACAGATTTAGAAATATTGTTGAACATGATAAAACCTTTTTGTATCCAATCAAATTGTTTTGGTTCGGATTCCCGACTAAGTATGAACATCCCGAACATGGGAACACTTTTGTGCGCCTGAGGCGAATATGATGAACGAGAATATCGTTCTGGTATGTAGTATTGATCAATACAGGGAATAATGGGCTTATCAACCCCCGTGCCCGTAAGTTATAACGGTTTGTGGATGAAGTTATGCTAAACCTATTCGAAAATTGAAAATAATGTTCATAGTATGTCACGTTAACCCTATTTATAGTCAGTACGTAGTTTTAAAAATTTGATAGAGAGTTGATATGTTATTATTGTCGGTTCAGATTACTTCATAACTATTGATTCGTTGTAGAAGGGTAGTACAAAGAAAACGTTTAATCCTTTCAGCTAATATTTATAATTGTTGTTACTTGCTGGGCACTCAAATGCTAATCCTTGCTTAATTTAAATATTTTTAGTTAAGTATGATCAACTAGAGGGCTCTGCTAGGAACAAAGGGCAAGGAAAGCTGTCAGAATAAGGCTAGACTTAAATAAGATGATGATATTTATTAATTATCATGTAATGAATGTTTTAAGGTCGCGTACCTGAGATTTAGACAACTCTGATATGTAAATTAAGTTTGATATTTATGACAATAATATTATTATTCCGCTCAAAGAAATGGTATCGTGAAGCACTGAATTAGGGTTTCAAGTACCTGAATTTGGGGGCGTCACTGGTTGGCATCAGAGCTTTAAGGTTAGAAAACGTAGGTGGAATAGACCTTAGGCTATAACCTTAGGGCAGAGAAAAACGTTGAAAATACAAATAACTTATATAGACTTTAAAAGGAGGTGAATCGAATAAATTCATCGTCAAACAAAAATAAAAGATAACTTATATAAAACTTTTACTTGTTGTGTGTATATATTATATGCTAATCAAGATAATTTATGTGTAGATGTCAGGAGGAAAAGGATTAGGATACCCTAAGATCGTAAAGAAGGAGCCAATCTCTATAACCAAGCCGATATCAAAGCCAATAGTTGAAATAAAGGCTCACGTTGAAGAGAACCTTGATGAGGTGATCATTTTGGAAAATATAGTACCGGGCCCAGAAAAGTTGGAACTAACAGATAGTGATTCAGACACTAAGGTTAAAGCTGATCAAGCATTAACGGAGGTGCAGAATCTGAGGAACAAGGTTTCTTCTATGGAAAAGCTGTTGAATAGTCAGCTGCGAAAAGCCTTACTAGAA
Organism: Panax notoginseng; assembly: GCA_016801055.1. Lineage (NCBI taxonomy): Eukaryota > Viridiplantae > Streptophyta > Magnoliopsida > Apiales > Araliaceae > Panax > Panax notoginseng. Next base: position 155,833,908 of record CM029013.1, read on the forward strand.
ACAATTGAAGAACAAGATAAGCTTAAGATCCAAATTGATCAAATGGGAGCCACAAGCAACATATCGTGTGTAGCTCCGAGCAAGAAAGAGAAAAGAAAGATAGAAGATCACGACTTAGGAAAATATGATAGGAAGAAATGGAAAAAGGTATGTTACATTTACGGTTATGAGGGACATACCACTCTTTATTGTCCCGACTATAAATCAGGTGCATGTTTTATTTGTGGATTGGAAGGTCATCAGGCGAAGGGTTGTCCAAGGAAAATATGTAGTAAATAGGTAGTATAGGTTCTGTTGTGTAGGTGTGTTTAATGTAATATATATGATAAGTATGTCTGTGTAATGTAATGTTCCCAACTTTTGTATTAGTCAAGGTTGTAAATCCCAACTTTTGTGGTCACAAAGAGATATCGGACGTTTAAAGCAGTATGTGCCATGATATGTACTATGAATTAGTCGCATAAATATAAATCTATGTTTGATTAATGGAATAAGATTGAAATATTAAACTTATACAATAAGGTATAGAATGTAAGTTAATAAAATATAGATTTTGTTTTATTTAACTAGAAAATACCGTCAAGACGTCAAACTCGAAACCAAAGGGCAGAAGAGACTGTCAACAATGCTGGAGGACAACAACCAGACCAGATGGAGAATTTCGTGAACATGGTAGCTCAAGCCATGCAGAATGGAATTCTGGCTGCGGGGAATCAACCAGACAATCGGTTTGCGAACTTCAAGGATTTTAAGGCCGTAGGACAGCCCGAATTTAGAGGTACCACCGACCCGATAGAAGCCTAAACTTGGGTTAAGGAAATAGAAAAAGTGTTTGTAGTCGCTAGGGTAGATGAGGGGCAAAAGATAACTTTTGCCACCTATACGATGAAAGGAGAGGCGAATTTCTGGTGGGAGGCAAATCAAGCTAGGGCCGGAGAAGGAGTGATAGTGTGGACTAGGTTTAAGATGCTATTTTTTGAGAACTATTTCTCGGCTACTGTACAGGCTAGGATGGAGGTAAAGTTTTTGGAATTGAAGCAGGAGAACTTGACAGTTGCGGAGTATGCCGCAAAGTTCAATGAGTTAGCTAGGTTCGCTCCGCACCAAGTGGATACGGAGGCTAGAAAGGCAAGGAGGTTTGAGCTAGGCCTAAAACCCTGGCTCTACAATAAGGTGGCGATGTTGCAGATCAATACATTTACCATACTTTTAGAAAAGGCTATTATAGCTGAAGGGGGAAGTGAGGCCATGAGCCTCTACAATAAGGAGAGAAAGAATAAGGGTGAGGGAGCTGGGAAGGTAGAAGTAGGTAGTGGAAGTAGGGGTGAGAAAAGGAAATGGAGCAATATTGGGAGTGTCCAAGTCAAGCAGGAAGGTGTGAAAAAGCAGACTTTGCAGTGTAAGAATTGTGGGAAGAGTCATTCAGGTGAGTGTCTTAAGGGGAAGTTTGTGTGCTACAAGTGTGGGCAGGAGGGACATATCTCTCCTAACTGCCCCAATCCTAGGATGAGCAATGGATGTTTTCTGTGTGGATCCACAGAGCATAAGGTGAAGGACTGTCCAAAAAGGATAATGGATATAGGAAGTGTGAATGCGGGAAAAGGCAGTGGAATAATGGCGATAATGGGACCAACTTCGACGAAATCAACCGCAAGAGTCTTCAACATGACGGTTCAGGATACCGTAGCAGTTGGCGATGGAACTTCAGGTATTATTCGTATAAATTGTATTTTCGTATATATGAATTTTTTTTAATAAGTAAATTATGTTATAAAGAAATTTTGAAGGAGAAATTTGAGTTCTGTTAGAAGTCAAATTTCCGTAGAATTAGATAGACAAGCTTTATGTTGAGTAGTTAAAGATCATATCGATCGAATCTGATCGAGATCTACTTGAAATGACTGTGTATGCTATTTGCCCTAGTGTTTATAGGTTTTAAAGCGGTGATTCCGGGGACGGAATCCTTATAAGGGAGGGTGGATGTAATAACCCAATATTTTCAATATTATTAAAAAAAAAAATTTGCCTTTAATTTTTTTTATATAAAGGTGGGATTATATGCAAAGAAAAATATATGTATTTATGTGTTAAATAAAACTTATTTATTATATGAATAATTATTAATGAATTCCTTTAAGAATTATTGATCATTATAGGTTATATTCTTATTATAAATTACTTTTGTAATAAAAATATTTATTATTTATTTTTCATGAAAATATGATTATTATATATATAATATGATTATAATGATTATTATGATATGTATTTTAATATATTAGTTAAGTTAATTATTTTAACTTAATTAATAAGGGTTTATATGAAGGTTATGTCGGATATGGATTCAAAACCCTAATTCTGGATTTTGAATAAGGAATGAGAACATTGATATAATATTATTTATATTTCAGTGATATAAACATGTCAGGTATGTATGGAATGCTAATGTGTGGAACAGTTATAGTAAAACAGTGCAAAATCCTAGCATTACTGATAAACTATAGTACATAAGTCAATTACAGCGGTAAGAAATTGTTAAGTTGTGTGTTATGTAATTAATGATAATTATTATTATATTTAATGTTAATTAGGTAAACCCTAATTAATATTTAGAAATCCTAATTACTAAATTAGAACCCTAAATATTAATTTAGTAAGGTTAATGGTAATTAGTATATTATAAAGTCTAATTTACATATCCTAGGTAATTAGTAAACCTAATTTAATTAGGAAACCCTAATTCACATTTTAGAAACTAAGATTCCCATCTTAACCCTAATTTCAAAATCCTAGAACTTGGACTTTTGGAACTTTAGGGTTAAACCCTAATGGGTGAGATGAAATGCCAACTTTGCCACAAAAAGTAAAAACCAAATGACATAATTGTCCTTTTGCATTATTTTAATAAGATAACTTGTATAGGTTGACATAACTTTTGTTGGTGACCAACCCAACCTAGCCATGTGCCTATAAACCATACAAATCAGCCATTTTCACATCCAAGTGCATTGCATCTATGGCATTATATAAGATCAACAGAGAGAAATGCTACTAACTTGCTCATTTTTTTCCAACACTCAACTCACTTCTCTCTCAACTCAAACCTCTGAATTCTAGTGTTGGATCAGTCCCAAAACACAGCCCCACTATCACCTCTAACATATTAGAGGTCAGAATAAAGAATTGGTTCATTGAAAGGTAAAACCCTAAACCTAAAATTCAATCTTTGATTCCATGTTAGATGTTAGTTTTTGTGTGTTAAATATGTTGTTTGTAGTCTATATAGATGATCTGGGTTGGTAGATGATAGATCAATAACATCTAAGTGCTCGAATTTAAAGATTTTAAAAATCGGGAAATGTTGAAAAAGTGGTCTGACAATGAATGTCAGACCTCATAGATTCTTCTCTGTTTGTGATTTGTTTTGTTTTAAGCTTTAGATTTGTAGTTTGTTATGAGGTTTGTGATTTGGAAGTGAAATCATAGCTATTTCATGAACAGATTGTAAGTTATTAATGGTCAAACCTCGTTGACCAAGCATAACCAATGTATTTAAATGCTTTGATCTATCAGGTTTAATGTTGGTTGTTGATGTTGTTGTGACCAGATTGTAGTAGGTTGTATGGACTCTGGATATATATCCTTAGATCTCTTAAACAATCAACAAGATTGAGGTAGTGGATGGTCAAACTAGGCCATCCGGTCATGATTTCGTTTTTTGGAAATTCCAGAAATCCTTAGAACAAGCCCCCTGACAGGGTTTGACCGAGCTATAACTTGTGCTTCTGTTGTAGTTTGACTGACTTGGTGATTGATAATTGTACCTTGACATGTGGACTATAATCTTGAACCATTAGAATACATTAACAGTAGCCAGAACCCTTGATTGAATGAGCCACAAGGAGACCACTTGAGACTGTCTAGGTTTCTGGGTAACCCAGAAAACCCAGAACATGTCTGACAGTTAGTTTGAGTCTTTATAGGTTACTTGTATGTTGTAATTTGACCCAGAACGTGATGGATACTTGTAGTTCTACATTAACATTACAAGATCCGATCAATAGTTAGCCCAGAAACACAAAACACGGTAAATGATTCACGGTCAAAGTAGGCACCTTGAGCACTACCTTGTCAGTGTTCTTGAGCTCAAGAACACCTAAGGCGACAGATTTTGTCGCTATAGCCTATAGCGACGGTTTCTATTATTTTTATTTTCTAATTTCTGGAAAATAATTTTAAAATAGAAATAAATTCTAAAAATAATTTAAAAATAGTAAATAAATTCCGAAAATAATAAAATCAGTTTTAAAAATTATTTTAAGTCATAAAAATTAACTTTTAATAATTTGACATATTTTTCCATAAATATTAGTAATTATTTAAATATTATTTATTTAATAAATGCACTAAATAAATTATTTAAAAATGATTTTATTATATTAAAAATCATTTTAAATGATAATAAGGTATTTAATAATATTTTAAGTTATAAAATGTAACTTTCAATATTTTAAAGTAAATTTTATTAATTATTTACTATTAATGATATTAGATTTATTTAATAATTATATTAAATAAATAGATTAAAACTGATTTTATTGATTTAAAAATCATTTAAAAAGGATATAAATGGTTTAAAAATATTTTAAATGACTTTTAATAATTTAGTGAATAGTACATTAATATTTAAATAGTAATGGTAATTGTTTAAAAATGATTTTAAATGTTTTAAAAATCATTTAAGGGTAATAATTAATACTTTAAAAATATTTTGAGTTATTATAAAATAACTTTGTTATTTTGACAAGGGTTGCATAAATATTTTAGTATTATTTAAATAGAATTATTTAATATTTAAATAATTTAATAATGATTCTAGAGTTTGACAAATTATGATAATTAATTATAAATTATTATAAGTCATATGAGTGACATTTAAATTATCCAGAATAATGTTTAAGATACAGATTAGAGTTTTATACTCAGTAATTACCCGATAAAGCCGTCGGTATACCAAAATGCTACCGAATTTGATTCGAACCTATATAGATTAACTGTATAAGTGTTTGTTTGTGTCTTAATGACTGATATATCTATGTGACTATGTGATTAAGTTATGTATTAATTGTAAATAACAGTATGATGTGTTATGATATGTTATTCTAATCAACAGAACAATCTTATAAATGATAGGTCGTTGAATTAAGGATAGAACTAAGTTGTGTAAGCAGCAGACCAGGCAAGTTTCCTAAACTTACTCCAATTATTATTGAGCAAGTATCCTTACCTTTGCATTTCCTTTATGCAATGGACAGAAGTAAGAGAGTTTTAGAATTATATTATTATTGTACCAGATTATTAACCCTATTGTTATATATGTTATATTCGATCATTGATTATCAACATGGTACTATATTGTAATTCAGATATATATATTCTGTTCGTTAATTTCTAAATATGGTTATTCAAGTGTGCTCACTTGGATAATCATTGTATTTACTCATGTGTTGATATATATATATATATATATATATATATATATATATATATATATATATATATATATATATATATATTGATCACCAGTATGTATACAATAAGTAAAAGTCGTCTAAGCTATTTGATCAGCTAGACACAGATTTAGAAATATTGTTGAACATGATAAAACCTTTTTGTATCCAATCAAATTGTTTTGGTTTGGATTCCCGACTAAGTATGAACATCCCGAACATGGAAAAACTTTTGAACGCCTGAGACGGATATAATGAACGAGAATATCGTTCTGGTATGTAGTATTGATCAATGCAGGGTATAACGAGCTGATCACCCCCCGTGCCCGTAAGTTATGACGGTTTGCGGATGAAGTTCTGCTAAACCTATTCAAAAATTGAAAAAAATGTTCATAGTATGTCACCTTAACCCTATTTATAGTCAGTACGTAGTTTCAAAAATTTGATAGGGAGTTGATATGTTATTATTGTCGGTTCAGATTACTTCACAACTATTGATTCGTTGTAGAAGGGTAGTACAAAGAAAATGTTTAATCCTTTCAGCTAATATTTATAATTATTATTACTTGTTGGGCACTCAAATGCTCATCCTTGCTTAATTTAAATGTTTTCAGTTAAGTATGATCAACTAGAGGGCTCTGCCAAGAACAAAGGGAAAGGAAAGCTGTCAGAATAAGTTGTGTTATCATATGTAATAGCTAGACTTAAATAAGATGATGATATTTATTAAGTATCATGTAATTAATGTTTTAAGGTCGCGTATCTAGGATTTAGACAACTCTGATATGTAAATTAAGTTTAATATTTATTAAAATATTATTATTATTCCGCTCAAAGAAATGGTATCGTGAAGCACTGAATTAGGGTTTCAAGTACCTGAATATGGGGGCGTCACAAGTTGGTATCAGAGCTTTAAGGTTAGAGACCGTAGGTGGGATAGACCTTACGCTATAACCTTAGGGTAGAGGAAAACTTTGAAAATACAAATAACTTATATAGAGTTTAAAAGGAGATGAATCGAATAAATTCTTCGTCAAACAAAAATAAAAGATAACTTATATAAAACTTTTACTTGCTGTGTGTATATATTATATGCTAATCAGGATAATTTATGTGTAGATGTCAGGAGAAAAAGGATTAGGATACCCTAAGATCGTAAAGAAGGATCCAATCTCCATAACCAAGTCGATATCAAAGCCAATAGTTGAAATAGAGACTCACGTTGAAGATAACCTTGATGAGGTGATCATTTTGGAAAATATAGTACCGGACCCAGAAACGTTAGAACTAACAGATAGTGATTCAGACACTAAAGTTGAAGTTGATCATGGATCAACGGAGGTGCAGAATCTGAGGAACAAGGTTTCTTCTCTGGAAAAGCTATGGAAAATAAAAAAGCTGTTGAATAGTCAGCTGCGAAAAGCCTTACTAGAAACAATTAAAGAACAAGATAAGCTTAAGATCCAAATTGATCAAATGGGAGCCACAAGCAACATATCGTGTGTAGCTCCGAGCAAGAAAGAGAAAAAAAAGATAGAAGATCACGACTTAGGAAAATATGATAGGAAGAAATGGATAAAGATATGTTACATTTGCGGTTATGAGGGACATACCACTCGTTATTGTCCCGACTATAAACCAGGTGCATATTTTATTTGTGGATTGGAAGGTCATCAGACGAAGGGTTGTCCAAGGAAAACATGTAGTAAATAGGTAGTATAGGTTCTGTTGTGTAGGTGTGTTTAATGTAATATATATGATAAGTATGTCTGTGTAATGTAATATTCCTAACTTTTATATTAGTCAAGGTTGTAAATCCTGACTTTTGTGGTCACAAAGGGATATCGGATGTTTAAAGCAGTATGTGCCATGATATGTACTATAAATTAGCCGCATGAATATAAATCTATGTTTGATTAATGGAATAAGATTGAAATATTAAACTTATACAATAAGGTATAGAATGTAAGTTAATAAAATATAAATTTTGTTTTATTTAACCAAAAATACCGCTAAGACGTCAAACTCGAAACCAAAGGGCAGAAGAGACTGTCAACAATGCTGGAGGACAACAACCAGACCAGATGCAAAATTTCGTGAACATGGTAGCTCAAGCCATGCAGAATGGAATGCCGGCCGCGGGGAATCAACCCGACAATTGATTTGCAAACTTTAAGGATTTTAAGGCCGTAGGACCGCCCGAATTTAGAGGTACCACTGACCCGATAGAAGCCCAAACTTGGGTTAAGAAAATAGAAAAAGCGTTTGTAGTCGCTAGGGTAGATGAGAGGCAAAAGACAGGTTTTGCCACCTATATGATGAAAGGAGAGGCAAATTTCTGGTAGGAGGCAAATCAAGCTAGGGCCAGAGAAGGAGTGATAGCATGGGCTAGGTTTAAGACGCTATTCTTTGAGAATTATTTATCGGCTAGTGTACAGGCTAGGATGGAGGTGAAGCTTTTGGAATTGAATCAGGAGAACTTGACAGTTACAGAGTATGCCGCAAAGTTTAATGAGTTAGCTAGGTTCGCTCCGCACCAAGTGGATACGGAGGCTAGAAAGGCAAGGAGGTTTGAGCTAGGCCTAAAACCCTGGCTCTATAATAAGGTGGCGGTGTTGCAGATCAATACATTTGTCGCACTCTTAGAAAAGGCTATCATAGCTGAAAGGGAAAGTGAGGCCATGAGCCTCTACAATAAGGAGAGAAAGAATAAAGGTGAGGGAGCTGGGAAGGTAGAAGTAGGTAGTGGAAGTAGGGGTGAGAAAAGGAAGTGGAGCAATGTTGGGAGTGTCCAAGTCAAGCAGGAAGGTGTGAAAATGCAGACTGTGCAGTGTAAGAATTGTGGGAAGAGTCATTCAGGTGAGTGTCTTAAGGGAAAGTTTGTGTGCTATAAGTGTGGGCAGGAGAGACATATCTCTCCTAACTGCCCCAATCCTAGGATGAGCAATGGGTGTTTTCTGTGTGGATCCACAGAGCATAAGGTGAAGGACTATCCAAAAAGGAAAATGGATATAGGAAGTTTGAATGTGGGAAAAGGCAGTGGAACAATGGCGATAACGGGACCAACTTCGACGAAATCAACCGCAAGAGTCTTCAAAATGACGGTTCAGGATACCGTAGCAGCTGGGGATAGAACTTCAGGTATTATTCGTATGAATTATATTTTCGTATATACGATTTTTTTAATTACTAAATTATGCTATAAAGAATTTTTGAAGGAGAAATTTGAGTTCTGTTAGAAGTCAAATTTTCGTAGAATTAGATAGACAAACTTTATATTGAGTAGTTAAAGATCAGCTCGATCGAATCTGATCAAGATCTACTTGAAATGACTGTGTATGCTATTTGCCCTAGTGTTTATAGGTTTTAAAGCGGTGATTTCGGGGACGGAATCCTTATAAGAGAGGGTGGATGTAATAACCCAATATTTTCAATATTATTAAAAAAAAATTGCATTTAATTTTTTTTATATAAAGGTGGGATTATATGCAAAGAAAAGTATATGCATTTATGTGTTAAATAAAACTTATTTATTATATGAATAATTATAAATGAATTCCTTTAAGAATTATTGATCATTATAGGTTATATTCTTATTATAAATTAATTTTGTAATAAAAATATTTATTATTTATTTTTCATGAAAATATGATTATTATATATATTGTATGATTATAAAGATTATTATGCTATGTCACTACTAGAAAAATAAGAATACGTGACGGAATTTTGTGACAATTTTTAAAAACAATCCCAAAAGATAGTAATTTGTGATGAACTTTTTAAGCAATCACAAAATAATAGTATATATGATGGCTCTTAGTGATGACTAATCTTGCCATCACTGTATTATAATTGTGATGACCATGTCAATCACACCAATTTTTTCACGCAAAATAAATTTTCTTTTTGTGACGCACTAAGTCATCACTTATAGATATACCCTTTTCGTGATTGCATTTAAGCTATCACTAATATTTTAATGTAAGAAATAATCAAAATAATATTTTATGACGGTCGTGACAATCATTAAAAAAAGATAGATTTTTGTGACGACTTTTATTTGTAATTACAAAAAGTAGGTATTTTGTGATATAATTTTTAAGCCATCACAAAATAATAAAATATATGATGGCTCTTAATGATGACTAATTTTACCATCATTATAGAGTATTTGTGACTGCCATTGCAATCACCAAATCTTATATGGAAGTAATTTTATTTAGTAAGTCAACTCACATATGTTTTCTTTTATATTTTGTTTTAAAAATATAATCATGATCTGGACTTTGGTGTAGTGGTAATACTCATTATTTAGTTTGCAAATGGGAGAGGGTTCGAATCCTACAAGTATCATTTGATACAATTAATATAGTGAAATAAATTATACGTAAATAGATATTCACGTTCTTATATTTGATCCCTAAAGTCTTATTTTTCTATGATGACTTTGACAATCACAATAGATTACATGTTAATGTGATTGTATTAATCATCACAAAAGCACTAAACGTTTGCGTGATTGCCAAAACTATCACGTAACACCTTTCATGATGGGCATATACAAGACGGCCATTGTGATGTTTAAAGCCATCACGTAAACATTTCGTGATGGTTTTCTTACTTTTTGTTATGACTTTTGGCCATCACAAATAACCATTTTTTTAGTAGTGTGTATTTTAATATATTAGTTAAGTTAATTATTTTAACTTAATTAATAAGGGTTTATATGAAGGTTATGTCGGATATGGATTCAAAACCCTAATTCTGGATTTTGAATAAGGAATGAGAACATTGATATAATATTATTTATATTTCAGTGATATAAACATGTCTGGTATGTATGGAATGCTAATGTGTGGAACAGTTATAGTAAAACAGTACAAAACCCTAGCATTACTGATAAACTATAGTACATAAGTCAATTACGGCAGTAAGAAATTGTTAAGTTGTGTGTTATGTAATTAATGATTATTATTATTATATTTAATGTTAATTAGGTAAACCCTAATTAATATTTAGAAACCCTAATTGCTAAGTTATAAACCCTAAATATTAATTTAGCAAGGTTAATGGTATTTAGTGTATTATAAAGTCTAATTTACATATCCTAGGTAATTAGTAAACCTAATTTAATTAGGGAACCCTAATTCACATTTTAGAAACTAAGATTCCCATCTTAGCCCTAATCTCAAAATCCTAGAACTTGGACTTTTGGAACTTTAGGGTTAAACCTTAATGGGTGAGATGAAATGCCAACTTTGCCACAAAAAGTAAAAACCAAATGACATAATTGCCCTTTTGCATTATTTTAATAAGATAACTTGTATAGGTTGCCATAACTTTAGTTGGTGACCAACCCAACCTAGCCATGTGCCTATAAACCATACAAATCAGCCATTTTCACATCCAAGTGCATTGTATCTATGGCAATATATAAGATCAAGAGAGAGAAAGGCTACTAACTTGCTCATTTTTTTTCCAACACTCAACTCACTTCTCTCTCAACTCAAACCTCCGAATTCTAGTGTTGGATCAGTCCCAAAACACAGCCCCACTATCATTTCTAGAATATTAGAGGTCAGAATATAGAATTGGTTCATAGAAAGGTAAAACCCTAAACCTAAAATTTGATCTTTGATTCTATGTTAGATGTTAGTTCTTGTGTGTTAAATATGTTGTTTGCAGTCCATATAGATGATCTGGGTTGGTAGATGATAGATCAATAACATCTAAGTGCTCGAATTTAAAGATTTTAAAAATATGGTAAATGTTGAAAAAGTGGCCTGACAATGAATGTCAGACCTCATAGATTCTTCTCTGTTTATGATTTGTGTTGTTTTAAGCTTTAGATTTGTAGTTTGTTATGAGGTTTGTGATCTGGAAGTGGAATCATAGCTATTTCATGAACAGATTGTAAGTTATTAATGGTCAAACCTCATTGACCAAGCATGACCAAGGAGTTTCTGGGAAACCCAGAAACTCATTATCCGAGTCTGACAATGTTTTTAAATGCTTTGATCTGTCATGTTTAATGTTGGTTGTTGATGTTGTTGTGACCAGATTGCAGTAGGTTGTATGGACTCTAGATACATATCCTTAGATCTCTTAAACAATCAATAAGATTGAGGTAATGGATGGTCAAACTAGGTCATCTGGTCATGATTTCGTTTTCTGGAAATTCCAGAAATCCTTAGAACATGCCCTCTAATAGGGTTTGACCGAGCTATAACTTGTGATTCTGTTGTAGTTTGATTGACCTGGTGATTGATAATTGTACCTTGACATGTGGACTATAATCTTGAACCATTAGAACACATTAACAGTAGCCAGAACCCTTAATTAAATGAGCCACAAGGAGACCACTTGAGACTGTCTGGGTTTCTGGGTAACCCAGAAAACCTAGAACATGTAACGATCCCAAAATCTATACAATTTAAATCCCGACTTCGGTCATTAACCATACATTCAACCTCTAAATAATACATCATTATTCGATGTTAAACTTAATAAAATTGTGGAATATTTAAAACTTTTATACATTTCCTTCTTTCTTGCCCTGAATCGCAACCATTACATTACATCTCTTTGATTCACTCTTATATCATGAATTGTTACAACAAAATGACTATACAAAGTCTTACATCATAACTAAATATCCATATACATTGGATAGCTCAACTTACATTTCAACAACATGTTACGTTCAAAATATGAAATACATTTCTCATAAAACATAAGTAATCTTCGTGAATATAGATCTCTATAACTCACTTAGCACATATCTTTACCTTAAAATCTTGACCTGCAAAAGTGGTTATTTGCAAGAGTGAGCTCGACAGCCAAGCAAAGTCTAACAGTTTTCATGCATCACATAACACAAAATAATATGCTCGATATACATTGCATTAAAGTAACATGGCATACATGCTTTTAATTGAGTTCCTTACTCAATCATCATTACTTAGCCAAAACAATGCAGTCATATATTGACTTTAACATTTCATGATTCAACATGCATAACATATCATGCAATTTAAAACAGTTTATCAAGTTCACGTAGAAAATAGGAACTGAAAGACTTGTCTTGATCGTTGTTTACCAATAACAGTTTAACAACTTACAGCTATCTACACTTCACGTGCCCTACGCAATTATATAATCATACACATCAAATATTAGTCACATAACAACACATAGTAATTGTAATGTAAACTCTACTCTATGTCTCATAATCTTTCCTATTAATAAATACACAATGTTCAACTTAATTGTGTTAACTTTCAACTTATATCTCACTGTATTTCATATTCGCAGTTCATTCATGTAAGACCCCAACTTTTATAAATAAAGACGAATTTTCTATAAATATCATTTTTGAATATTATGGAGTTAATTTGATATAATGTTATAGTTGTGGGTAATATTTATAAATTTTGCAAAGTACGCAAGTTGTTATATAATATTCGATTGGTCGAGGAATATTCATTTTAATAGTGAATATTCGTGCAACGGCACAATCATTGGTGGACCCCACAACAGAATTATTGTCGGATTGAGAAAACGACAAAAATATTTTATTAAAAATAACGGCGGAAGTTTTACCATTGATATTGTTGAACTACTCGGTAGTAAAAGTACAGTAATACGTATGGTTGCATAGTAGCACACGGTATTGATTATTAATGCTTATGTGAGAAGTCACTCAGTTTGATTCAATTATTGTCAGTTAATAATATGAATTATTTAGCGATAATGACGTTTTGTTTTATTCGTATTATTAACGTAATAAAACAGAAACATCTTTTTATATAAAACATAATACTTTATTAAAGTTATTCTATAAATAGAATATATTATATTTTATTTAAAAGATTTTTCTTTAAATATGGACCGTCAGATTAACGTAATCAATCTGGACCGTTCATGGATTAGTTACTATGCATTCTATTTTTCTATAAATAGCAGCTCATTCCTTCATTATTTCTTACGAATTCACTAAACTCTAGAGAGAGAAACTATAGAGAGAAACTATAGAGAGAGAGAAGAAAAGTATTCTGCTACTTAACTACTTCCTTATTTCAGCTCTTCTTTAAAACAGAAACATCTTTTTATATAAAACATAATACTTTATTAAAGTTATTCTATAAATAGAATATATTATATTTTATTTAAAAGATTTTTCTTTAAATATGGACCGTCAGATTAAAGTAATCAATCTGGACCGTTCATGAATTAGTTATTATGCATTCTATTTTTCTATAAATAGCAGCTCATTCCTTCATTATTTCTTACGAATTCACTAAACTCTATAGAGAGAAACTATAGAGAGAGAGAAGAAAAGTATTCTGCTACTTAACTACTTCCTTATTTCTTATTCATGAAGAGAACTGTTGTTATTCCATTTTTTATTATTCTGTTGGAATAACCTGTATACGTGGTCTACCCTATACTTGGTGACATTCTTCTATTATTCTGTTGGAACATCATGTCTGTGTGTTTTACGCCGGACCTGGTTCTGTCTTTATTATTATTCTGTTGGAACATCCTGTCTGTGTGTTTTACACCGGACCTGGTTCCGTCTTTATTATTATTATGTTGGAACATCCTGTCTGTGTGTTTTACACCGGACCTGGTTCCGTCTTTATTATTATTCTGTTGGAACATCCTGTCTGTGCGTTTTACGTCGGACCTGGTTCCATTATTTATTATTTTGTTGGAATAACCTGTCTGTGCGGTCTATCGCATGCATGGTGATTTCTTTTGTTATTCCATTCTTTATTATACTCAGTTGGTTAAGTTTTGACTTCTATACTTCATGAAATTTGTGGAATATCCTTGATAATTGCGTTTCATCTAGTATCTTTTCATGAAAATATTCTTCTAAGCATTCTTGAATTTTACTCCACAAAGCAGTATCATGTTGACAATTTGGACGTTGTTAATTCTTGGATAAATTAATTCTTGAACTTGTTTTATTGAATTCTTATATCATTGTCATCATCCTTATGTTTATAAAATGTTGAAAGTCATTTGTGGCCTGTAGTGCATAGATGGACTTGGTATGATTATGACCAGGGATTATTCGGTATAATCATGACCGTAATGTTACAAATAATGTGGTAAAAGTCCTCATTGGCACGTAGTGCATTGATGAACAGTTATTGGCATGATCATGACCATTAATGAATACACTAATATCATTGGCCGTAATGCAGGGGTGATTCGATGATGTGGATTATTTTATTAAGCTGAATCCCAGCGATAACAGTGTTGAAAAACCTTTTAAATCATAGAAGATAGTAGATTTTATTCTCTACTTGACTCTTTTAATGGATTGCTTGTTCCACTGCAGTTAAACTTGATGTTTGTTATATTTTATCAGTTTAACACTGTTGAAGGCTAATGATAATTTATTCTGCATTATCTTAGTCATAATATTTTTTACTGGGCTAGTTGAGCTCACCCTTTCTTTCACTGTTCTCTTCAGAAAATGAGAATATAGCTGGGACGAGTCGGGGAACGGAGTGATGGACCAGATGATAGTATTAGTAATCCTCACTATTCTATGTAATAGTGTGATAATAATTGTAATGAGGACTCCTTTTGAGTATGAATACTCTCTAGAAGATAATATTTGTATTCAAACTCACAGTTTATGTTTTGTCGTATTGTACACGACAGTTGTATTTGTAAGTTATATTTGTATTCTGTACTATGTATCTGACGACCCAAGATGGGTGATGTATACCTAATTTTGGGGGCGTCACAGTTGGTATCAGAGCTTAGGGATATGATCCCTGGCTAAGATGTGAGAATAGAACTAGGAGGGGAGAGACGGAGAATTCATTCGCTAGTATGACCTACCTAAGTTTATTTACATGGTATTTAATTGGTCGGTCATAATATAAGGATAATATGTGACATATCAATTAACTTTTATTTTGTGGCAGTATCTGAAAATGGCATCTGAGAATGTTGAGAATAGCAATGGAGCACAGGCGACTGTTGATTCACCACATATCAATAATCAGGATAATGTGCATCAGGAAGGTGACAATCCTCATGCAAACAACAACACTGACCAGATGATGAATGATAGAATGTTCAGAAACTTTATGCAGTTCATGCAACAGCAAGCGAGAGCGGCTCCTATCCAAAATATAGGTGGAAATACTGAAAACTCCCGGACGGTCACCGCTAAACAGTTCAAGGAGCTGGGACCACCTGAGTTTAAGGGTGAGCCAAAACCACTTATAGCGGAAACATGGATAAAGCAGATTACCAAGATATTTGATGTCTTGGGATGCTCCGAGGAGCAAAAGGTTCCCTTTGCCGCCTTTATGTTGCGAGGAGAGGCAGATTACTGGTGGGAATCGATTAAGCGTACTCAACCTGCCGCACTGAAGATGTCTTGGGAGAAGTTCCAAGAGCTGTTCAATGAAAAATACTTTCCCGAAAGTGTTCGTCACATGAAGGAGGTGGAGTTCATCAAATTGGAGCAGAATAATATGATCGTGTCGCAGTATGAGGCTAAATTTGCTGAGTTGTCCCGGTTTGCGTCCCACTTGGTGGATAATGAAGAGCGAATGACGCGAATGTTTTTGCGAGGTTTGAAACCTGAGATACGTCAACATCTTATTTCTCATAAACTGTGTTTGTATTCAGATGTTGTGAATAGGGCTCAGTTAGTGGAGCGTGATAACGAGTCAACACAACCAAAAGAGAGCAGTCGGCAAAATGATAATACCAGTGAGAGCAGTCATCGAAGCGGTGACAACAAGCGTGGAGGGAATCAACAGGCCAGAAATGGTAACCACTTCGGTGGTAATCAGGGCCAAAATAATAAGAATGGTCATTTCAAGAAGAGGAGATTCAACAATGATGGAAAGACGTCAGCACCAGCACCCGTTGTTAAGGAAGGAGAACGACCACCTATCATATGTTTCAAATGCGGAGGGGAGGGGCACATCAGTCCAAACTGCGCGATGCCGTCTAAAGCATGTTATAATTGTGGAAGAGAAGGTCATTTAGCTCGATTTTATCGTTTACCAAAAATAAGTTCAGCCAAGATGGAGACACCAAAGGCCGTCCCAGAAAAGTCAAAACCGGTAGTGCAAGGGAGAGCGTTTTTTGTGACCTCCCAGAAAGCAAGGAACCCGAATGAGGTCATCACGGGTAAGCTTATCATAAACTCTAACGAAGTATATACTTTATTTGATACCGGTTCTACCCATTCTTTTATTTCTCCTACTTGTGCTCATCGATTAAATTTGACTCCGGAGAAATTAGACTTTGACTTATCTGTTGAAACTCCATTGGGGGAAACCTTCATTACATCCACGGTTTATAAGTCTTATTTGGTTCAAGTTGGTACCCACACATTACCTGTCGATCTTATTTCATTAAAAATACTTGCATTTGACGTGATTCTAGGGATTGATTGGTTTACTACTCATAATGTAAAAATTAATTGTTTTCATAAGGTTGTTAGCTTTCATATTCCTAATCGACCTATTATGCGAATTCAAGCAACCAAACCATTAAAATCAATCGCTGTCATCTCAAGCCATAAAGCTATTCGTTTATTGAAAAACGGATGTCAAGCTTTCTTAGATCATGTCACGAATCTAAATAAAAATACGTCAGTTTTGAATGATATTTCTATTGTAATAAATTCCCTGACGTATTCCCTGAAGAACTTCCTGGCCTACCCCCAGAGCGTGAAATTGAATTTTGTATCGACCTTGAACCCGGTACAAAACCCATTTCCAAAGCCCCATATCGAATGGCTCCTATTGAACTTCAGGAGTTAAAGATCCAACTGCAGGAATTGTTAGACATTGGCTTTATTCGTCCTAGTACTTCTCCTTGGGGTGCTCCTATGCTATTCGTGAAGAAGAAAGATGGAAGTATGCGACTTTGTGTTGATTATCGGGAGTTGAATCATGTCACCATCAAAAACAGGTACCCATTGCCACGTATTGATGACCTGCTTGACCAGTTGCAAGGAGCACAATTCTTTTCAAAGATCGATCTTCGTTCTGGATATCATTAGCTGAAGGTTAGAACTGAGGATATTCCAAAGACGGCTTTCAGAACTCGATACGGGCATTATGAATTCCTAGTCATGTCCTTTGGATTGACTAATGCTCCTGCTGCCTTCATGGATATGATGAACCGGGTATTCAAGAAATATTTGGATCACTTTGTGGTCGTCTTTATTGATGACATCCTTATTTATTCCAAAAGCCGTGAAGATCATGAGCAACACTTGAGGCTGGTACTCCAAAAGCTTCGTGAATACAAGCTTTATGCCAAGTTGAAGAAATGCGAGTTCTGGTTGGAGGAGGTAGCATTCATTGGGCACGTAGTATCAAGTCGTGGAATATCGGTTGATCCGACAAAGATTGAAGCTATTCAAAGCTGGGAGCAACCTAAATCAGTGACCGAAGTACGTAGCTTTCTTGGTTTAGCTGGTTATTATCGGAGATTCGTGGAAGGATTTTCTCGAATCGCTACTCCATTAACTCAGCTGACTCGGAAAGATACAAAGTTCGGTTGTAGCGAAGAATGTGAGAAGAGTTTTCAAGAACTCAAGAGGAGACTCATTTCAGCACCTGTTCTAACAATACCATCTGGCTCGGAGGGATTTGTCATCTACAGTGATGCTTCGAGCAAAGAGTTGGGATGCGTTCTCATGCAACATGGAAAAGTCATAGCCTATGCATCAAGACAACTCAAGGAATATGAGAGGAATTATCCTACTCATGATCTAGAGTTGGCAGCTGTTGTCTTTGCACTTAAAATTTGGAGGCATTACTTGTATGGGGAGAAGGTGGAGATCTTTACGGATCATAAAAGCCTCAAACTCAAAAGGAACTCAACATGCGACAACGACGTTGGCTTGAACTGTTGAAAGATTATGATCATACCATTCAATACCATCCTGGAAAAGCGAACGTGGTAGCTGACGCATTGAGTAGAAGATCATATGCAAGTACGAGTGCGATATTGTCAACACAAAGGCCCATTTTGTGTGACTTGCGAAGGATGGAGATAGAGTTAAAGACTCCAGGGACCCATGTAATGATGACGAATATACGAGTAGAACCAACTTTAATCGATAAAGTTAAAGCTGCTCAAGCTACAGACCTGGAGCTGATGCGTATGAGGAAGAAAGTGCAAGAAGGTGCTATGCCGGAAGCAAGAATCGATGAAGAAGGAATACTTCGAGTCAACTCCAGACTTTGTGTTCCTAACAACCCTGATTTAAAGTATGAAATCATGATAGAGGCGCACAACACACCGTTTGCAATTCATCCTGGAAGTACCAAAATGTATCATGATCTTCGTCATACATTTTGGTGGAGCAATATGAAGAGAGAGATAGCGATGTTTATCTCAAGGTGTTTAACTTGTCAACGAGTCAAAGCGGAGCATCAAGTACCAAATGGTCCATTGCAACCACTTGAAATTCCAAAATAGAAGTGGGAGCACATTACCATAGATTTCGTTACCGGTCTTCCTAGGGTTTCTCAAGGTATTGATGCGATTTGGGTCATTGTTGATAGATTGACCAAGTCTGCTCATTTCTTATCGATACAAAAAACTTATACACTTGAACGTCTTGATCGTATGTACATAAACGAGATTGTAAGACTGCATGGTATGCCAGTATCCATAGTTTCTGATCGAGACCCAAGATTCAATTCACGATTTTGGGTTAGTTGACAAAAAGCTATGGGCACAGATTTACGATTTAGTTCGGCATATCATCCTCAGACGGATGGACAATCAGAGAGGACTATTCAAACTCTAGAAGATTTATTAAGACTCTGTGTCCTTGACTTTAAGGGAAGTTGGGACAAGTTCTTACCATTGGTGGAGTTTTCCTACAACAACAGTTATCAAGCAAGTATTGGCATGGCTCCATTCGAAGCATTGTATGGAAGAAAATGTCGTTCTCCAGTATACTGGGATGAGGTGGGGGAAGCAACGTTGTTGGGACCGGAGTTGGTACGTATGACTACAGAAAAGATTCAAACGATCCGACAACGTATAAAAACCTCACAAGATCGACAAAAGAGTTATGCTGATCTTCATCGAAAGGACGTAAAATTTGATATAGGAGATCATGTGTTCTTACGTGTTGCTCCATGAAAAGGAGTTACGAGATTTAGAAAGAGAGGAAAACTCAATCCTCGATTCATCGGTCCATTTTTAATCCTCGATCGAGTAGGAACTGTGGCTTATAGACTCGCTTTACCGCCAAGTATGTCTCGTGTTCATAACGTTTTTCACATATCCATATTACGCAAATATGTGGAAGACCCGAACCACATTATTGAGTTAGAACCGGATGAAATAGCGGAGGATTTGACGTATGAAGACGTTCCTGTTCAAATCTTGGATAAGAAGGAACATATTCTACGCTCCAAGGTTATACCTCAAGTCAAAGTTTTGTGGAGAAACCACGATGTTGAGAAAATGACTTGTGTGTTAGAATCTGAAATGAGATCAAGGTATCCTTACCTCTTCGACATACCAGGTACGTACCCTAATTTCAAGGGTGAAATTTCATAAGAAGGGGAGGTTGTAAGACCCCAACTTTTATAAATAAAGACGAATTTTCTATAAATATCATTTTTGAATATTATGGAGTTAATTTGATATAATGTTATAGTTGTGGGTAATATTTATAAATTTTGTAAAGTACGCAAGTTGTTATATAATATTCGATTGGTCGGAGAATATTCGTTTTAATAGGGAATATTCGTACAATGACACAATCATTGGTGGACCCCACAACGAAATTATTGTCGGATTGAGAAAACGACAAAAATATTTTATTAAAAATAACGGCGGAAGTTTTACCATTGATACTGTTGAACTACTCGGTAGTAAAAGTACAGTAATACGTATGGTTGCATAGTAGCACACGGTATTGATTATTAATGCTTATGTGAGAAGTCACTCAAGTTTGATTCAATTATTGTCAGTTAATAATATGAATTATTTAGCGATAATGACGTTTTGTTTTATTCGTATTATTAACGTAATAAAACAGAAACATCTTTTTATATAAAACAGAATACTTTATTAAAGTTATTCTATAAATAGAATATATTATATTTTATTTAAAAAAAATTTCTTTAAATATGGACCGTCAGATTAAAGTAATCAATCTGGACCGTTCATGGATTAGTTACTATGCATTCTATTTTTCTATAAATAGCAGCTCATTCCTTCATTATTTCTTACGAATTCACTGAACTCTAGAGAGAGAAACTATAGAGAGAGAGAGAAGAAAAGTATTCTGCTACTTAACTACTTCCTTATTTCAGCTCTTCTTTAAAACGGTAAGGGGTGTTATTCTTTCTTATTCATGAAGAGAACTGTTGTTATTCCATTTTTTATTATTCTGTTGGAATAACCTGTATACGTGGTCTACCCTATACTTGGTGACATTCTTCTATTATTCTGTTGGAACATCCTGTCTGTGTGTTTTACGCCGGACCTGGTTCTGTCTTTATTATTATTCTGTTGTAACATCCTGTCTGTGTGTTTTACACCGGACCTGGTTCCGTCTTTATTATTATTATGTTGGAACATCCTGTCTGTGTGTTTTACACCGGACCTGGTTCCGTCTTTATTATTATTCTGTTGGAACATCCTGTCTGTGCGTTTTACGCCGGACCTGGTTCTATTATTTATTATTTTGTTGGAATAACCTGTCTGTGCGGTCTATCGCATGCATGGTGATTTCTTTTGTTATTCCATTCTTTATTATACTCAGTTGGTTAAGTTTTGACTTCTATACTCCATGAAATTTGTGAAATATCCTTGATAATTGTGTTTCATCCAGTATCTTTTTATGAAAATATTCTTCTAAGCATTCTTGAATTTTACTCCACAAAGCAGTATCATGTTGACAATTTGGACGTTGTTAATTCTTGGATAAATTAATTCTTGAACTTTTTTTATTGAATTCTTATATCATTGTCATCATCCTCATGTTTATAAAATGTTGAAAGTCATTTGTGGCCTGTAGTGCATAGATGGACGTGGTATGATTATGACCAGGGATTATTCGGTATAATCATGACCGTAATGTTACAAATAATGTGGTAAAAGTCCTCATTGGCTCGTAGTGCATTGATGGACAGTTGTTGGCATGATCATGACCATTAATGAATACACGAATATCCTTGGCCGTAGTGCAGGGGTGATTCGATGATGTGGATTATTTTATTAAGCTGAATCCCAGCGATAACAGTGTTGAAAAATCTTTTAAATCATAGAAGATAGTAGATTTTATTCTCTACTTGACTCTTTTAATGGATTGCTTATCCCACTGCAGTTAAACTTGATGTTTGTTATATTTTATCAGTTTAACACTGTTGAAGGCTAATGATAATTTATTCTGCATTATCTTAGTCATAATATTTCTTACTGGGCTAGTTGAGCTCACCCTTTCTTTCACTGTTCTCTTCAGGAAATGAGAATATAGCTGGGACGAGTCGGGGAACGGAGTGATGGACCAGATGGTAGTATTAGTAGTTCTCACTATTCTATGTAATAGTGTGATAATAATTGTAATGAGGACTCCTTTTGAGTATGAATACTCTCTAGAAGATAATATTTGTATTCAAACTCACAATTTATGTTTTGTCGTATTGTACACGACAGTTGTATTAGTAAGTTGTATTTGTATTCTGTACTATGTATCTGACGACCCAAGATGGGTGATGTATACCTAATTTTGGGGGCGTCACAATTCAAGTGCTTAAGTCTTGCTAGGACTACTTATTAGCTTTATATTAAATCCACTACATATCTTATAATATTCATTTCAATTGAATTGAAATACTTTTTAAGTTCATTAACACTTGGCACGACGTTTCGACGTTCATTCGTCACACGCCCGATTTGCCTCTCTTGTGTATGCTTACTATGCTTCTATAACTCATCTAATACATTATTTATTAATGTTAAGCATCATTATATTTACTATTATTCATGTTTTGTAACTTAGGACAACATCTTTTATGGTCAGGAGCACTACACATGCATATGTGCATGCCCGACGCCCTCTGATTGCCTCCGAAAACACAATAGTCCTAATGATGACCATTTTGACCAATCCTAATAACCTCAAATTGAAAAACTTAAAGAACTAAAGTTGTAGTTCTACTCGTCCTCGTTCTGGATCATCTTGAATCACCTCAATCGGAGTTCGTATGAGGAAGTTATGGCTATTTTACTACAGGAGGTCAAAACTGTCCAAGTCAGACTACAAATCCGACGCTGGGGCGCGAGGACTAGACTATACAGTGGTGCTGCAGTGCAAGATTGGCGCTGGGGCGCGAATTTCAGCGCTGGGGCGCGAACGTTTGGCGCTGGGGCTCCATTTTTGGCGCTGGGGCGCCAAAAACTAACAGAACCAAGCACGAAGACCATTTTTTTGGTCTGTTTAAGAAATTCTAGCAACTAATTACATACATATAATTGATGTAATTTACACATAAATGTTAACAATCATCTATATACTAATTACCCACCACTAATCAATAATATCATAAACTAATTCTTTGAAAACACTATTTTTTTTAAAACAAAAACTCCATTGTTGATATTCTTGACACAGTGAGCACTGTAATCATAGTTATAAAATAATTTGATTTATTCTAACTATATTCTATTAAATTCTTACCCAATTCATATAATCACAGTTCAATTTCATGATTATCATATAATACAAGTATAATATTTGGTACTCTGCAAACCACGTTTATACATATATGTTCACTGTAATTTCACTTCCTTTTTCTTTAACACGTAATTAACATGAAATCTTATAAGTATACTGCACTTACAATCACATATCTATATATGCCAGTATAACAATTATAAAAACATAGTTTTACAAGAATTTTGTAAAAACCTTCTACTCAGTGAAAAAGAAATACACAGAGACATATAAATTATATGTGTATCTAGTATTAAGGTCATAGACATACATTTTGTTGTTAAGCAATTCGTGTTAAACTCTAATAATAACTTGAAGAACTCAGCTCTTGTTGCTTCTCTTTCTCAGACTCTCTCAAACCTTTCTGAACATTTCCGTTCTCTGTAGCTTTTCTTAGGCTTAAGCCAAACAATATACGTAAAACCAAATAAACTAAAACCCAAACGTACGAAACTGCCATACACTTAATAACCCTATTAAAATATCAGTTACCAAATATATTATATATTATTTATATTTTGTTTAATTTAATTTATATTACTAATAAATCAAATTTAAAAATCCAAAAGCCATAGGGCTTTGTTTGGCAAAATTATTTAAAATTAAAGACTTAATATATATAAGCCTTGTTTGGCAAAACTAAATTAAAATTACTTTAATTTATTTTAATAACTAATTATAATATAGTTATTTGTCACACTTCTAATTAATTAAGTTTTCATACTTAATTTAATTAATTCTAATAACAAATCATTGCATAATATAATAATTTATTTAATCATTATAAATTCTCTAACTTAATTATTAAATTAAATTAGATTACTATTTCAAAATAATTACTTTCCTTAACTCATTAATTATTTATTAAACAAATAAATAATCAAATCATATCAAATCAATTAAACAAATACTTATTCAACAATAAACACATCCATTAAATATTTATATAATTCAATAAATATTTAAATATTATAATAAAAATCTGGATTGTTACATCATTCCCTCCTTACAAGGATTCTGTCCTCAGAATCACAACTCCAGCCACTCATTCGTTACAATCTTCCCTACTTACAAAGATTCTGTCTCCAGAATGGAAGACACAAATTACACAAATAACTCAGAGAAATCTTTCAGCATTTTATCTAAATATAGATTTTATATTTCCTACTACATTCATTACTTAACAAATTCTAGGTTTCATTTCATAACTTTCATTTGAACTCAATTATATTTTGAGTATTATATATCTTTTAACCCATTCATTTCCTTTTCTAAGGATCGTTATCATAAACACTCGGGAATCACTATCATAAACACTCGGGATATTACATTCACCCTTTCTTCTAAGAATTTCGTCCTCGAAATTTTATTTATTAATTTTTATTCATTCATTCTATCAAAGTAGATTTTACATCACTACTTCATTCATTCATTGATTTCTATAACCAATTTCTTTCCACAAAGATCATTCTACAATTATTAACTTTTCTATTAAAAGTTTCACAATATTCTTTGATAACTCATCTACTTCTCACTTCAAAATCTCTTTTCTCACTTATTCAACATATTCATCATTCAGTGTCGTATTCTACGACTCACTTCTTTCTAAGGAATACTTTCCTTTTCCACTTCCATTATGCAGAATAACAAGAATCTTCCACAATTGTTCAATAATTGGGAAGTAGTATGAATAACTCAGGAATTTAAAAGATTCCAAATCATGCTGAGGGGACACAAGACCGTGAACTCTATTCTCTAGGTTTAATAGTGCTTCACCCCCTCCGGTTCATCACACTTTAAACCCTCTTTGGCAGAATGTGTATCAATCACAAAGACTGAAAACACCCTCCACTCGTACACTAGGTGGCCAGCCTATTGTACCACTACGTTGGGCCGTAACGTATTGTTTTGTATCAACTATATGCGTTACGCTCGGAACCATTGTCCTCGAAAACATGTCCCCTTATAGGGTTGTTCAACTCAGCTTTTTAACATCTGAATCCGCACCAAAACAATTTGGTTTGGCACAACTTTTCAATGAATGTTTGAATTTCATGTACATCTTTCAATATTTGTCTAGCTGAATCAAATAGCATAGACCTCTACAACAATTCGGACATCAACCGAAATATACATATACATACATACATATGTATTCTCATATCTTAAAGAAATCTCAAATATTCTTTTATGGCGTCATGATTATGACGTTGTCATACTACATCTCACCATAGTGGGCTGACGAACATATGATCACATCCAACACCAGGTTCCATTGCATTGATGACTCCATCGTTTATCATATCACCTGATATATATAATTAAAATATATTTTGAAATTTTAAAAATCATTTTTTTCTAGTCGAAACAAACAGCATAGATACGCGAATAATAGTACTGTTTTAAAAAAAATTTGGTTCACTAGTGTGATCCAACATTTTTCAAAAATCAAAAGTACAACCATAGGCACGAAGTCAATAAATTTGGAAAATCTAGCAAGGCTAGAAGATTTGGAAAAACCTATGTCTCCACCTTCTATACTGATCCATTACTTAATAATTCTATCTATTCCTATCATCCTCAATACTCCATTTACACTTATCTATACCAAGTTCGTCAAACTTACCACACGTTATGAGTTCAGGAACTTACCACAATCATATGAGTTTAAGAACTTATCCTAGTCAGACCATAGGCGTCCATTCGCTAAGGGGTTCAAAAACATACCATATAATTATGAGTCACGAACCTACCATAAGTATGAGTTTTAAGAACTCGCACTTAACCTTATGATATTCTATAACTAAACTCTACCTATCTGTTATACACATGAGAAAAGAATCACCTTCTCATCAGGCATATAGCAAATAGCGCGACACAAACATTCCAATGATAATCAATATGATAAACTGAGTGCAAGCACAAAACCCTCGCCCATACAAGGATTTGTACAACTCAGCCATCACATGAGTCCTCAATTGAACACCCACCTAACTCTATCTTTCTCTTAACAACTTACCCTTAACTTGCTCAATACGAATTCGTCGTATCACATTATCTATAACTTCTCATGAGTTATCTCGTACTATTTCATAGTACACCATCTTCATAGCATTAAGCTATAATCATTCAAACATTACAGACCATCTTTCTTTTATAACTTAAACAGATCACGTCGTGACCTAATTCTATAATCATCTCTCTTAAAATTCTTTTGTTAACTCGTGATCGTTTTGTTTTACGATCCTCATTCTTTCTCTTTTTCATCATTTACGACATTATTCGTTATCTTGGCTATTGGAATTAGGAAACTCCCATTTCTTATCTTTATATCTCTTCAAGATTCTTCTTTGAATCTTCTTGTTTATATAACAATTCTTCCTTTAAGAATTTCTAACTTCATTTACATCGCTCAAAATTTCATTCAAGTTCTAAACTCTCATCATACGTGTCCATTTCTACACTTGGTACACATCGAGTCTCTAACAGTTTTAATATGGTACGCTGAGTGGTTTCCTACAAACAACCAACAAATTAGGTTCCGAGTTGCTAGTTCGTATATACCTCCGCTCCATGAAGGAATCGTTTAGCCCAGATACCATACATCAACTATTAAAGAGTACAATTGTACCACACTTAGACATAACTCTCTATTCATAACTTCTTTATCACTCTCTTTTTATAGACATTGTCTATTTATTATCACCTTATATCCTTATTATTGGAGTTGGGTAACCCCACATTTATATTCCTTATAACTCTGCGAGATTCTTCTTTGAATCCTTTCACGCAAGTTTTAATCCCTTATTGTTCAAACTATATTTGAGCTTATTCGTTCATTATCTTCACCTCTCTTCTCTAAGGTTATAGCCTACGATACTCCTACCTAAGGTTTATAACCTACAGCTCTGATACCAACTGTAACGACCCCAAAATCTATACAATTTAAATCCCGACTTCGGTCATTAACCATACATTCAACCTCTAAATAATACATCATTATTCGATGTTAAACTTAATAAAATTGCGGAATATTTAAAACTTTTATACATTTCCTTCTTTCTTGCCCTGAATCGCAACCATTACATTACATCTCTTTGATTCACTCTTATATCATGAATTGTTACAACAAAATGACTATGCAAAATTTTACATCATAACTAAATATCCATATACATTGGATAGCTTAACTTACATTTCAACAACATGTTACGTTTAAAATATGAAATACATTTCTCGTAAAACATAAGTAATCTTCGTGAATATAGATCTCTATAACTCACTTAGCACATATCTTTACCTTAAAATCTTGACCTGGAAAAGTGATTATTTGCAAGAGTGAGCTCGACAGCCCAGCAAAGTCTAACAATTTTCATGCATCACATAACACATAATAATATTCTGACGCCCCCAAAATAGGTCCATTCCATCCAACCCATTCTGAGTCGCCAAATACATGGTACAGAAAACAACTACAACTTTATTACAACAATTGTCGTGCAAAATACAACAACACATACGCTGTGAGTTTGGATACAAATATATACTAAATGTGACTCATGTTCCAACCGTGGACATCACCTCACAATGACACCTTACATAAAGGTATATTCAAAAACTGTTTTAGAAATTAGAATATTTGGGAAGTGCTCAAGGAAACCTTCGTACATGGGAGGCCACGCGTCTAGGTTATGATAGATATCATATGGCCACAGAATTATCCTTGGTTGACCCAATAGACCCCAAAGAAAAACGAGAAGGTTACTATCATATTCTTCCCAATGGTGAGTCTTCTCTTGACTTATCATTATCTCCACTGTCTCTAATTGAGAATTATACTTCAAACAAACACCAAGATTATATAGGTAGTGCTTGTAGATATACTCGGAAAGCGGATGTGCACAATCATGTCTTATGATGACACGAGGTTGTATGTCGTTAGACATCTTGTATGATAGTGGCAAAACACCCTTCCAACGTTGGGTTAGCCTCACCCTATTTTCTTCACCAAATATAACTACTAAATGATGACCACCGTTCTATTCCCTTGTTACCCTCGCTCGACCCAGCTACACTCTTATTACCTGAAAAGAATTGTGAAGCAAAAGGGTGAGCACAACTAGCTCAGTAAAGAATATCATGACTAAAGATAATTAAATTATCAATAGCCTTCATCAATAATAAATCAGAGATTTAGAACATATGGTAAATGATAAAAATTTCAACCATAGTTACAGCGGAACGAGCAATCCATTAGAAGAGTCAAATAGACCATAAAGTCCATTATCTCTTCCATGTTAAAAATCCACCAACAATATTTTATCCATGTAACATCACTCAATAGTTCCTTTCCACAATCATATGAATAACTCATAATCATAATTGTGACTCTAAATTTTTCTTCGCACCCAGGACGAAGAATATTTTCATCACCTGTCTTTACCTGAAACATCAAAGATCATGGTTATACCAAATCACAGTTCCTGTTCATAATCATGCTAATAAATCCATCTTCGCACTACGGCCAAAGATATTCATCAATAAACCATCTTTGCACTACGGCCAAAGATATTCAACAACAGTTCATCTTCGCACTACATGCCAAAGATATTCATCAATAATTCATCTTTGCACTACAGGCCAAAGATATTCTACAACATGTTATCTTTGCACTACAGGCCAAAGATATTCATCTACAATTCATCTTTGCACTACAGGCCAAAGATATTCATCAACAGTTCATATTTGCACTACAGGCCAAATATATTCATATCTCAAAGAAATATATAATCATTTCAGAATTTATATAAACAATAATTATAACCATGTTGATCAATTCACCTTTGCACTTAAGCTTAAGATATTCAATTATAAATTCAATGGTCATGATCATACCAGTCACAATTCAACTTTACACTACAGGCCAAAGAGAACCCTAGTCATGATCATACCAATAATCTATCCATCTTTACACTCCAGTGAAAGAGAATTTCAACATCAGGGTTATAAAATGTTATATATGATGATAAAAATAATATGATCAACATATAGTTTTAATCTCAAGAGTAATATTCGTAACTCATGAATAGTAAATCGTGAATAGTAACTCATGAATAGTAACCCCGACACAAAAGATAGAAATTCCACAATAAAATTCATACCAATATTTCGGTATAATGATATTGAAAGAATAACATTACTTAAATTTATAAACAATTTATTTTAATTGTTTACACTTTACTAATTAATGCATTTAATCATCATAAAATGCCAACTCTTACAATTTCATCATCAATAACCAAAATCCTCATCAAAAATCTGCATATACCTCATATAGGATTCTCAAGCCATAAAATCCTATTTTCCAATTTTCTTTATTCACAAAACATATTTAATTCATTTACTCATAACTAGACCATTTTCATGAAAAATACCAAATCAGTTCCAAAAATATTTCTTTTTTGGGATTTAGCATAATATAGTCCCATAGTGAACATATATTTTTCTCAGAATTTTTAAAAGTCATTTACTATTTTTCATATGGCCAAAATAGCCAAATATTTAGACATTTATCAAAAATTGTACTTTTGTCTAAAAATTCTGAAATTTACAGAGTATACTTCTATCATATACATGTACTCCCAATAAAAATTTCATCAATTTTGGAGTTAACCACAAGGAATTATAAGCTGTTACTTTTAAAATAGTCTTTTCTCATAAAATTCATAACTCTCAATCTATACATCCAAAAATCACCATTTTTGGATACAATCAAGAAAACTCATCAAAATATCATTTCAAATTTTTCCAGAATTTTTGAAGCTCAGAAAAATTACGAGACTGAAAATCATAACAACCCTTAAAATCTCTTAATATCCCTTACAATCCCTTACTATCCCTTACCTCAAAAGAGCAGTACTTCTGACTGGATATCGGATATGATGCTGAAGAAAACTTGCACTGATGAATAGCAACTCACCAAGTATCTAAAAATTCACAAAATATGCTTCATAATATAGAGAGAGAAAGAGAGAAAGCTTATGTTTCTGGTGTGATTTTCAATTCTAACTTAGCCCTCTATTTATAGGAAAATTTTGGTAGGTTTGACCTGCAACCTGATGGCTTTACCTGCTACTATTCCCACCCACCACATTTGAAATATAATTCAGCACATTTCTTCACCAACCACAAGTGGGGCCCACCAATTCTAGAATTTTCCACCAAAATGATAAACTTCGAAAATTCAACAATTTCTGAACTAGTCATCTCGTAAAATTCATAATAAATCATACGTTCATTTTTAACGGTTCAAAATTTGTGGGCATATACTCAACTTATATATGTATAACATATCCAAAAATCACAACGATCCAACGGTCGGATTAAAAGTTATAACCCCCGCAATATATCTCAAAAACCCTAATTTTTAATACCTCCATTCCGACAAAAATACTGATAAAAAACCTCAACATTAACTCCTTTATTTTTAACCACAAAAATATATTCCTCATTTATATCCACATAAAATAAATATTTCCTTATCATATGAATCAATAATTAATTATTCACAAATAATATTACAGAATCACATTTATGACAACCAGGCCGTTCCCAGGAAAGAGGGGGCTTTCCAATAAGGATTTCTCCTTACTAGCGCGCAATTAGATGACCAAACCTCTCCTTAGACAGAACTTTCTAGACATTGCCAATAATGCTATCTAATAATATTATTCAAATAATATGAATTATTGATCTGATAATGGAAAATACTGTGCAACAATAATTATTGAAACAACAATAATATAAAATATCAACGCAGCAATTATTGAATCAATAAAATAAAATATTGAACAGTAATTACTGTAACAATTATTGAGTAGTGTCTTCTTACGTAAGAATCAATAATTTTAAAAATACTATGCAATACCGTGTGCTACTGTGCAATAACGCGTATTACTGTATTTTAACCACCGGGTATTCCAACAGTGTTAACGGTAACAACTACGCCGTTATTTGTAAAAACTCAAATTTGTCGTTTTTCTTCACCCGACAGTTATTCGTTATGGGGCCCACAAATAGCTGCGCCGTCGTACGAATATTCCCCGACAGAAAGAATATTCCACGACCAAACGAATATTCCCCGACAACAATGATTATTTTATAACAACTTGCTTATTTTGAAAAAAAATCATATTTCACTCATAATTTTAAACTTTTATCAATTTAACCATTTACTGAATAGTAATTATAAGAAAAATTGAATACTTTTATTTCATAAAATTCGGGGTCTTACAAATATGCTCGATATACATCGCATTAAAGTAACATGGCATACATGCTTTTAATTCACGTAGCAAATATAAAGATTGAGTTCCTTACTCAATCATCATTACTTAGCCAAAACAATGCAGTCATATATTGACTTTAACATTTCATGATTCAACATGCATAACATATCATGAAATTTAAAATAGTTCATCAAGTCCACGTAGAAAATAGGAACCGAAAGACTTGCCTTGATCGTTGTTTACCAATAACAGTTTAACAGCTTACAGCTATCTGCACTTCACGTGCCCTACGCAATTATATAATCATACACATCAAATATTAGTCACATAACAACACATAGTAATTGTGAAGCCCCCAAAATAGGTATACAACACCCATTCTGAGTCGCCAAATACATGGTATAAAAAGCAACTACAACTTCAATAATACAATTGTCGTGCAAAAATACGACAATACATACTGTGAGTTTAAATACAAATATTGTCTTCTAGACAATATCCACACTCAAGTAAGTCCTCATTACAATTATTCAAACACTATTTTACAGAAATAGTGAGGACAGCTAAAATATCTTTCTAGAACCATCACTCCATACCCCGACTAGATCCTGCTATGTTCTCACCTCCTGAGAAAAAAATGGAACAAAAAGGAAAAGGGTGAGCTCAACTAGCCCAGTAAAGAATTTTATGACTAAGATAATATACAATAAATTATCATTAGTATTCAACAAGGAAAAATCTGATAGGATATAATCGACAACAAGTTCTAGATCAACAACTGCAGCGGAAACAGCAAACCATTAGAAGAGTCAAGTAGAGAAAGAATTCTACTATCTTCTAAGATTTAAAAGTCCATCATCAATCTTTTATCCCTGTAACATCAATCAATATACATCTTGAATCAAATATTCATCTTTGCACTACAGGCCAAAGATATTCATTTGTAACACCAGTCGGTCATGTTCATCTCAACACATGTTCATCTTTGCACTACAGGCCAAAGATATTCATCAGGTAATCATACATCTTTGCACTACAGGCCAAAGATATTCAATAATATCATCATTCAGGACTGAGGATGATGAAAAATATCTTAAAGAAAATGAATCCAGTGAGACAGAAGGACAAATAGTAGGAATTCATATAACAGTTTATCCAAGATCAATAATACTTCATAATAATCAATTGTGAAGCGGAATTCAAAAATAAAGATCAAAATATGGATACAATCAAAGATAGTAACCATAATAGATATCTTGGACAAAACGAAAAAATTTTATTTTTCGGTGAATAGTGCCGTATTCGTGAATAGTGCCGTATACGTGAATAGTACCGTATACGTGAATAGTAACCCCAACACAAAAAATTCTAAATTTGATAAAAAGTTCATATCAATATTTCAGCATAATGATATTGAAGAAAATAATATCATTTAAGAATAAAATAATATCCCTTACCTCAAAATAACCGTACTTCTGATTGAATTTCGGGTATAGTGCTGACAGAAATTTGCACCGTATAGCAGCACTCAAAGTATACTCACAAGAATGCGCTCGATAATATAGAGAGAAAAAAAAACTTATGAATTCTGGTGTGATTTTCAATTCTAACTTAGCCCTCTATTTATAGGAAAATATTAGCACACCGAAGCAGACTTGACCTGCAACCTGATGGCTTTACCTGCAACTATTCCCACCCACCACATTTGAATAAAAATTTCAGCACATTTCTCACCAACCAAAAGTGGAGCCCACCAATTCTAGAATTTTCCACCAAAATGACAAATTCCGCAACTTCTACAATTTCTGAACCAGTTATCTCGTAAAATTTATAACAAATCATACGTTCATTTTTAACGGTTCAAAATTTGTGGACATATACTCAACTTATATATGAATAACATATCCAAAAATTACAACGATCCAACGGTCGGATTAAAAATTATAACCCCCGCAATATTTCTCAAAAACCCTGATTTGATTTTTAATACCTCCATTCCATTAAAAATACTGATAAAACACCTCAACATTACCTCCTTCATTTTTAACCACAAAATATATCCAACATTTATATTCACATAAAATAAATATTTCCTTATCATATGAATCAATAATTAATTATTCACAATTAATATTACAGAATCACATTTATGACAACCAGGCCGTTCCTAGGAAAGAGGGGGCTTTCCAATAAGGATTTCTCCTTACTGGCGCGCAATTAGATGACCAAACCTCTCCTTAGACAAAACTTTCTAGACATTGCCAATAATGTTATCTAATAATATTATTCAAATAATATGAATTATTGATCTGATAATGGAAAATATTGTGCAACAATAATTATTGAAACAACAATAATATAAAATATCAACGCATCAATTATTGAATCAATAAAATAAAATATTGTATAGTAACTACTGTAACAATTATTGAGTAGTGCCTTCCTTCGTAAGAATCAATAATTCTAAAATATTGTGCAATCCGTGTGCTACTGTGCAACCACGCGTATTACTATATTTTAACCACTGGGTATTCCAATAGTGTTAACAGCAATAACTACGCCGTTATTTATAAAAACTCAATTTTTGTCGTTATCTTCATCCAATCGTTTTTCGTTATGGGACCCACAAATAGCTGCGCCGTCGTACGAATATTCCCTGACAGAAAGAATATTCCACGACCACACGAATATTCACCAACCAAAAATGAATATTTTATAACCACTTGCTTATTTGAAATATTTGCGCATTTTACCCATAACTAACCACATTAATCAAATCAACCCTTTCTATTTCAAAATAATAAATAGAGGAAATTTAATTTTATTTATTAATAAGTTGGGGTCTTACAACCTCCCCACCTTATGAAATTTCGTCCTCGAAATTGACGTACGTACCTGGTGTTTCGAAAAGGTGAGGATACCTCGCTTTCATTTCTGATTCCAACTCCCAAGTCATTTCTTTAATAGCATGGTTTCTCCACAAAACCTTAACTTGTGGTATAGCCTTCGTGCATAGGACATGCTCTTTCCTATCCAAGATCTTAACAGGTACCTCCTCGTACGTTAAATCTTCGGCTATCTCGTCTGGTTCTAACTCAATTATGTGGTTCGGGTCTTTCACATATTTATGAAGCACAGATACGTGAAAAATATTATGAACACGCGACATACTTAGCGTTAAGGCGAGTCTATAGGCCACAGTTTCTACTCGATCGAGGATTTCAAATAAATCGAAGGCTTGAGCTTTCTTCTCTTCATCGACTCTTACTTCTAGAATAACACATTCTTGCACCTTCTTCTTTATATATTCATCAGCTCCAGGCCTGTAGCTTGAGCGGCTTTAACGTTATCGATTAAAGTCAATTTTACTCGTATATCATCACGTGGGTCCCTAGAGTCATTAACTCTATCTCTATCATTTATAAATTATACAAAATAGGTCTTTGTGTTCAACAATATCGCACTCGTACTCGCGTACAATCTTCTACTCAACGCGTCAGCTACCACGTTCGCTTTTCCAGGATGGTATGGTCAGAACAGGTTCCGAATAAGTCGCCTCTTGAGCTATTGGAAAATCTTCTCGCATTCCTCGCTCCATACGAATTTTGTATCTTTCTGAGTCAGCTAAGTTAACGGAGTAGCGATTCGAGAAAATCCTTCTACGAATCTCCGATAGTAACCAGCTAAGCCCAAAAAGCTACGTACTTTGGTCACCGACTTCGGTTGCTCTCAATTGTGATTCATATCCCAATCTTGGATAGCACGTCATAATGGCACCTATTGTTTTACCACCACACAAATATAGAGTCCCTTACGGAGAGTCTGGCTTTGGTGCATTCCACAAGGGAAGTCACCAGATAGAGGCTCGGGTACCAACTTCTATAGTTGGGTTTTTAACTCCTGAAGTTCAATATGAGCTATTCAATATGAAATTTTAGAAATGGGTTTTGTATCGGGTTGAAGATCAGTACAAAAATTCAATATCACGCTCCAGGTTAGGCCAGGAAATTCTTCAGGAAATACGTCAGAAAATTCACTAACAACAGAAATATCATTCAAATCTGACGTATTTTTGTTCAAGTCCATGACATGGGCTAAGAAAGCTTGACATCCGTTTTTCAATAAACGAATGGCTTTATGGCTTGGTATGACAGCGATTGATTTTAGTGGTTTGGTTGCTTGAATTCGCATAACAGGTTGGTTAGGAATATGAAAACTAACAACCTTACGAAAACAATCAATTTTGGCATGATGAGTAGTTAACCAATCAATTCCTAAAATCACATCAAAAGTAAGTATCTTTAAAGAGATAAGGTCAACAGGTAATGTGATTGTGCCAACTTGGATTAAACAAGATTTATAAACTGTAGATGTAATGAAAGTTTCTCCTAACGGAGTCTCCACAGATAGGTCAAAGTCTAATTTCTCCGGAGTCAAGTTTAAACGTTGAGCACAAGCAGGAGAGATAAAAGAATGGGTAGAACCGGTATCTAGTAAGGTATAAACTTCGCAAGAATTTATAATTAACTAACCGGTTATACCTTCGTTCAGGTTCCTCGCGTTTTGGGCAGTTACGACAAACGCTCTTCCAGAAACCGCAGACTTTATTTTGTCCGTATCCGCCTTTGGTGTCACCGTCCCAGTTGGACTTGGTTTCGCTATAGTATAATCTCGAGCGATATGTCCTTCCTTTCCACAATTATAACATACCTTGAACTGTTGTGGGCAATTTGGACTTATATGTCCCTCATCTCCGCATTTGTAACATCTAACTGGCGGTCATTCTCCTCCCCTAGAATTTGTTCCTGGTGCTGGTGCTGCTGTCGACGTCTTCCTGTCATCGTTAAATCTTCTCTTCTTAAAATTTCCACTTGACTCACCTCTTCTATTATCATGGCCACGATGACCACCCGAGTGGTTACCACTTTTGTCCGAATGTTTTCCAGCTGGTTTTCATTGCTTCAATGACTGCCGCCACCGGTATGACCCTGGTTGTGGTCCCTCGGTTGCATATACTCATTATGTCGCTCTAATAATTGAGCCCTGTTTACAACATCTGAATATAAAGAAAATTTATGAGAGATAAGATATTGCCGAATCTCGGGTTTTAGACCTCTCAGAAACATCCTTGTCATTGGTTCCTCATTTTCGACCAAATGAGGTGCAAACCTGGATAACTCTACAAACTTCGCCTCGTACTGGGACACCATCATGTTGTTTTGTTCCAGTCTGATAAACTCCACCTCCTTCATATGACGAATACTTTCAGGAAAGTACTTGTCATTGAACAGTTTTTGAAATATTTCCCAGGACATGTTGAGTGCGTCAGGCTGGGTATGCTTCACAGACTCCCACCAGTAGTCTGCCTCACTGCGGAACATAAAGGTGACGAATGGAACCTTCTGTTCCTCCGTGCATCCCAAGACATCGAATATCTTGGTAATTT
This sequence comes from Panax notoginseng, assembly GCA_016801055.1. Taxonomy (NCBI): domain Eukaryota; kingdom Viridiplantae; phylum Streptophyta; class Magnoliopsida; order Apiales; family Araliaceae; genus Panax; species Panax notoginseng. Next base: position 155,870,904 of record CM029013.1, read on the forward strand.
GCTTGACCCGCATTTCCGCCATGATCGGATCCGGGTTTCCCTTAAATTCTGGTGGTCCCAATTCTTTGAATTGCTTGGCTATGACAAACTGCGCGTTGTTATCATTTCCACCTGTATTCTGCACACGAGTCTCCCTCGTCTGATTTTGCATGAACTGCAAAAAGCACCTAAACATTCCATCATTCATCGTTTGCTCGGTAACGTTGTTTACAGGAGGAATATTGCCTTCGTATTGCACGTTCCCCTGGGTGGTAATCAAAGGTGTCTCCACGGTCTGATTTACTCCATTATTAACGTTCTCAGCTGCCATTCTTAAATACTGCCATAAAACAAGGGTTAATTGACATGTCACATATTATCCCTATATCTGACCGACCAAATAATTACCAAATAAACTTATTCAGGTCATACTAGCGAAGGAATTCCCCGTCTCTCTCCTCCTAGTTGTCTCACATCTCAGTCAGGGATCATATCCCTAAGCTCTGATACCAACTGTGACGCCCCTAAAATAGGTATACAACACCCATTCTGAGTCGCCAAATACATGGTACAAAAAGCAACTACAACTTCAATAATACAATTGTCGTGCAAAAATACGACAACACATACTGTGAGTTTAAAAACAAATATTGTCTTCTAGACAATATCCACACTCAAGTAAGTTCTCATTACAATTATTCAAACACTATTTTACAGAAATAGTGAGGACAGCTAAAATATCTTTCTAGAACCATCACTCCATACCCCGACTAGATCCTGCTATGTTCTCACCTCCTGAGAAAAAAAATGGAACAAAAAGGAAAAGGGTGAGCTCAATTAGCCCAGTAAAGAATATTATGACTAAGATAATATACAACAAATTATCATTAGTATTCAACAAGGAAAAATCTGATAGGATATAATCGACAACAAGTTCTAGATCAACAACTGCAGCGGAAACAGCAAATCATTAGAATAGTCAAGTAGAGAAAGAATTCTACTATCTTCTAAGATTTAAAAGTCCATCACCAATCTTTTATTTCTGTAACATCAATCAATATACATCTTGAATCAAATATTCATCTTTGCACTACAGGCCAAAGATATTCATTTGTAACACCAGTCGGTCATGTTCATCTCAACACCTGTTCATCTTTGCACTACAGGCCAAAGATATTCATCAGGTAATCATACATCTTTGCACTACAGGCCAAAGATATTCATCAGGTACTCATACATCTTTGCACTACAGGCCAAAGATATTCAATAATATCATCATTCAGGACTGAGGATGATGAAAAATATCTTAAAGAAAACGAATCCAGTGAGACAGAAGGACAAATAGTAGGGATTCGTATAACAGTTTATCCAAGATCAATAATACTTCATAATAATAAATTGTGAAGCAGAATTCAAAAATAAAGATCAAAACATGGATACAATCAAAGATAGTAACCATAATAGACATCTTGGACAAAAAGGAAAAATTTTATTTTTTAGTGAATAGTGTCGTATTCGTGAATAGTGCTGTATACGTGAATAGTACCGTATACGTGAATAGTAACCCCGACATAAAAAGTTCTAAATTTGATAAAAAGTTCATATCAATATTTTAGCATAATGATATTGAAGAAAATAATATCATTTAAGAAAAAAATAATATCCCTTACCTCAAAATAACCGTACTTCTGATTGAATTTCGGGTATAGTGATGACAGAAATTTGCACCGTATAGCAGCACTCAAAGTATACTCACAAGTATACGCTCGATAATATAGAGAGAGAAAGAGAAAAAACTTATGAATTCTTGTGTGAATTTCAATTCTAACTTAGCCCTCTATTTATAGGAAAATATTAGCACACCGAATCAGACTTGACCTGCAACCTGATGGCTTTACCTACTACTATTCTCACCCACCACATTTGAATAAAAATTTCAGCACATTTCTCACCAACCAAAAGTGGAGCCCACCAATTCTAGAATTTTCCACCAAAATGACAAATTCTGCAACTTCTACAATTTCTGAACCAGTCATCTCATAAAATTCATAACAAATCATACGTTCATTTTTAACGGTTCAAAATTTGTGGACATGTACTCAACTTATATATGAATAACATATCCAAAAATTACCACGATCCAACGGTCGGATTAAAAATTATAACCCCCGCAATATTTCTCAAAAACCCTGATTTGATTTTTAATACCTCCATTCCGATAAAAATATTGATAAAACACCTCAACTCCTTCATTTTTAACCACAAAATATATCCAACATTTATATTCACATAAAATAAATATTTTCTTATTATATTAATCAATAATTAATTATTCACAATTAATATTACAGAATCACATTTATGACAACCAGGCCGTTCCTAGGAAAGAGGGGGCTTTCCAATAAGGATTTTTCCTTACTGGCGCGCAATTAGATGACCAAACATCTCCTTAGACAGAACTTTCTAGACATTGCCAATAATGTTATCTAATAATATTATTCAAATAATATGAATTATTGATCTGATAATAGAAAATACTGGATTAGAATTGTTCTAATTGATTTATTTACAACCAGTTTAATATGAAGAACCTGAAGGGTCACACCATAAAAGGAAGAATAATTATTTAAGAAGTTAATGGCATAATCATAATAATAAGTTAAGTATATTTAATTTAATCTATGGTGATAGAATAAATTAAATAGCTTAATATTTATTATTTAATATTTTGAAAATATTAAATATAAATTTATAATAGGAGTTTTATTATTATTATTACTATTATTATTATTATTTAATTCCTAAAGGAGTTTGGAAATTAATTAATAAAAATACTCTCATATATTCATAATAAGATTGGGAGCCTAATTAATTAAAGGAATTTAATTAATTACAATAAAACCCAATTCCTTAATTGTTAAGGAGGGTTGCCCACATCTATAAATAAGATGAGTCTTATTATGGGTATAGAGTTGTTGTTGACTTTTTCACAATAGACGCAATTCCAATAGTTGGAGAGTACATTCTTTTTCTATAGAGATAGAAAACTAAGGTTTAGCTAAATACCCATCTTCTTGAATCTTTTTTTTTCTTGGTGGATCACCTCTAGAGGTCAAACACTTGGGTGGCTAACGTTGATCAAAGGAAGGAACCAAACCCGGTGGATTCAAGTTAAACGCGAAAAGGATTTGGAGGTGAACTTGTACCTGAGGAAGCTCGAATCTTCAAGGGTATGATTCTTGTTCTTTATCTTTTCGTTTAATTAATAATTATACATAAAGGATGATCCGGGTATATAGTTTGTAAAATTTTAAACTCTGATTTTTCCACGTTTTCGCTTATTTTGTGCAATTTAATTGCGTTCATGAATATTACAAACCTAACAAATTGGCTAATTTGTGCAATTTAAGCACTCTTAGCAACTTTTCTTTCTGCAAATCGTTAAGTGCAGCAGAAATAATAATAGGTAAAGAATTAGAATTGCCTAAATACGTATACATGAGGTGTTTAGGGAGTGGCTTAAGTTCAAGAGTAGGTGGCTCCTCCAATTATGGTTTCATTCTTGTGGTGGCTCTTTCCTCCGTGTGCAATGGTTCAAAACGTGCTTTAAATTTGCTAACTCGTGGCAGGGAGTCTAACATATGCAAGTAATCCACAAATTCTGGATACTATAATTCTTCATCTCCCAATAAAGTCGTTTCCAATGGATCGTTAACCAAACTTTTACCCATGTCTTCATTGATTATCTGATCAATGATATCCATTCTGAAACACTCCTCTTCAACCGTGGGAAATTTCATGGCCTTGAAAATACTAAATTTTACTTCTTGATCTTCGACCCTCATTGTTAGTTCTGCTTTTTGTACGTCGATGAGCGTCCTACCCGTAGCCAAGAAAGGTCTCCCTAGGATAATTGGGATGTTCTTATCTTCCTAAAAATCTAGAATTATAAAATTCGCAGGGAATATAAACTTGTCAACTTTGACTAAAATGTCCTCTACAATGCCTCTCGGGTACGTGACTGACCTATCCGCCAACTGCAATGAGATGTTTGTAGGCTTTGGAGCTGGTAAACCCAATTCTGTATACACTGATAATGGCATAAGGTTCATACTTGTCCCCAAATCACATAGACATTTATTGAACGACATGTTCCCAATCGTGCGCGGAATGGTGAAACTCCTTAGATCTTTTAACTTTGGGGGCAACTTTCGTTGTAAAACTACACTACACTCCTCTGTTAATGCCACTGTTTTGAAATCTTCCAACTTCTTTTTCCTGGACAAAATTCCTTTCATAAATTTCGCATAACTTGGCATCTGCTCTAGGGCTTCTGCGAAAGGAATGTTAATCTGAAGTTTTTTAAAACTTCCAAAAATTTTGCGAACTGCTTATCCAATTTCTGCTTTTGAACTCTTTACTGAAAAGGTGGGGGAGGATAAACACTCGATTCGTTAACTATTTTTCTCTTTTTCACTTGTTTTTCTTCTCCTTATTTGTCCTCAACCACTTTATTTTCACTGTCTATCTCAACTTCCTTTGTAGCCAAATTTTCTGTTTTCTGACCCTCAAGCTGTTTTCCACTTCGCAACATAATTACCTGACATTGCTTGTGATTACCTTTAAGATTTTTTCTCTGTATCACTTGGTAATGTTCCTTGCGGCCTGTTATTTAATGCAAAAGCTATCTGTCCCAATTGATTCTCTAAATTCTTGATGGCTATTTCTTGTGATTTCATGGTCATTGCTTGGTTTTTCCTCGTTGCTTGTTATATACTTTGATAATAACTCCTCTAGATCTGATTTTCTCTCTTGATGTTGAACTGGTTATTGTTAATTCTGAAATCCTGAGGGATACAATGGTCGTGGCGCTTGCTGATTCTGATTATTATTCTACGACAAATTAGGATTATCCCTATTCCCCTGATTATATGTATTCTGGTACGTATTCTGTGGAATTCTATTGTAGCTACTCAAAAATTATACTAACTCTTGGTTAATTGCACATTGATCCGTAGGATGTTCACCCGCACACAATTCACAAATAACTACAACTTGTTGTGTCTGTACCCCTAACCAAACGTCAAACTTCTTAGAGAGTGCTGAAATCTGAGCTGTTATTGTCGTCACTCCATCTACCTCTAACACTCCAGCTACAGTAGATTGTGTCATTCTTGTCGTGGGCCACTGATAGTTGTTAGCTGCCATTATCTCTATCAACTGATATGCCTCCTCATAATTCTTTGCCATAAAAGCTCCCCCCGACACTGCATCAATACTAGTCTTGAGATTCCCATGTAATCTGTTGTAAAATGTATTCATCTGCAACCACTTAGGCAATCCGTGATGTGGGCATTTTTTGAGCAACTCTTTGTATCTCTCCCATGCCTCGTACAATGACTCCCCATATTGCTGATCAAACATGGTAATCTCGTTTCTCATCTTTGCAGTCTTCGCTAGCGGGAAAAATTTAGATAGAAACTTCTGAGCCAGGTCATCCCATGTCGTTATCAAACCCGATGGTAGAGAGTGTAACCAACTTTTCGCCTTGTCCCGCAGAGTGAATGGGAACAAGCAAAGTCTGACTGCTTCATCCGACACCCCATTGTATTTGAACGTGTCGCATATCTCCAAAAAGCTGATCAACTGCTCATTCGGATCATCATTTGCAAGCCCGCAAACTGAACTGAGTTTTGGATCATCTGAATAGTCCCCGGCTTAATCTCAAATGTGTTCGCAGCTTTAGCAGGCCTGGTGATACTCGACTGTAGCTCAGTCACCTTGGGTGTAGCAAAGTCCCTCAACGCTTTCTGGTCTTCGGCAGCCATTGCTTCTTCTTTTGCAAAATTTTTGAAGTCGTCCCTTGTTTCCTTAATCCACTTACTTGGCCTTTGAAATCGTCTTTCAATGTCGTCCTCAAAAGGAAGCAAGTCTGGATTTTTAGATCGAGTTTGCATAAACCAACTTCAAAAACCCAAAATAAGACGAACAAAACAAAAATAAAAATGTTTAAGTAAAACTGTACTAATTAAACTAATATTGCAAAATATTAAAATCTATACTAAAGTCCCCGGCAACGGCGTCAAAAACTTGTTGGGTAAAATCTAGTTACGCACAACACGCAAGTATACGTGGTCAACAAGTAATATAATAGTAAGTCAAGTATCGTTCCCTCAGAGACTAGTAAGAAATTAAACCTCACAATTACCAATTTCCTATTAATCCTAATTTTATTAAACTAATCAATTTCAAGTTTTTAACTAAAAGTATTAAAAATATTAAAATCACCAAACAATCAACAAACCCTAAAAAAAACTGAATTTTCAAACAGATAATGGAGAATTAGGCTTTCAACTTCACTCTAAGCATCACTCTGATTATTACACCTTTATTCCAGTTTAATTTACTATCCTAGTTTATTAATCAAGAACACATATGTAGAACTAGCCACCTCTCGATGTACTAATACCGTATTAACTCAAATCCACAATTAAGATAGAATCAAGTTAAACACCTTAATCAACTAACTCACTATATCTCTATGTGAATTACAATTAAAGAAGGTTTAAGTTTAAGTTCTTTATCCGATTACATGTGATGTTAAGCATATCTATACCCCAACATTCATCAAGATTCTGTTCATTCACAAAATTCAAGAACACATGCTATATTAACTATGTCTAAACTCGTATTTCATCTCCTGAGTTCATACAAATCCACACAGAATCGTTGATCAGGCAATTCATAAATTCAAACTCAAGTTAATATAGATAAACTGGATAAAAGCTTATTAAACTGAAATCAAAGATTACATAACCATCGTTTCACTTAAAGATCCGTCTTAAGCCTAAAAAGTAATTAGTTCATCATAAATGAAATAATAATTGAATAAATTAAAGATATCATCCTTTCAATTACAAATATAAAACTAAAGAGAAAGTATATATCAGAACACCCTTCACTTTAGCCTTAATCCGCAATCGATATGAAAGTTCCTTTAAAATCTTCACTCTGATGCTCGCTATGAAAATATGTCCTTAATCTCTGTTAATTGCCTTGCGTGATTATGATCTTGTTGTTCGTTGCTCAATATATATCCAATACATGAATTCTGGTCAAAATCCCATGTCATTTAGAGTCCCAAAGCCATGCAATCACCTAAGCTCACACTTTAGCAGTGTTTGAATCAGCACAGGACTGCCCAGACTCGGCACCCCCGCCCCGGCGGGGGTATTGGCTTGGGAAACGCCCGCCCCAGCGGGCTCCTCTTCTATTAGTTGCTGTTGAAGACCCCCCGCCCCGGCGGGGGTATAAGGCCAAAACATGCCCGCCCCGGAGTAGCATTGAAACCCCTCCCATTCGGGTTGGCTAGTGGAAGAAGATGTGTAATTTTCTTCTGAGTGGTCAAAAGATTGAGAATGTTCTCGAGTGAGTCCCCCAGGGGTATGAACACTGGAGTGCGTCTGACTTCTCCACCTTTAGGCAATAGAGGGTTTGAAGACTGTGCTTGAAAGGGAGTGTAATTTCTCCTTTGAATAGGCATGTTCTGACTGCCTTTCTGACCTTGTAATATCAAGGAAACATCCTCCTCTTTCTTTTTATGGACCCTCCGGGGGTTGTTTCCATAATTTCTGGACTTGATGTGTTCAACAACAGCTTTAAGGGCAGCTAGGTCTTGAATTTTTGCTGACTTCAATCCCATCTCAGCCATCTCCCCATGCTTAATCATTTCAGAGAATGGTTTGCCAATACCAGCTAACACCCTCTCATAGAAAGGAGCTTCTTGTATGTCTATAAAGGTCATAACCATTTCTGACTCATTCATAGAGGGAACAACTTGAGCAGCAAGGCGCCTCTACCTTTGAGTATACTCTCTGAAAGATTCATTGGTTTTTTTCCTGACTTTAGTAATTTGGTACCGGTTAGGGGCCATCTGAGACTGGAAGCTATACTGAGTGAGGAAGGCATGAGCTAGCTCCTCCCCGCAATGGATCTTTGAATTGTCTAACCTGGTATACCACGATCGGGCTTCTCCAGTTAGACTTTTCTGGAAGAGCTGCATTCTGAGCTTCTCGTCCTCAGCATAAGATCCGAGTTCTCCAACGAATACCTTCAAATGTGTGTAAGGGTCTCCTAACCCGTCATACTTTTCAAAGTTAGGAGTTTTGAACTTCTCTGGATAATGCACACCAGGGAATATACAAAGGTCTGTATATGAAACACTCCCATGTGCTCCAATCCCTTTGATAGAATGGATGGACTCTTCCATTTGAAGGACCTTCTTTCTGATATCACCGGTGTCTAGATCTTCTTTGAGATGGGTGGTATCATGAATTTTGTTGGTTGCATCCAACTGAAGCTCAGGTACTGGGATGGCTTTATCTGTACCTTGGGTTTCTCCTTGTGCAGAGGATTCAGTATGTATGGGTATCCCTGAACCCTGAGTAGATTGGTGTAGTTCTTTAAGCAGAACAACCAAATCTGTGATTTGTTTACTTAATCCGTCAAATTCTTCGCGGGAAACAGGATTAAGATTAGCCTGGTCAGATGAAGACATAATTGGCTGTAGGCTCGTGGCCTTTTTGGACTTTGAACGGGTAATAGGTCTGATTGTTTCCCTGCATAAAACTGACGTAGTTTAGTTTCAGGGAATGTATAAATGTTTACATGCTATATGATGTATCCGTTTTAGGAGTATTATCCTGCAAAACGGATGTTAGTTGTTTGTAATACAGGATAACATGTTGTATTTTGCAAATATGCATGTGCACATATTTCTTCATATTTCTCATTACATTGAGATTGATATGGAATGAAATTACGAGTAATTTGAAATGGGAAAGTATGAAGAGACTTTCCTCCGCGTTTGGTTTATCAGAGGCTGACCTATCTTAGGCTACTCTCGTGGCTTTTTGGCATGAAGGTTCCAAAATCATCGCAATTTACTCGACGGGAAGTTAATCCGGTCTTTCAACTGGAGCAAATTTTGGTGGTGCCTTTCCTGAGCCTCGTTGGAATTAGTCTTCCTACGAGTCCAGTAATCAAACACCGACAGGATAGCCTTCTGATGGAGGAACCACACAACATACATTCACATACAACGTGTCTCACCGTTTATGAAAATGATGACATGTGTGAAGCACTAATATCACAAGCAGATATAGTGTAAAACATTAAGTACAGTAAGTAAATGCATTCATACCCATCCATTAAATGTAAATGCAACATCCACACACAAGCATATAACAGTTTTGAAAAGTTTGTAATAGCGGCTTAAGTCCTCTTACTGGAGTCCCCAGCAGAGTCACCACCTGTCGACGTCGAGATTTTATTTGTCCCTTTTCTATTCTTGTTCTTTGGTGTTCTCATGTTAGGTGAGATTTGTTTAAAAAACCAAGTTGTGAAAAGGTCCGACATTTATATGTCGACGATTTGACTGTAAGAGTCGTCAGTTGGTTTTTTAAATGGCTGTACCAACGCAACCGAGAAAAGGTATGCACATTGACATAGTGATGTGACACTGCTAAACGGGTCTGTGAAACCGAGATTCATTAGGGTCCGGGGACTTGCTTATGCGGAGGGAAGGTGTTAGGCACCCCCCGACATCCGTGTTGCCACGGTTACCGCCACTTTTCAAGAAACTGTTATATGAATGTGTGTGTGTGGATCAATGTGCAGTTATTTGAAAGTAGTGTTATGCCTCGTTTGCACCTATATACAAATGGTTTGAATTTATATAAAAATTTAGTTTTAAACAAGACATAGCAGTGATGTTTTGTAAAAGAGGTTTTTCAAACCTTTATGCTCAATAGTAATTGAGGCATTTGATACTTTCATTTTGTTATGTGTTCGGCTTGATTGTTTTTATTTTCGAGATGCGAAGCATCTTCGAGAAAATAATATACAAAGCAGTGTCGAACTCCTTGTGGGCATGAGAGCTATCTAAGGAAATTCAAACACCGTGAATAATTTACAGGCTGCTTACAGCTGAAAATGTCCATCACGGGAATCGAATCTAGATTCAGTAGACTGAATATGTGATCACATGATTCCTAGGCTCACATGATGTCGCAATTTATATAAAAGCAGTAAGCAGTTATATATATAAAAGTTGTAAATATATATATACAGACTTGATCAACCACCACGAAGCACCTCCATGGGGGATCAGAAATGTAAATATATAAAAGCGGTAAATATATATATATATATATATATATATATATATATATATATATATATATATATATATATATATATAGACATGATCAGCCACCACAAAGCACCTCCATGGGGGATCAGAAAATATAAATATAAAAGCGGTAAAAATATATATAGAAACATGATCAACCACCACAAAGCGCCTCCATGGGGGATCAGGAATGTAAATAAAGCAATAAATACGATCAACCGCCACGAAGTAAACTCCAAGTGGGACGAAATATAAATAAAGTAGTAAAAGCGATCAACCACCACGAAGTAAACTCCAGGTGGGACGGAATGTAAAGAAAGCTGTAAAAGGCCACGAAGTAAACTCTAGGCATGGAAAAAATGTATATATATATATATATATATATATATATATATATAAGTGGTAAACACACAAGATATGTTTCGATCCTGGCTCGGTTTATCATTTCGGCGATTTGTCGCTATATATATATAAAAGCAGTAAACGTTCCAGATATAAAATTCAGGCTCATCGAACAGAGTTCGACAACAGTTCATATATATAAGTATATATATATATATATAGAAAAACAAATAAACGCTCCGGACGTGAGTCCAGGCTCAATTGAGGCATAACTCTATAATGTTAGTCCATATATAGAAATATAAATATATATATATATATATATATATACAAAGAAAGAAATAAAAGCCACGGACCGAAGTCCAGACATACACACGCTACACGACTCTCAACGTGAAGAACTGTGTGTGCACAGTAGTGGAGAAAGGCTTTATAAAGTGTAAGAAGGCTTACAGTGAACTACCAAAGAAGACTTCAATAGCTTTAAAAGGATGAACACTTGGCTCCCGCCGGTAAAAATATAGCAATATATAAGCTCACAATTGTTTAAAATGAGAAAACACTCAGTTTATAGTGTGTACAGAGCAAATTGGACAGGGCTTCCTCGCCTTTTCTCTATTAAAAATGGCTGCCCCAAGCCCTCTATTTATAGAGGGGGGAGCCATAGGTGTACCTGCGACAGCCGCAGATGTACCTGCGGCTGCCCGGGGGTGCCCCGAGTTTCGTGGGTCCCGCCATCTCAAAGTACGTGCACGCGTGCAACGTGATATCTGCTCGAACTTTCAGAACTTCAATCCAAGCATCCGATCGAGGTGTATAAGACCTTTTACGGCATGCTGTTGTCGAGAGCTACACAATGACATGGGATTAGAGGTTGTACGAAGTCAGGAAGATGGGACCATGCCTTTGGTCTTCAAGCTTCAAATTCTATCCGGTGTGCTGTCTTGTGCAGTAGTCACTTGGGATTGGCGCTCCTTGGTTCTTGTAGGATATTGTTGTGTAGAAATGTATGTATGAATGTTGAGACGGTGTAATATGGGATTGGGGTGGCAAAATGACTGTTCTGCCCTTCACCGGGGTTATCTCCGGTTTAAGCTGATTTAGCGGTCGTTGCTCAAGGTTATCTCTGAGATTGGACTGCTGCAGGTGTTGACCGTCCTCAGTGTTATTTTTGAGATGTGTCTGACTTCCTGGGGTTATCTCTGGACTTAGTTAATGAGTGCCTCGGGGCCATTGCCGAGTATTTGAAGCTAATTGCATGGGTTTGAAACAAGCATTTCCGGGGTTGTCTCCGGAACTACAACTGTATGCCTCGGGGTTATCTCCGAGGATGAGGTTGTCTTTCCTGGTGTTGTTTCCAGGACTGAGACTGAGTATCTCGGGGTTATCTCCGAAATGACACGGTCTTCTCCGGTGTGATTTTCGGTATTTGAACTGCATTCCTCGGGGTTATCTCTGAGGTTGAGACTAAAACTCCCGGTGTTGTTTTCGGGGTTGAGGTTGAAACTTTCGGTGGTATTTCCAGGTCTAAGCTGGATGTCTCGGGGTTATCTCTGAGATGGTAATAACTGAATATCCTAGAGTTATCTCCGGGATTAAACTGAGCTGTCTCCCAGGGTTATCTCTGAAAGACGATTCTGCCCTCCTGCAATGTTAGTAACAGGTATGCAAAAAATTTTGAGTGTCTACACGAGTATGATACTAGTTATTATACGAGTATAGTACGAAGATTATTACGACGTATAAAACGAATATCGTACGAACTATATACGAAGAGAATATGAGAATTGAACGCGTAGAATACAAGTATTCTTAATGGACTTTGAGTTATGGACTTTTCATAATCCAATTGGACTTGGAATATGTCAAGCCCAATGAGTATGAAAATTAAGCCCAAGTTAGGCCCAATATGAATAAAGGTTAAGGCCCAAACAAAGAAAATAAATCACGGATCGAACAGACGGGTCACCGGATGGGTTAAACCCATGGGGCAACCCATGGGGGGGACCCATAAGGCATGTGGGCCGTCCACTTGGCCACCAAGTAAAGTGGTTACTTGGTGGCTACACAATGAATAGTAAGGAGGTTGGGCTCAATGACCATTTTGCCCTTAATTAGATTTTTCTATAAATAGGAAGCTTGGCTTGGTTAATTTGTTGTTTTACAAACATTGACCAACATATATTGAGAGAGAGAGAAAAGAGTGATAACAAGTAATCAAGTGAGTTCAAAGCAAAACATCAAGTGTTAATCAAGAACACGAAGAATATAAAGGTAATATTTCGTAAACGTTAGTCTTCGATCTTTTTCGTAGAGAAGTATAATTTGGTGGAGCATATCTCTTCTGGAGTCATAAGAATGGCTAATAATGGATTAAGTCATTATAAGTCACGTATGATTAGTAATCATAAGCATTTAAGTAAGTTTTAAATCGAAAATCGTAGAACGTTTATTTGGTTATTGATGGACAAATTGAAAACCATCATAGAGTATGTGCATCTTGTTTGGTTAGGATGTAGATGATGAATCAATGGAGTTGTTCCATTTGATTTGGCATAGAAAACTCGAGTAACGAAGTTATGGCGAAATTACAAAATTAGCCGTTAAACGTTGAAAACGTAGAAATCTCGGACTAGTAGTCGAAAGTTGCCGTGTAGCTTGAAAACCTTGGTTTTCAATGGCATATCATAAGATAAGGTATTCAACAGTCCTGGACTCCAGAATCGTCGGATTTCGACTTAGAACAAAGAAACGAGCTATGAACGCTCAGGAACGTTAAACAGGCGCTCAATAATGAGCTAATCGGTGAATCCCATGTTAAAAGATTTGAAAATGAAATATTTTCTAATGAAATTATAGTGTAGGTGATTTGTGAAGTAATGGCTTTTGAATGAGCCAATTCGGATGTATAACGAATAAGTTATGAGCCCGGGAATTTCACATAATAAGAAAATTGTCAAAACTATTTGAGGCTCAGGGTCGGCGCCGCAGAGCCACCCTAAGCTATAAATCTCATGCCACAACGTTGGGTAGGGAGGATTGTCACTGCAGAGTCGCACTACAGCGCCACTCTTGCATAGGAGTCTCGCGCTGTAGCGCTGCGACCGAGGATGGGCTTCTATTAGTTGGCGCCGTAGCGCCAATGGTAGACATGAGGCCGGCGCCGCAGCACCGAACTAGGGGAAATGTTAGACTTGGTTTTTGTTAAACTCAAATGTTGTAAGACTAATATGGGGCAAGTGTATATACTTAATGTACATGCTAAGACCATTCCTTTGACACATCTATGGTGATAACATTAGGAAGTGAACGTAAGTTATTGGTAATGAAACGATGAACGATAATAAGTCGTAAGGGTGGATAAATACTTGAAACGAGTTTTATTAATGAAATCAATTCGGTTAAGTTATAGAAGAGAAAGAAGTTGGTAGAAATAATGTGATTAGATTGTTTGGTAGCTAATTACAGTGTGCTATATGAATATATCATGTAGATATTGTAAAGACTGAGAACTGTTGAATATTAATTTGAAGACGCTTGAAGGCAAGTTTTCTTAATGCTTGTCTAACCTCTGTGTTGCACTAGAACAACTGATGTTTCAATATCTACCCCAATATCCCATTATCAGTTTAAAAAGAGTCCTATGGAACTATAGGGAAGGTGCGGGATTGTTGTCCGATTTATATAATGACAAATACGCACAAGTGCACATGATTAATCAAGTAATAATGAAGTAAGAAGAGTGTCGAACCCACATGGAACAATTAATAATAAATATTCTAATTAACAAGTTTTTATCAATTCAAATTCACTTAAACAGTCACTCCAGTTGATTTGTGAAATTATTTTGATTAAAAGAAAATAAAAATCAATTAACTAACAATTATTGATCACCAGATGATAAAGACATAGGAATACAATTTCCCCAATTGTTTTATAATAATCTCCTTACCATATTTTTACTTATTTAATCCAATGAGTTGCCAACTAGGATTTCCTATCAATTTATTAATATCTGTCAATGATTAATAAAAGACCTATTTCAGTTATTTTGCTACTTTCGTGCAAGACACTTAAAACAGATTCATTAAGCATAAATCAACATCAAAATTGTCAGACCGACGCGCCTTGCGCCCGATCCCTTCATAAAATGGTGCGGCTAGCTCTAAGTAAGCAGCATAATCCTTCAGCTCAGTGCGCCCCGCGCCTGGTTTAACTCAGTTGTGGTGCGCCCCGTGCCGTATTAACAGAATGTTCACTCTTTTCTATTTTCCTTCCAAGTTCAGCTCTTTAACCTATCCAAATCATTTTCTTGCAAAATAAAACAAAACCCATCACAAGTAATATGAATACACCCAAAAACTCATAATATACCGAGCTAATTGACATCAAATCGCAGGTTAAAAACCTACTCATCAAATTCCCCCAAACATAAAACATTGCTTGTCCTCAAGCAAACACGACTATGATAAACAAACTAGACACAAATGAATGCAAAAATTGAGCAACAACCATGGTAACTAGATAACACATACGCCTCAGCAATAACCCCATAACTTGCATTCAATACGACATCATATGCATTCATAACCGTGCATATCCTCACCCTTCTAACACAACCTTGGCCCCTTCCAGTGTGTATGTGCCCAACATCATATCAGCAGCTGCAAATTCATCTGTGGGATCAAACTCACGCATTCACCCTTTCTACCAATTATCAACCAAACATGGCATCCACATAAATACAGGTGAAATCATATTATTCAATAGCGGGTGCATTTTAATGCTCATTCCCACCAATTACTTACCATATCCGACTCGTGCAATGTCCACCCCCTTAGGCTTTTCAATGTTATCCATGTAATAGACTTTCGACCAACGACTCCCAAACCCGAAGGCTTTAGGGCGTTAGGTGTAGATACATCCCCTAGGGCTTACTTGTCCGAGTAACAAAGGCCACGAAGTAGAACTAAGTCAGTGTTTTATTTTCATATACAATTATTGTGTTATTTTTTTTTCTTTTCTTTTTTCCCTTTTTTCATAATTCCCCCCCCCCCCCAAACTTATGTATAAGACAAGGCTTAATTTAAAACAGTGCTCAAGTAAGTGTCCATGGTTTATTCCACATAAATTTCCTAATTGCTACTAATATTTAGTTAGTGTGCTTGAAATTAGAAGAAGGCCAACAATATCTTATGAGGTTACTATGCCCACAATTAATCAACACATGATAGCCAGTTTAATGTACGGAAAAGGGTAACCCAATATCATCATAGGCCGATATCTAAAGTACCAAGGCATAAATACTCAATCTCAATGCAAAATGCTATATGCATGCATCTATCAACACAAATCCTACATGAATGTATTATATATATATATATATATATATATATATATATATATATATATATATATATATATATATATATATATATATATATATATATATATACCAATGAATGAACTATGCAATTTTGAACTAAACAACTTATGAATGCATTATTCTATGTAATCACACACCATGAATTAACAGAAATCAAAAACTAACTACTCAACCCCCCCAAACTTAGCACAAGTAATATCCTCATTACATCAATAAATAAAAACAGAAAATAAGCGTGAGGACTTCCCTGAGGAACGAGTCAAAGCTCGTCAGGTGGACCATCTTCATCTGAAGGGGGGTATGCTGGAAGGATAGGAGGAACATGTATATAAACTGGACTAGAATTTGGATTACAACGAGAGAAAGCATCTGCAAGTGCAGGAAAGCACTAACATTGTACTGATGCATTGTATCTTGGTGTTGAGCTAGCCACAAGAGATGTTGTCTCTAAAATCGCGAAGATGTAGCATCCCCAGTTCTTTCTTCCATTGGGTCATCGACGACTAGCGGGGATGGGGGTCATATCATGATGTACCCTTCTCCTCTCAGATGTGATTGTGCCCCTTCCCATGCTCTATATTTGTTAATGGTTGCATAGTCGATGATTGCCATTGGATTCTGAATTTGTTCGGATGAATGCCATTGCACCCCGGCTTTACGACACAGATCAGTGATAAGAAATCCATAGAGAAGGCCACTCGTGGTACCACCCCATAGCAACCATTCTATAAACACCTAAATGCACATACCCACATCTACTTTATAGAAAAAAATCTCGTTTGTTCGCCCGAAAGTGGTGGTGTACAATGCCATATAACAACCTAGCCCTTTCCTTAGTCTCATCATTCTGATGGCATGTGGGCATCAATCGGGCACATATAAATGCATACCAGGCCTTGCCATAGCGACTTAAGGTAGAGTGGGGGAAGCTAATCTTCTCATCTGTGCCAGCTCTTGTGGCCCACTGCGTTCCTGGCTTGCACAACTGGACAATGAGCTCGTCTAAGTCCGGCAAGTGATCCTCGTATTGTTCAGCAGAAGGTGTCTCTAACCCAAAATAGTCATTGATTGCAGCTGCATTAATACCCCGTACCATTACCACGTGACCAACATGCTCAATAGCATTGGCATAAAATTCCTTAACGATGTTGAGCACTGCAGGTTGCGGCTGCTCAACCAGTTGTAACCAATTACGCTCCACAATTATGAGGGCCATATCTCCATCCCTGGCATCTGGCTTCAAACCCCTTTCCAACACAAGAATCTTTTTGTCAATTATTATTTTAAATCTTGTCTCTGCTGCTTCACTCACAAATTTAGAGCCATCGAATTGAGCCCAAGCACTAGAGGTTGAACCTTATTGTCGTTGTTAGAAGACATGGTGTGTTGTGAACACAGAGAGTCAAAATTTGGTTCAGGAAATATATCAAGCAGTTGGTAGGCGTCTCTGTGTTTCCACTAAACTTACTCCGTATGACAAGCAATTATCCCAAAGAAAATACACTTCAATGCAGTCCTCGGGCAGCAGTATCCTGAGGATTCCTAAATAAAACGAAGTAAAATAGAGAATACCAAAGTATAAAATGTGATTGCATAGTATTTTAATTAAGTTACCTCATATATGCGAATCGAATTCCAAACACTGAATCTATTAGTACTTGTAGCTTTGATGCCCAATCGTTGATAACAATGGTTGATAGTGGGTGTGTTAAATTTAATAAAATGGAAGTGGATTGGACATAAATTAACAATGGGAGTTTGGAATGGATTAGGAAAATAGAAGTTGAAAGGGATTGGTAGTGTATAGAGTTTAGAATCGAGAGGTATAGAGGGTGTGGGGGAACGAATGAAGTAGATATAGAAGCGGATTCAGATAAGAGGGCAAGGGGTTGGGTAAGTATGGAAGTGTAAAGGCATAAACCCTTTTTAAAAACTGACTTGGCCAAACGGCGCACCCCGCGCCCATAATCCTTTCTTACTGGTGCGCCCCGCGCTGGGTTAGCAGTGCTTGATGCAGAGTGGCGCGCCCCACACCCTTATCCCTGTGAACCAAAGGCGCCCTACGTTGGGTAGGCAGTATCTGACGTGTGGTAGCATGCCCTGCGCCAGTCTGATACTTTGCCTTGTTATCCTTATTCTTTCCTAGAAACCTTCAGTATAATGACAACTATTTCATTAATTTTACAGTGCTTTGAAAAATGACTACCTAGGCTCTAATATTAAATAAAAATTAACGAGAAAGGGGAAGAGAAAAAGTTTTAAAAATTGGGTTGCCTCCCAAGAAGCGCTTGGTTTAATGTCGTCAGCCCGACTTTGTCTCTTGGTTCATTAGTCTTGCTCCTTAAGGGTGATCAAGATGTTTTGTTGGTCTATTCCTCCGCCCAAATAGTACTTTAGTCTCTGTCCATTAACCTTTAATGTTTGAAGGCTATTGGGATCCTGAACTTCAATTGCTCCATATGGGAAGACCTTGGTGATTGTGAATGGCCTAGACCACCTTGACTTTAGCTTACCCAGAAATAGTTTAAGCCTTGAATTAAAAAGTAAAACTGTTGGACCAGCCTCAAAGGATCGTTGGACAATTTTTTTATCGTGCCATCTTTTGGTCTTTTCTTTGTAGAGCTTGGCGTTCTCATATGCTTGCATTTAGAATTCGTCCAGTTCGTTCAGTTAAAGAAGTCATTTTTCACCGGCGGCATCAAGATCCAGATTTAGCTTTTTAATCGCCCAATATGCCTTATGTTCCAGTTCGACAGGTAAGTGACAAGCTTTACCGAACACCAATCGATAAGGAGACATGCCGATTGGGTTTTGTATGATGTGCGATATGCCTATAATGCTTCATCTAATTTGCTCGCCCAATCTTTCAGTGTTGGATTAACAATCTTCTCTAGAATCTTCTTTACTTCCCGATTAGATACTTCCGCTTGCCCATTCGTTTGAGGGTGGTAAGCCGTGGCAACCTTGTTTCTAATTCCATATTTAGCCAACAGAGCCAAAAAAGATTTATTGCAGAAATGTGTACCTCCGTCGCTGATGATAGCTCTTGGAGTCCCAAACCTTGTAAAAATGTTTTTTCGAATGAAGTTCAAAACCACCTTGGCATCATTGGTAGGTAAAGACACTGCCTCAACCCTCTTGGAAACGTAATCCACCGCCACTAAAATATATTTGTTATTAAAGGACGACGAAAATGACCCCATGAAGTCGATACCCCATACATCAAATAATTCTACTTCCAGCATTGTATTCAGTGGCATCTCATGGCGACTTGTTACATTCCCCACTCTTTGCCACCTGTCGCATCTTTTGACGAATGCATGAGAATATTTGAACAATGTTAGCCAAAAGAAGCCTAATTGGAGTACCTTTGCGGCTGTCCTATCTCCTCCATAATGTCCACCATACAAGGAAGAATGGCAATGTTGTAGAATCCCTTCAATTTCTGTTTCAGCCACACTTATTTAATTAAATTAGCATATAACCATTACACTCGCGTAATAAAATACGCACCAATTATAAAATTATTTAATCATTAATTTAGCTAATATTATCACACTCAATTAAATTATTCTACAATAATTTCCATCAAATATTTATTTTATTAAATAAATATTTTTAATTAATTACAAAAATTAAATTCATTACATCCTTCCCTCCTTAAAAGGATTTTGTCCCTAGAATCATGACACAATTAACACATCTATTATTCTCCCCTCCTTATAAAAATTTTGTCCCCATAATAGAAATACATGGATTAAACAAATAACTCGGGATAATTCTTCATCATCTTGTCTTCTAGTTCCCACGTAGCTTCTTCAGCATTGTGGCTCCTCCATATTACCTTAACAGAATGTATTACTTTATTCCTGAGAACTTGTTCTTTCCTGTCAACTATCTAAATAGGAACTTCTTCATTGGAAAGATCCTTCTCAACTTACAGGGGTTCATACTCTATGATATGCTTATAGTTAGGTTTGTACGGTCGTAATACCGAAACATAAAAAATATTGTGAATATGTTCTAACCCTGGAGGTAAAGCTACTTCATAAGTCATTTTTCCTATCATCCTCAGCACTTCAAAAGGTCCAATGAACATCGAGCTTAATTTTCCTTTTTACCAAACCTTATCTTTCCCTGCTAGGGATACATTTTCAGGAAAATGAAGCTTCCTACCTCAAATTCGTGTTTCTGGCGGTGCTGATCCGCGTACTTCTTCTGCCTGTCTTGAGCAGCTGTAGCATCCCCAAATCCCGTTCCTAATCACTAAGGATCTGGTATACTATTTCTACAACTATTGCGGAAGATATAAACATAATTTGTTTATAGATTAAACATTTACACATCATTCCCAAGGTCTACAACCTTAACTTAATACATACATACAATATCTTAAATGTTTACAATAGTATTTTCTTCAGAAGATTTAATAAATCTAACTGCACCATAATTTAGTCTTGCACTTTGCCTTTACTTCTGTCTTTACTCGAGCTTTCATCTAAATCTGAAAATTTTATCATGATATAGCAAGGATGAGCAACAAATTTGCCCAGCAAGTTTTAAATACAATAAAGATATATCATGATTGAAAAGAATGAATAAGCTTTCAAGTTTTTAACAATATAATAATTGTGAAATAACATGAATCAAGTTTTCTTAGCTGAACGACCAAGTCAATAAAAATGAATGGTCAAGCATAAACATGAACAGATTAATTGAACCAAATGGTAATGAAGGTGATCAGCCTTTCATACCTGATGAACATTTACAATATGCACAACGTACGAATCAATAATCAATATAAACGTGAATAATCAACAATAACTATTCACTAACATGCTTTGAACATACAACTCAAGTTTGAGTTAGGGAAAAACTTGCCTGTACCACTGATTACCGCTAAGCAATCTAATTTAATCTCTCATGAAAGACCTATCAATTATAAGATTGATCTTTTCATTAGCATAAAATATTTTATCACATCATACAACTACTTTATCCGTAGGATTATCTAACACTTAATCACAAAAATCAAATATTAGATAACACCTTCACATCATTACTATTATTGTCCGTTGATAATTCTTTAATCACTATATCATATTCATTATGATTTAACACTCTAATCTTATTCATTATAAGTTCTTCTTTAAACTCTAATAAGTCAAATACTAATCCAACAACTTGGATTCTAAATCTAACAACTAAATTGTCAATCCAGCAGACTTGAAACAGAATCCAGCAACGTGGATTCAACAAATTTCCAATCCAGCAAGCCAAACTGCAATCCAGCAAAATGGATTCTAAATTCTTCAATTCAGTAATCTTCTTTTCAATCCAGCAAGCTGAATTCATCAGATTTTTCAATCCAGCAAGCTGGATTCCATATCCTTTTCACGAAAATACCAAATCAACTTATTATATTTTTATCTTTTGCCCAAACACATATACATATATTTCATATACAAAAAGTATTTTTCCAAAATTTTACAACTTTCTTTGGTATTTTTCAAAAATTATTTTTAGTTAATTCCTTAAGAAATTAGCTACCTCGTGCTTAACTCCAGAAATTCTCATCTCTTGGCACAATCTTATACGTCTTAACGTGAGCCTACAGTTTAAATTTCGTGGCCATCGGAGTTATAGAACTCCGGATATAGCGACTTTTGTAGAAAAATCACAGAAATTAAAATGGTCATAACTTGCTAATTTTAACTCGGAATGAGCTCATTTTTGGACAGTAGGTGCTTTATACCATATATTTTCATGTCCCAAAATGCCAGAATTTTTCTCACAAATTAAGTGGCCAAAAATGCCCCTGCAAATTTTTGGACAGTTTGTAGTTTGATATTTCTAGATTTTACTCTGTCTCGTTAAAATAGTCATAACTCTCCCGTTTTAAAACATTTTTGAGCGATTCGTGAGCCCACACGAAGCTAACTTCTAGGACTACAACTTTTATCTAATGGTGTTTTTCCAAAATCCGAACACATCAGTCCAAAATATTTTTAAAAGGAGACTGTTCGGAATTTGGTTGGACAGTTTTAATTATGCCTCTTCCGAACGTCATAACTACCTCCTCCGGAGTCGAAATTAGTCCGTTTCGGAGTCCATAATTTTCAAAACAACTTAGCAGATCCCGAATTTTCCTTTTAAGGACAGCAGTCTATTAACTTTTCTAAAATTTGTTCTTCGCAAAAATTTTGAACTCTTTATCCTTCAAATCTTCATAAATCAAGTTTTACACACCCAAATCAGTTCATTTTAGATTCTATGAACTCATAACTCATATAATCACAACATATCCAACAATCAACAATTTACATACACATTTACTTAATAGATCTGAAGATTTAAGAAGGAAAATATAAATTTAAAATTTTAAGAACATACTTCTTTGATTCTTCCTTTAGATGCTAGATGATGATCTAGATCTTGCTAGAATTAGATATTCTTCCTCCTTGAGTTCTCCCGTAGCCTTATCCATCCTTAAATCTTCAAACTCATTTCTTTTCTCTCTTGCTTTCTTGGAGAATTTGATGGAGGAGAATGGAGAAGATGGTTAGGGAGAATTGTAGGAGATTGTTTTGCTAATTAGGATTTCTCTTCCTTCTTCTCCTCCCTTCCTTCTCCCATGGCTTCCACTCCCCTTCTCTCTCCCTCCCTCACGGTTTTCCCGTTTTCTTTTTTTTTCCTTTCACGGTCTTCTCTCTCTTTTGATAGCTAAGAAGGGAAATAAGATGAAATAAGAGATATTAAAATATCTCCTTACCTCCTCTCCTTTTTCCACCTCTAATTGCCGACACATGTGGACTTATAATCACCCACATATATTTTAATTGGTTATGTGACCTTCTATCTCCCTCATATCTTTTCTTCTTTGCTTTATTGAATGTCCAAAATGCCCATTTTTAATTTGGGTTTCAAAAAATTGGGCCACTTATTTAATCTTTTGGCTTTCAATTAATCCTTTGGACAATTACAATACTTGTCCCACATATAATATATTGGGCTAGATTAATAATTTAATCACTTTATCTACAAGTCTCATGCTTAATTAATTAATTGGGCTTGTTTAAATAATATTACCTCCTTAGCCCATTAAATCCAATTCTCTTGAACTGTAAATAATTTATTGGGCTATGACATTATTATAGTCCATTTCTTTTAATTCTATTTTACCCTAATCATTTAATTAGATTTTTATTTCTCACACTAGAAAATAAATTCATTACTTATGTCTTTTCTTTCCTTAACCCAATTAGACTTGCTATAACTAGGTTATAAAACTAATTAACTGAGATATATAAAATAAATCTCTTAATGTTAGTATATATATTTATATACTAATATTATCCCATATTATAACCTCTTAGGTTATTTAATTACCACACCTAATATATATATTAGGTTACATAACTTAATTCTTAATTCACTTGAATTAATTCTATGACCACTAAATACAAGTAACCCTTTAGGTCATTTAAATCTCATACCATGTTTTAATAACTAATTTAAGTTATACAATTTATATTGTATAATTAAATTTAATTTCATCTTCCTCTTCATAAATTGTTTTCAAACAATTTATTTATATATCAAATATATAATTTAATATATCCAATCACTTATTCAAATATGAATTTAATTTACTAACTGCTTTGATACCAATATACATATTTGCATATTGGATCTTTCTCATATTTTTACTTTACATCATTTGGTATAATATTAAATATTATACCATTAACCATATAACATAATATCAAAACATATTTCACTTCTCACACTAATTTTGACTTTTCTCCATAAAAAGTCAACTGTTGACTTTGACCAAAAGTCAACCTTTACACCTTTTGTGTTTACTGTCCATTCTTTTTAAACTTAACGTCCCGGACGCAACCTAGCAGTTTGTACTTCAAAATTCTGTCTCTAACTCAAAATTTGAGTTTTAAATTACTCCCTTCTTATTGCTAATCGTATTAACTAACGACTTTATACTCATTTATCTTCTTATTTACCTGCCAAGGCCAATGTTCAAGCTATGTTAATTACTAACATAGTTTTATCTTGATCCTTATATCATTAACTTAATTCATCATTCCTCTTGCTACAATATATATAGCACCTTACTAAGTATATATATATTTCTATACATATACTCATCTTCGTTTAACCTCACAGCTTTTTATCCTGTGAAATCTTATTTCGTTAATAAAATTCCACCTGTATTAGTATAACATTTCTTACACTATTCAATTCACATCAAATTTTACAGGTATCATAATACCTTATTATTGATATTCATTCAAATACATATCAATTCATTTCTAGGGTTTTGGAATTTTGTAACCCATATTTCTTTATTCTCATTCAATTAAGAAACCATATAGGTTCTTCTTAAAAATTTTGAAATCCTTAAAATTCCTTCACAAAAATGTCAATTCCATACACTTATTTTCTGTCTAGGTTCATCTTATGACCTTTAATCCATCATTTTAGGATTTTAATAATTATCTAAATTCTAGGGTTGTCACAGCAGCTAACAATCTAGCCCTGATCACTTTAATGATCTAGACAGTCTGCATCAGTTTCTATCCCAGTAGTTGACGTTCACCAACTTCATCCCAGCAAAGTGGAGTGAGTTATGCACTTTCTTCTATACAATGCTTCGTAAGGCGGTATGCCAATACTCGCGTGATAGTTGTTATTATATGCAAACTCGACTAAAGATAAATGGTCATCCTAATTCCCCTTGAAATCCATGACACAAGCTCTTAGCATATCTTCCAATGTCAAGATCGTCCTTTCGTTCTGGCCATCAGTTTGAGGATGGTACGTCGTGCTCATTCTCAACTGTGTTCCCAAATGTTCTTGCATACTTTTCTAGAAATTCGATGTAAAACACAGATCACGGTCTGACACAATGGACATCAGAACATCGTGCCTTGAAACAATCTCCTTAACATATATTTTTTCCAACTGATCTAAATTAAATCTAATCTTGATCGGCATGAAATGTGCTAATTTCGTCAATTGGTCTATGATAACCCATATCGCGTCATAGCCTTTTTTAGTCGTTGAAAGACCTACCACAAAATCTATCGTGATATGCTCTCATTTCCATTCTGGTATTCCAAATGGTTGTAACAAACCACTTGGTCTCTAGTGTTCTTATTTGACTCTCTGACAAGTTAGGCACCTAGCAACACATTATGTGACCTCTCTTTCTTCATATTTAGCCACCATAAATGTTGTCGAAGATCCTGGTACATTTTCGTACTTCCCGAGTGAATTGAATACTTTGAGTTATGAGCCTCATTCAAAATTTCCTCTTTGACTTCCTATAGCGACGGAACCCAAATTCTTCCTTCAAATCTCAACAACCCTTTGATATCAACTTTGAATGTGATTTCTTCTCCCTCTAACACCCTTTTCCTCATTTTCTCAGACTCCTCATCCTGGAGTTGTGCTTCCTTTACTTTGTCCAAAAAGGTCAGACAAGTCTCCATTTGAAATAGTTTTTCTCTGACTCCTTCGGATATTTCACCTCCAATTCCAACTTTACCATTTCTGCTATCAACTTCTCTTGAGCAGTTAACAGCGATAACTTCTCTCGACCCTTTCTGCTTAAGGTATCGACAATAACATTTGCCTTTCCCAGATTGTATAGGATTTCATATTCGTAATCCTTAATCATCTCTAACCATCTCCTCTAACGCATGTTTAAATCTTTCTATGTGAAAATATACTTCAGACTTTTATGGTTCATATATATCTCACACTTCTCCCCATAGAGATAGTGTCTCCAATTCTTCAGAGCAAACACCACTGTAACCAATTCTAAATCATGGGTAGGATATCTTTTTTCATAATCCTTTAACTATCGTGATGCATACGCAATGATCTTGCCATTTTGCATAAGCACACAGCATAGTACCTTGTGCGATGTGTCGCTATACACCACAAAATTCCCTATATTATAGGACAAAGACAACACAGGTGTCATACTTAAACTCTTCTTTAATTATTAAAAAATCTCTTCATATTTTTCTGTCCAGCTGAACTTTACTGATTTCCTCATCAAGTTAGTCAATGGAGTGGCTATCTTGGAGAAATCCTAAATAAACTGTCTATAATAACCAGCCAATCCTAAGAAACTCCTCACCTTTGACCGTGTCTTCGACTGATCCCAATTTATCACAACTTCTACCTTCAATAGATCCATCGAAATTCTGTCCTTATTAATCACATGTCCAAGAAATTACACACGCTCCAACCAAAAATCGCATTTTGAAAACTTCGCGTATAACTTTTTTTTTCTTAACGACTCCAATGTCACTCTTAAATGTTCTATATGCTCTTCTTTAGTTTTGGAATACACCAATATGTCATCTAATAATACCACTACGAAATTATCCAAAAATGGCTTAAACACCTTATTCATTAAGTCTATAAATGTTGCGGGTGCATTCGTTAAACCAAATGACATTACCAGAAACTCGTAATACCCATACCGAGTTTTGAATGCCATTTTCAGTAATTCTTCCTTCCTCACCTTCAACTGATGATACCCACTTCTCAAATCTTTTTTTGAAAAGTACTTCGCCTCTTTCAGCTGATCGAACAAATCATTGATCTTTGGCAACGAGTATTTATTCTTAATAGTGACCTTATTCAACTCTTTATAATTAATTAATTACAAAAATCACATTCGTTACATGGATTTTGGATTTTACTTCAATCATAAACTAATTTTCTTGTTTAAGATTGCAACGGATCTTATTGTGTAGCTTATTTAATATGCTTCTCTGTTAATTATGGTGATCTATTCGTGGAATTGTCTATTATGGTTTGTGTTTAATTGCTTAATTGCTTGATCAACAATTACCGTGATAATGTGACGCCCCCAAATTCGGGTACTTGAAACCCGAACTCGGTGCTTCACGATACCATTTCTATGAGCGGAATTCTACGAATAATAATAATAATATGAATAACAACTTAATTTACATAATTATCAGAGTTTATCTCCCCAGGTACGAGACCTTAAAGTACATTCCATACAATACATGATATTATTTATATATATATCATTGTCTTAATAATATAAACTATTACAGCAACTACCACAAATCTTATTCAGTTAGCTTTCCTTTTCCTTTGTTTATGCACGAGCTTTCTAGTTCTTCAAACTTAACTGAAAACATTTAAATTAAGCAAGAATGAGCATTTGAGTGCCCAGCAAGTAATAACAATAATATATATTAGCTGAAAGAATTAAATGTTTTCTTTGAAAGACACTTCTACAACGAATCAACAGTTCTGAAGTAAGCTGTACCAAGAATAATAATAACATAACTCTCTTTCACATTTTTGAAACTACGTATTGACTATAAGTAGGGTTAAGTGACATATCATGAATATTGTTTTCTTTTTCGAAAAGGTTAAACAGAAATTCATCTGCAAACCGTTATAACTTACGGACACGGGGGTGATCAGCCCGTTGTGTCCTGCATTGATCAATACTACATTTTAAGAACTCTCTCCGCCTTGGGCGCATAAAAGTTTTCCCTATGTAAGGGATGTTCATACTTGTCTGGGTTCTAAAGCAAAGGTTTTATCTTGTTCAACAATAATCTATAATTCAACCTATATATATAAGGGTAATTGACAAAGGTATATCAACATGTGATTAAATACAATGATTATCCAAGTGGGGACACTTATATAACCATTTTATGGAAATTGACGAACATAATATATATCTGAATTACCATATACTAACATGTTGATAAACAATGAGCGGATATAGAATATGTCGCAGTAGAGTTGATAATATAGCATAATAATAATTTAATTCTGAAACTTCTTACTCATGTCCATTGCATAAAGGAAATGCAAAGGTAGGATACTTGCCTGAGCTGCTGCTTACAATAACGCAACTTAGATTAATCTTTTATACAGCGACCTATCAGTAATAAGATCATTCGTTCGATTAGAATAATATACTATAACACATAGTACTGCATTTCGCAGTCAGCACATAACCTAATCACATTATCACACATATCCAACAGTCATTGAATCATAATTAATCATTAATACAGTCAAAATATCTAAGTCTAGATGAATTTCTTAAACATGTCGGTATACCGACAGCTTTATTGGATAATTATTGAGTCTAAGACTCTATACTGTATTTCAATATCCGCAAGTATCAGTCATATTATTTTTAAATGACTTAATATAATTTTAAAACATTTATTATAATTTATCATGAATTTTCAAACATCGGAATCATATTTAAATGATTTAAACATCAAATAATTCTATTATCATTAACATTTAATCAATATTAAATTATTAATGAAACTGTTGCAAAAATATTAAAGTTATGTATAATAACTCAAAATGCTTTTAAAACATTTATATTACTCTTAAATGATTTTTAAAACATTTAAAATTATTTTTAAATAATTACCATTAATATCAAAATATTAATGCACTATTTATCCAAATATTAAAAGTCATTTATTATAACTTAAAATATTTTTAATTCATTTATATCCTTTTTGAATGATTTTTAAATAAATAAAACTATTTTTAAACTATTTATTTAATATAATTATTAAATAAACTAAATATCATCAATATTAGATTAATATCATTAATATCCTTTTTAAAAATTAATAATATTTTTCATGACAAAATATCCAAAGTCATATTTTATAACTCAAAATATTTTTATGATACTATAAATGATTTTTAAAAGCATTTTAAGCATTTTGTGATGAAATATTTTTAATTCATTTATATCCTTTTTAAAAATATTTAGTATTTTTGGAATATAAAAAGGTATTTATTTATTTAATTATAATATTAAATAAATTATTTTAATTCATGAAAAATCATGAAAAATTATATTATTGTGTTAAAAAATATTTTAAGTTATTTTTGATGAATTTTAATATTTTGTGATGAAATATTTTTAATTCATTTATAACCTTTTTAAATGATTTTTAAATAAATAAAACCATTTTTAAACTATTTATTTCATACATTTATTAAATACATTAAACATCATTAATATTAGGATTTTTAATAGAAATTAGGATTTTTAAATTAGGGTTCCTAAATATTATTAGGATTCCCAAATTAATTAGGGTTTCCTAATTATCTTTATAATTCACAAAATAATAATTAGAGTTTCTAAAATTTGCAATTAGGGTTTTCAAATAAATAATTAAGGTTTTTCCTAATTATCAGCATAAAACAATAATTAGGGTTTCTTCTAATTATAGAAATCTTTAAAAATATTTCATCACAAAATATTAAAATTCATCAAAAATAACTTAAAATATTTTCTAACACAATAATATAATTTTTCATGATTTTTCATGAATTAAAATAATTAATTTAATATTATAATTAAATAAATAAATACCTTTTTATATTCCAAAAATACTAAATATTTTTAGAATATACTCAAAATAGTTAAAAACTATTTTCAGACTTTAAAATAATTTTTCAGAATTTATTAAGTATTTTTAATAATTAAAATCTAATTTTTCTAATTTTTAAATCATTTTCGGAATTTTCAGAAATTGAAAATTTTAAAATAAATCAAAACCGTCGCTAAAGGCTTTAGCGACGCTTATCTGTTTCCTTAGGTGTTCTTGAGCCTCAAGAACACTGACAAGGCAGTTATCAAGGTGCCTAGTTTGACCGATTATAATTCTCAATCCATTACGTTTCTGGGAAATCTAACACTTGAATCTTGTAGTGCTCATGTAATACTACAATGACCAACAAACATCATGACTAAAAAACATCATATCTAAGAGTTATTAGCCATCAAAAAATCTGACAAAGCTGTTCTTCGACTGAAGAACAGTCGAGGTGCCTACTTTGGATCCTTATAACTTCCAATCTGTGTATTGTTTGTGTGATCTATCAATTGGAGTGTGTAGAAAACATGTAGGACTACAACTACAAAGCATCATAACACATTAACATCATAACATGAGCAAGATCTAGCTGGTCAAACTTCAACACGGAATCTGCTCAAAAAAATTCTGAATTTGTGTTCTTCAGCGTTTTCGGTCAACGAGTTTTGACCATGAATAACTCCCGATCTACAACAGATATGAACTTTATTCTTTTTGAATATTAACGACCACATATCCGATTACATATAACAACTTTTAAACAACAAAAATCACGATCGAGAAAAGATTTATAAGCTCTGACATTTGCCAAATAATATTTTCTGGACACTCAGAATATTTTCTGGGTTTGAAGAACAGCCGGTCAATGTCGGTCAACCCACTTTGACCTTAAATAACTTTTGATCCACAATAGATATGGACCTGATTCGTTTTGCAGATTAAATACCACATAACAAGATACACATATCAACTTTTAGAACACAAAACACATTAAAGATCACAGAGATATAAGGCTTGACATTTGCCAAAAAATCACAGAAAATGAAATTTCTAGATTTTGGAAATCTTCAAATCCGGGCTTCTAAATGTTATGGATCCAACATCTAGCAACCCAGATCATCCTTAGACACTATAATAAACATGTTCTAACATTTAAACATAACATCTAACACCAAAAATTAAAAAAAAAAAAAATCAAGCTAGAGTTTATACCTTTTTTAAGCTTTGATTCTTGATTTTTGGCTTATAATTTGTTATGATTGGTAGTAGGACTTTGTTTTGGGACTGAAATACTACAATAATTCGTAGGTTTTAGAGAGAAGCTCAAGGATGAGAGTTGGACAATTTTTAGTGTACAAAATGCCTTAATTCTTTTTCCAATCTATATATAAACCAAATTAGATGCATTGAATGCTCAAAATGGTTGATTGAATCTGAATATAATTGAGTATTGAATGCTAAATTGGTAGGGTAGGATGTCTGTCATGCTTTGATAGCAATAATGCACAATAATTCACTAATAATACACTAAAAAGATAAAAAGGGCATTTTGATAATTTCACTTAAAATCTCAAGGGCATTCTTGTACAAGGTGATTAAATCTAGGGTTTATTCACTAGATTGAAAATCTTACAATTTTTCAAATAATTTATAGGGTTTGGACAATTTAAAATTTAAAGTGTAATACAATTTTAATTTAAAACATACTAATTAAATTAGGATTTTTAATAGAAATTAGGGTTTTTAAATTAGGGTTCCTAAATATTATTAGGATTCCCAAATTAATTAGGGTTTCTAATTATCTTTATAATTCACAAAATAATAATTAGAGTTTCTAAAATTTGCAATTAGGGTTTTCAAATAAATAATTAAGGTTTTTCCTAATTATCCGCATAAAACAATAATTAGGGTTTCTTCTAATTACAGAAATTCTAATACGCAGAAGAATTCATATAACACAATTACTACTCAGTCTTAACTCATAATTGAGTTTAACAATTAGGGTTTCATAACACAATATTAGGTTATGACCCAATTTACCACAATTGACCAACATTAACAGTCTACAGATATACGGTATATATTTAAGCACTGAAAATTAAAATATAATTAATATTACATTATTATTCTCATTCCTGGATAAAAATCCAAGTTTAGGGTTTGGATTCCATATCTGACTTATCCTTCGTACACAACATCAATAATCAAATTAAAATAATTAACTTAAATATTCTGAACAAATTCATATAATAACATATTTATTATTATAATTCTAATTGTCACTTAATATATTATTTAAATAATATATAAATTATATTTTCAGGAAAAATAAATAATAAAAACATTTCTGCTTACAGAAATTAATTACCATAAGAATATAATTTGTAGTAATTAATAATTCTAAAATTATTTCTAATTTTTCAAGTAATAAATATATTCGCATTTAACATCACAATACTTGACACTTATTCTCATTGTAAAAAAAATTTATATGCAAAATTTCTTATCTATTTATATAAAAAAATATCGGGTTATTACAGATAATCTATATGAAATTGAGAAACGGATTATAGATTTAAATCTTATCATAATAGCATATGATTGTGTTTTCTGCATGGCATTGGATTTCATGATTTGTGTCTCAGATAGAGATATACCTATATACCGCATGTAATCTGATAAAGAACTTGGGCTTCAAATCTTTTTTAATTATAATTCACATAAAGATATAATGAATTAGTTAATTAGGGTGTTCATCTTAATTCTATCATTTGTTGATTTGAGTTTATTTGAATATGATGCATTGAGAGATAGTCATATTTATTTATGTGTTCTTGATTAAAAATTCAAAATAGTGAGCATAATTGTTGCCTATTTTTTTAATAGCACTTTAACACGCAAGTATACGCATTCAATTGTAATATTCAGCAAGCAAGGATATCGTTCCCACGAGGAAACAGACTAATATTTATCAATTACTAATTTCAATGCAATTAATCCTATTTTAAACTACAAAATTTTGTTTATGATTTGAAAATTAAACTTAACAAAACTAATAATTAAAATAAGAATTTCACAAGAATAACTGCAGATTTAACAGATTAAGATTACAACTTCCCTTAGTATTTCATTTAAACCAATTTGCTTCCCATTTAAATCAATTAATTAATATGAATCATTATCCAAGAATGCTTTATAGAATTCACGCACTTTTTCCAAAACACGTGAACAAATCCTCCTAACTCCAATCCTTAAGACACAGAATTACAAGGAACACCCCAGTTAATTAACTCACTATATTCCTATGTGAATCAAGTTAATTAGGGTTTTATGCACAAATTCTTTCAAAAGGATACAAAAGACACATAGGTATATTCCTATCCTACATGCTAATCATATTAACCCTAATCAGATTATATGAACAGATGTTATCATATCCAGATCTCAATCTATACTCCATCTTCCAATTTTATATAGATTATCACAGTAATTGTTGGTCAAACAATTAATCAATAAGCAAAAGATATAATAAATAATTCAATAAAAATCAACTTTCATTCAATGGGAAGATTTAATTTAAACTACATACCAAGTTCCGTTGCAATCTTAATAAAAATTTAGTTCATGATAATAATAAAGAAAAAACATCATCCAGATGAATAATCCAAACATCCCAGATAATTACAAAAGATAAAACTAGAGAAGAGAAGAAGAAACTCTGAATTTTTTCCAATACTCTCTCTTTAATCTTCAACCCTTGCAATTCTCCTTCGTGTTTTCTTTTGTTGTTCTCTCTCCAAATCTCTTTTGAAATTGAGTTCTCTTTTTTTTCGTCTTTTCTAAAGTCCTCCCCTATTTGTATTAGATCTGGCCTCTTTTTAGATTCCTTGTTGGCTTCAAAACCCCACTTAGCAATAGAAAAACTCTCCTTTTTCCGCACATGAACGCCTAGGCGCTCAACATAGGCCATTTCCAAGCGCCTAGGCGCTTGCTCAGGACAGCGTAATTACAAAAATGCCACTCAGCTTTAATTTTAATGAATTTTGACCTTTTTCTTCTCCCAAATGACCAATTTGTCCCTCCAGCTCCAACCTACAAGAAATAAACACAAAACACATAAAAAGATACTAAAAAATAATTAAAGATAGCAATAATTAAGTTTAATAATATCGGATTCATAGGTATAAAACCTACTCATCAAATACCCCCAAACTTAACCAATTGCTTGTCCCCAAGCAACAAAACACAATGCAATAACTAAACATGCAATGCAAATGCAAATGCAAATATCTACATGCCTAAAATTCCAGCAGCCAAAAAGAACAAAATCTATTCATCAAGCCTCAGAGAAATCACAATAAACATGCTAGTACATCATACCAAAACAAATCAATAATTTCCTAGTCAATCATCAAATCTTACCATGTCATTACTGATATAGTGCGTGTGTGCTCAACAACAATGCTAACTAATATAATGCTAAATACAACACATAATAGATCTCTTTAAAGGCATCATACAGTGTAAACTCACAAAATTCACGAACAAGCTAGATCCAACTAAAGTCAAACATCCACCAAATTCAAGAGTCCAATCTGGGATACTTATGCTTTACTTATCATTACGGGGGCTTTTTGCTCTTTTTCCGTTTTCTCTTCTTCTTCTTTTTTTTTTCAATGATGGATAGTGAGTGTGTTTTATGCTCCATCTCACACCTGTGTTTATGAGGAGTGTATTTCACTCGACCCACCACAGGACTCAATCTATTCAACTCAATATCTTCTTCTTCTTTTTTCTTCTTTTTTTTTCAGCTTATGTACCCCAAATATTCCCCCAAACTTAAGTTTTTGTCTAAATTCAGTCATCTCCGCCTATTCATGTCTTTCATTCATTCAAACTAGTATTATCCTCAAGAAGTCCATTACGTGCCAATTTAGACTCAATCAGTCAACATAGTTATTTTTACTGTGCTATCCTTATTATATCAGTTTTAAACAGGTAAAGATTCAAATCATGACAGGAAATCACATCAAAGTCTTAACAGTCAATACTATACTTGTCTACTCAATTCCAATCTCATCATTGGCCAAAACAGACTTAAACTATCTAATAGCTGGAAACATGCAAATACTTGAATTTTTCTTTTTTCTCTTTTTTTTTTTAAAGATATTCGAATGAAAACTAATGAAAAACTATAAAATGAATACTAAATGAATGCAACTGGAACTGGAAGAATGCACCCCCAAACTTAACATATGCAATATCCTCATTGTATATAACAAACAAAACATAAGAAATTAAGCACTGAGGACTTCCCTGAAAGATAGACGCTCTATTCCTCGTCAGTATCCTCTTCTTCTTCTTCATCAACCTCATCCTCAGGGGGTAGATCAGTCGGGGGATATGCAGACAAGGGTGAAAATTGGTAGGGAGCGCCTGCTGGATTCATGCGGTCGAACATCTCTAGGAATGCTGCGCTACAGTTCTGATACATCTCTGATTGTCGCTGAGCCAAGCTATCCTGATTTCTTTCCACCCGGTTCAATCCATACTGAACTCGATTAGCCACCATGTCAATCCTTCGAGTTTGATTTCTTAATTCTTGACGAATGTCTTCAAAAAAATTTGGTGGTGGCCCAGAACTTCCAGCAGCAGTAGTAGGATTGTCATATGACTGTTGATTAAGCTCGTCTGCAGGCTCGGGAGGCACAATAATGAAACCTAACCCTCTCGGGTGTGGTGTTCCCCCTCCCCATACCTTGTACTTTTTTATCACTGAGTGGTCAATTGCGGCTAAAGGAGGTTGTATAGCTTCTTCAGCATCCCATTTTACTCCAGCTTGTCGACATAGACCAGTAATCAAAGATGGATGAGGTAGTCCACCTGAAGTCCCTCCTTTAATTGCTCTGTCAATTGAATCATGTATAACCTGACCTACATCTATAGATTTTCCTTGTGCAATACAGAAAAGCAATGCTGCCCGTCGATTTATAACATCACTTGTATGTCTACACGGCATCAACTTAGCACAAATAAAGGCATGCCATGCCTTCCCGTAACTACTTAGTGCGGATGTAGGGAACAAAACAGCTTCTTGTTGATCTGTTAATTTCCATTGTGTTCCAGGTACACACAAGGCTTGAATGACTTCACTGTAGTCCAGCTCGTGATCTAAATATTGAATGAAGCCATTATTGGGTATTGTGTTTAAGCCGTAGTAAGCATTTATTGACCCGA
The DNA here is from genome assembly GCA_016801055.1 of Panax notoginseng. Lineage (NCBI taxonomy): Eukaryota > Viridiplantae > Streptophyta > Magnoliopsida > Apiales > Araliaceae > Panax > Panax notoginseng. The sequence goes on from CM029013.1 coordinate 155,906,491, forward strand.
AACTGACTTCCACTGATTTTCCGCGAACCCAAATCATGTTACCAATATGATCTTTTGCATTGGCATAGAATTCCTTAACAATTTTAACGACCGATGAATCCGGTTGGGCTGTAAAGTTCGCCCATCGTCTACTCCCAATCATTTGTAGTAACTCCCCATCTTCTACCTCTGGCAATAATCCACGCTCAGGAATTAGCGTTTTACTAGAGAGTGAATTATAATATTTGTCGGACGCACTAGCACTTGTAAATCTCTTTTTGTCAAACTTAGTCGATGTGCCCGAAGTCTCGCCTCTTTGCCTTTTAGAAGCCATGAGTCGTGTGTGTGAATTGCTTACCCAATAGATGATGTTCAGAGGCTTAGTATGGGCCAATCCTCTTTGTGACAATATATCAAACACTTGGTTTGCACAAATTTTGAATACTATTGGTAGGCACTCCCCCAAACTTAATTTTCACCAAATTTGTCAATAACTAAGCACACTAGTCTTCCAATGCAATACAAGCAACAATTAACAGTACCCAAACCCACTTGAGCCAACACAATGAAAGAACTAACTTCAACTTACTACCTTAGCTACTCTCCAAGCAAATCCAAATAATTTGTAATAAAACTTTGTGCACTTACTTGGTTATAGCCATAATTGATGTTCCAAGCAAAGTTGTAGGATCAATTTTTTGTGAGGTTTGAACACTTACGTCAGCGAGATGTGGTTAGCATGTGAGTTGGTGCCCGGATTGGTGATGATGACCCCGAATTAGTGATGAAGGATGACCATATGGAGATTACTTGCCTTTGAGTTTGGGTAGGAGATTGAGTATTTGGTTATCCTTAGTCAAGAAGAAGATTATTATCGTGGCTAGATTAGAGGAGGGATGGGAGTTGAGTGAGTTTGAGTTGGAGTGGGAGAGCAAGAGAGTCTTTAATTTGGGTTTGTAGAAGTTGTGCCCGATTAGGGCTTATATCTTTTTTTTTTCAAGGTACAGCATGAGCGCCTAGGCGCTTTAGATTGCATAGGTGTGACCGCCTAGGCGGTTGGCTGCAGAATGCGTGGAAAGCTTGTAGCGCCTAGGCGCTTGGTTTGGCCTAGGTGGGAGCGCTTAGGCGCTTGGGGCGCATTGTGGCTTCTGACTTGGAGCGCCTAGGCGCTTTATGTGGCCTGACTTGGAGCGCTTAGGCGCTTGTGCCTTAAACTTGTTGCCTTCAACCACTAAATAATTCAATAACATTAAAAATGAAGGACATCATAAGAAATCTGAGAATTTGACAAATGGACAGTCATCTATTAAGCTCATAAGTGCTTGGCTTCCAGGGGGCGCTGCCCCCTTGCAACCCCCGCCAGCTCACCGGCGAGCTGGGCAGCCGCTCACTCACCGGGGAGCGAGACCCCCGACTGGGTAGTCGTAGTGGCCATTAGTCGAACCCGCCAAATATAAAATCTTGTTTCCTATCCTGAAATCAATTAAATATCGTGTTAGAGAACATAAGGAGTGTAACAAATCCTAAACTATAAAAGTTTAACCACTTAATAAACTAACAGTAACGCAAATAAAAAAAAATTAAAAGTAAAAATAAAAAATAACAATAAAATTTCCTGGGTTGCCTCCCAGTTAGCGCTTGGTTTATAGTCTTCAGCCTGACTTTCTTCTCTGTTCTAATCAGCAAGGTTGACCGATGTCTTTTCACGATCAACACAACCCTCATAGTAATGCTTCAATCTCTGACCGTTGACTTTGAAATTACGTTTGGCATCCGGGTCTTCCACCTCCACAGCTCCGTGAGGATAAACTTTTGTAATGATAAATGGCCCTGACCAACGGGATTTCAACTTTCCTGGAAACAGTTTAAGCCTTGAATTGTATAATAACACTGTTTGCCCTGCTTCGAACTTTCTTTCCAGAATTTTTGCATCATGCCACCTTTTAATCTTTTCTTTATATAACTTCGCGTTCTCGTATGATGAGTCTGAATTCATCCATTTGGTTCAATTGTAAGAGGCGCTTCTCTCCCGCCGCAGACATATCCAAGTTTAACTTCCGGATTGCCCAATAAGCATTGTGTTCTAGTTCAACCGGAAGATGGCATGCCTTCCCATATACTAACCTGTACGGAGACATCCCTATCGGAGTTTTGAATGCTGTACGGTATGCCCATAAAGCATCATCTAACTTACTAGCCCAATCTTTCCGACTAGGGTTCACTATCTTCTCAAGGATTCGTTTTACTTCTCGGTTTGATACCTCGGCTTGACCACTTGTTTGTGGATGGTAAGCAGTAGCTATCCTATGAGTGACTCCGTACTTAGCGAGAATAGCTGAGAACTGCTTATTACAGAAGTGCGTGCCTTCATCACTAATGATTGCACGAGGAGTGCCGAATCTAGAGAAAATATTCTTTCGAATGAACTTAACCACAACCTTAGCATCATTGGTGGGCGATGCTATAGCTTCTACCCACTTTGAAACATAATCCACCGCTAAAAGTATATAGGAGTTGCTAAAAGATGACGGAAATGGTCCCATGAAGTCGATGCCCCAAACATCAAACAATTCGACTTCTAAGATCATGTTTAGTGGCATCTCTTGTCGCTTTGATATATTACCAACTCTTTGGCATCTGTCACATTTCAATGAAAATACACGGGCATCCTTAAAGAGTGTTGGCCAGAAGAATCCACATTGAAGTACCTTAGCGGCCGTTCTTTCTCCCGCAAAATGTCCACCATAGGCAGATGCATGACATTGGTGTAGAATATTCTCCATTTCAATTTCCGGACGCACCTTCTTATTACTTGATCTCCACACTGTTTAAATAAAAACGGCTCATCCCATAAATACTGTTTCACATCATGGAGAAATTTCTTCTTCTGTTGACTTGTCAAATCTGGTGGAAACACCTTACTCACAATGAAATTTACATAATCTGCATACCATGGTATATCCATCCTTACCGCAAACAGTTGTTCTTCCGGGAAAAATTCATTGACCACTGTTGTGTCATCTTTCTTTAGTTCTGCATTTTCTAATCGTGATAAATGATCAGCAACCTGATTTTCTGTTAATTTTCGGTCCCTGATCTCCAAGTCGAACTCTTGTAGCAATAATACCCATCTAATTAATCTCGGCTTCGCATCTTTCTTTGTTATTAAGTACTTAATTGCCGAATGATCTGTAAACACGATCACTTTTGTCCCAATCAAATATGAGCGAAATTTATCAAATGCATAAACAACTGCTAATAGCTCTTTCTCGGTAGTGGTATAATTCAGCTGGGCATCCGTTAGCGTCTTACTAGCATAGTATATAGCATGAAAAATTTTATCTTTCCGTTGGCCAAGAACTGCACCAATTGCAAAGTCGCTAGCATCACACATTAATTCGAACGGGATACTCCAATTTGGCGCTATGATTACAGGTGCGGTAACTAGTTTCTTCTTTAACACATCAAAAGCTTCAAGGCATGCTTGATCAAAGTTGAATGGGACATCCTTCTCCAAAAGATTGCAAAGTGGTTTCGTGATTTTGGAGAAGTCTTTTATAAATCTTCTATAAAAACCAGCGTGTCCCAAAAAACTTCGAATACCCTTTACTGAAACTGGTGGCGGGAGGTTCTCAATGGTTTCGATCTTAGCTCTATCAACCTCAATTCCTTTTGAGGACACTCGATGACCCAAGATTATCCCCTCTTGCACCATAAAATGACATTTCTCCCAATTTAAAACCAAATTCGTTTCCATACACCGTTTAAGCACAAGAGTGAGATTTTCCAAACAATAATCAAACGAATCCCCAAAAACTGAGAAATCATCCATAAATACCTCAAGATTTTGTTCGACCATATCGGAGAAAATAGCCATCATACACCGTTGAAATGTCGCCGGCGCATTACATAATCCAAAAGACATTCTGCGAAAAGCAAAGGTACCATATGGGCATGTGAATGTCGTCTTCTCCTGATCCTCGGGTGCAATGGCAGTCTGGTTATAACCTGAGTATCCATCCAAAAGACAATAATACTCATGCCCTGCAAGCCTGTCCAACATCTGATCTATAAATGGTAGAGGAAAATGGTCCTTACGAGTGGCCTTATTTAACTTTCTATAATCCATACACACCCGCCAACCCGTAACTGTTCGAGTAGGGATCAATTCATTATGTTCATTTGTAACTACTGTCATTCCCCCTTTCTTTGGCACACATTGGACTGGACTTACCCATGAGCTATCTGAGATAGGGTAGATAATTCCCGCATCCAACTATTTAATGATTTTCTTTTTGACAACTTCCTTCATGATGGGATTGAGTCTTCGTTGTTGTTCAATAGTTGGTTTCGCTTCATCTTCCAATAAAATCTTATGCATGCAAATTGATGGGCTTATCCCCTTGATATCCGCAAGAGTCCACCCAAGAGCAGTCTTGTATTGCCGAAGTACCCTTAGTAGCTTTTCTTCTTGAACCTTATCAAGTGATGCAGAAATAATAACTGGAAAGGTAGAAGAAGAACCAATGTAGGCATACCGTAGATGGTTAGGCAATGGCTTAAGTTCCAAGGTGGGCGGTTCTTCTAAGGATGATTTCACCTTTTCATCCGGTTTTCCCCAATAATTCAGAGGTTCAAATTTTTGCAAACATCGTGTGAACTTCGGAGCTGAATCTAGCATTTGAACCCATTCTAGCACAGTTAAATCATCAGATAAATTTTCACTTACCAATGCAGTTTTAAGAGGGTCTTCATTCACAGACTCGCTAAATACCTCCCTTGTCACTCCTTCAATCAGATCAACTTTAAAGCACTCTTCCTCTCCCTTCGGAAATTTCATAGCCTTGAAAACATTAAAAGTTACTTCTTCATCTTGGACTCTCATCGTTAACTCTCCCTTTTGTACATCAATTAATGTCCTTCCAGTGGCTAAAAATGGTCTTCCAAGGATAATGGGTATGTCTTTATCCTCTTCATAGTCCAACACAATGAAGTCGGCTGGAAATATGAATTTGTCCACCTTCACTAATATGTCTTCCACAATGCCCCTAGGGTATGTCACTGATCTATCTGCGAGCTGTAAAGAGATATTTGTTGGCTTTAGTGCTGGTAATCCCAACTGAGTGTAGATCGAAAGCGGCATCAAGTTAATACTCGCACCCAAATCGCACAAACATCTATTAAAGAACTGGGGTCCAATCGTGCACGGTACGGTGAAGCTACCCGGATCCTTCAACTTCGGTGGTAACTTTCTTTGCAGAATTGCGCTACATTCTTCTGTCAACGCTACAGTTTCGAACTCCCCTAGCTTCCTCTTCCTTGCTAAAATATCTTTCATGAATTTCGCATAGCTAGGCATTTGTTCTAAAGCATCTGCAAATGGAATATTGATTTGCAGCTTTTTGAAAACTTCTAAAAATTTTGAAAACTGTCTATCTAATTTCTGCTTTTGCAATCTTTGAGGAAATGGCACAGGTGGTACAACTGTTGTTTGCTTATCTTCTTGTTGTTTTTGTACAACTTTTTCCCCAGATTTACTTTCCAAATTTCCACTCTCTTTTTCATCATTCTCAGCAGGAATTATTTTCTTTTGTCCGTCTAAATCTGTAGTCAACTCCTTCCCACTTCTAAGTGTAACTGCCTTACAATGTTCATTTCCATCATTCCTTGGATTTTTCTCCGTATCACTAGGTAAAGAACCTAGAGTTCTAGTATTCAAAGCACTAGCTATCTGCCCAATTTGGTTCTCAAGATTCTTTATTGCAGCTGATTGGTTTTTCGTTGTAGCTTCGAACTGAGTTGCCAATCTTGCCAATAATTCTTCCATTTGTGATAGCTTGTCAGGTTGATGAGGTTGTGGGTGTTGTTGAGATTGTTGATGTGGCTGAAATCCAGGTGGATATGATTGCCTTGGAGCTTGTGCTTGAGCATGTGACTGATTACTACTCTAAGAAAAATTTGAGTTGTTTCTCACTCCTGGGTTGTAACTGTTTGGATAACTGCCCTGCTGCCTATTATAACTGGAAACAAACTGGACTGATTCAGGATTTATTGCACATTGATCACTTGAGTGGCTACCCGCACATATTTCACAAATCGTTTCCATTTTCTGAACTGGTTGTACCCCAAGTGCATCTATCTTCTTTGTAAGAGCAGAAATCTGAGCTGTCACTTGAGCTGATAATGCTGTCATCGCATCCACTTCATAAACCCCTACTGTCCTTGGCTGAGTCGTTCTTGCTGTTGGCCACTGATAATTATTAGCTGCCATGGTTTCAAGCAACTGATACCCCTCATCACAATTCTTGGCCATAATAGCTCCTCCCGCTGCAGCATCTATACTCGATCTCACTGTGCTGAATAAACCGTTATAAAAAGTTTGCACCTGAAGCCATTTAGGAATCCCATGGTGTGGACATTTTCGCAATGAGTCTTTAAATCTCTCCCATGCTTCATATAGTGATTCTGAATCGTGTTGAACGAAAGAGAAGATATCGTTCCGCAACTTTGCTGTTTTTGCAGGCGGGAAAAACTTTGCAAGAAATTTCTGAGCTAGGTTGTTCCATGTAGTAATCGAGCCTGGTGGTAGTGAATGGAGCCAACTCTTAGCCTTATCTCTGAGAGTAAATGGAAACAGCCTTAGCCTTATTGCATCCTCTGACACATTATTGTACTTGAAAGTATCACAGATTTCTATAAAACTGACTATGTGATCGTTCGGATCATCATTCGGTAACCCTCCAAACTGACATGAATTTTGAATCATCTGTATTGTCCCCAGTTTTATCTCAAAACTTGTAGCAGTAATGGCAGGCCTCGTAATACTCGACTGAATTTCAGTAACCCGCGGCGTAGCATAATCCCGCAGTGCTTTTTGCTCTTCTTCAGCCATAGTATCTTTCTTATCAAGTGCCTCTTTGATTTCTTTAACCCACTGACGCAACTGCTGAAACCTTTTTTCGATGTCGTCCTCGTAAGGCAATAAATCTGGCTTCTTCGATCGCGTTTGCATATACTAGTCAAGAGCACCTGAATAGAACAGAAAAGAAAACGTTTAAATTAAGATTAAGTCTATCAAAATCAATAATGACAAAATATTAAACTAATCTCCCCGGCAGCGGCGCCAAAAACTTGTTGCCTATTTTTTTAATAGCACTTTAACACGCAAGTATACGCGTTCAATTGTAATATTCAGCAAGCAAGGATATCGTTCCCACGAGGAAACAAACTAATATTTATCAATTACTAATTTCAATGCAATTAATCCTATTTTAAACTACAAAATTTTGTTTATGATTTGAAAATTAAACTTAACAAAACTAATAATTAAAATAAGAATTTCACAAGAATAACTGCAGATTTAACAGATTAAGATTACAACTTCCCTTAGTATTTCATTTAAACCAATTTGCTTCCCATTTAAATCAATTAATTAATATGAATCATTATCCAAGAATGCTTTATAGAATTCACGCACTTTTTCCAAAACACGTGAACAAATCCTCCTAACTCCAATCCTTAAGACACAGAATTACAAGGAACACCCCAGTTAATCAACTCACTATATTCCTATGTGAATCAAGTTAATTAGGATTTTATGCACAAATTCTTTCAAAGGATACAAAAGACACATAGGTATATTCCTATCCTACATGCTAATCATATTAACCCTAATCAGATTATATTAACAGATGTTATCATATCCAGATCTCAATCTATACTCCATCTTCCAATTTTATATAGATTATCACAGTAATTGTTGGCCAAACAATTAATCAATAAGCAAAAGATATAATAAATAATTCAATAAAAATCAACTTTCATTCAATGGGAAGATTTAATTTAAACTACATACCAAGTTCCGTTGCAATCTTAATAAAAATTTAGTTCATTATAATAATAAAGAAAAAACATCATCCAGATGAATAATCCAAACATCCCAGATAATTACAAAAGATAAAACTAGAGAAGAGAAGAAGAAACTCTGAATTTTCTCCAATACTCTCTTTAATCTTCAACCCTTGCAATTCTCCTTCGTGTTTTCCTTTGTTGTTCTCTCTGCAAATCTCTTTTGAAATTGAGTTCTCTTTTTTTTTCGTCTTTTCTAAAGTCCTCCCCTATTTGTATTAGATCTGACCTCTTTTTAGATTCCTTGTTGGCTTCAAAAACCCACTTAGCAATAGAAAAACTCTCCTTTTTTCGCACATGAGCGCCTAGGCGCTCAACATAGGCCATTTCCAAGCGCCTAGGCGCTTGCTCAGGACAGCATAATTACAAAAATGCCACTCAGCTTTAATTTTAATGAATTTTGACCTTTTTCTTCTCCCAAATGACCAATTTGTCCCTCCAGCTCCAACCTACAAGAAATAAACACAAAACACATAAAAAGATACTAAAAAATAATTAAAGATAGCAATAATTAAGTTTAATAATATCGGATTCATAGCTATAAAACCTACTCATCAATAATTGATAAGAAGTGTATTAATTTAAGTGAATCAATAAGTAAAGTTGTGATCTTAAATCTTCATAACTTGATTTTAAACTAGTGGTATTTAGTATTAGTTAAATTAAATAATTTAATTCATAAATCTTAAATTGATTGTTTAAATAAAATTAGTTTGGTGAAGAATTAGTACTTGGTAATTTTTATTAATAATTCCTCGTGGGAACGAAACTCTACTTTTACTTTATTACTTGTTGACTGTGTATACTTGCACGTATATATTGATTATGAAATCGATCAACAAGTTTTTCGCGTCATTGTCGGGGAATTAGTTTAATAATTTTTGCCGATATTAATTTCAATCAAATTAGTTTTAATTAAAACGTTTTATTTTATTTTATTTTGTTTCTATTTTTCTTTCTTTTCAGGTACCATGGCTGAATTTAATTATCAATGGCCGTATACAAGAATGGCTCAGTCAAGGGGGGCAAAGATTGATGGACTCGATGCACTTTCTAAATTGTCAGCACAAATAAAGACACGTTCGAGGAAGTTGGACGCTTTTGCAGCACAACGTAGTCAAAGTATGGCGGTTACTTCTGAATATTGTGCTGGAAATCATCCTAGTCATCAATGCGCCATCAATTTAGAGCTGATGCAGTATGGTAGTAACTACCTCAACAATTATGCATCTCCCAACAATTATCATCAAGATTGAGAGTATCACCCGAATTTTTCATGGTGACATACTCATCAAGATCAATTTTATGTTCCAAGTCCAACATACCCACCGGAGTTCTCATTTCCACCTCCACTACAAGAGGAAGAAAATTCAAATTTGGAGGAAATTATGGCCAAGTTCATAGTTTCAAGTTAGGAGAGGTATTAGTCAGGAGATATCGAGTCAAAATTTTGCGAATCAGATGGAACAACTACTCAATGCCTCAAACATTTGTCCTTATGACATGGATTCCGAGACTGATGGAGAGCCCGAACAAAATCTACAACTGAATGTGCTAAATGATGTTGAAAGAGAGTAGATAATTGGGGACCAGGAAAAGGAGGTCGACGAATATCTAACTTTAAGTTCCAAATAAGATGAGAAGCTTTTGATAGTGCCCCATGTGCCTTATCCACCAAAGTTTAAGAATTCGGTCAATTTTGCAATTCCGTGCCCAATTGGTAGTCATGTCGTCAGTAAAGCTCTTTGTGAAATGAGAGCTAGCATTACTTTGGATCCATGGTGGGATGAAAAAGGAAAGATAGAAGAAGAGCCCGTTGTGTTTGACAAACTTCAATGCCAAAATCCCTTCATAGATACAGTTGGGCAAAAGCCTAGCTACTTGAAGGTGTTAAAGAAGAATTTATTCAAAAAGAGCATGCTAAGTGGCTGTGATTTAATGATCCTTTTTGTTGGGAAGCTCTCAAAAGATACATTGCTACTATTGGATGGAGGGTTCCTCAACTTTCGAAGGGGAATTAGTTAAAGAGTCGAAGAAGTCCGGATGGAGTACTCTAAATCAAGTGCTAGATGGGAGGCAACCTATCCGTTTACTGTTTTTAGTTTCAATTTTTAGTAATTAGTTGTCATATTAGTGTATTTAGTAGTATTAATAGCTCATTTTGTGAACATGTTCAAGTTCTGTTGCTGTGATGATGAAGAGTCAAATAGAATAAAAAGCTGAAGTCTGCCAGGGTATAGGGCAGCGCGACCGCGCCCAAATTGAATGGGAGAGCAGCGCGGCCACACCTGTCCCCAAAATCAGAAAAATAACTCTGCAACTACAGCGCGGTCGCACCCAACTAAGGCCAAATCCAAGCGCGGTGGCGCCGCCGTCAAACCCCAGTTTTTAAACTTGTTTTTTTAACCCAACCTTCTTGCCTTTTATTCCTTGTCCTATTTTGATTAGGCACACTTACTTTCACTCCTAAGGCCTAACCAACTGACACTCCACTCTCATGCTCTCTTTTTCTCTATGTCCTAATTCACAACTACCATCACCAAATCCTCTTTTAAAACAACTTTTGTACACTCATAATCAGATATTCGAGATACATTGCAGCAGAGAGTGGAAAGGAGTAAGAGGAAAGGAGAGAATGCTTGAGTCGAAACATAATAGTAAATTGGATTGAACAAAGCGCACTACCAGTGTTTCTAAAAAGGGCTAAAAGGCTAAATTGGAGTGCCAAATAAGTTTGGGGGGAAAGTAGGCAGTGATCTCAGGGCATTAGGGTAGTCAAGTGCAGTTCCCGACATGTGGAGTCGCCTAAGCTTATCCTCCGCCGATATAACTTCTGACCATAAGGAGGCGGACATCGATGTTGTAGATTAGGGGAGTTTCCTTCTACTCTCTTCTTATCGTTCATCACAATGAGGGCATTGTCATTGATAAGTTTGGGGGGATTGTTTTTAGATTGCATTGCATTTAGTATAATTCATGTGTTAGCATGTAGTTTTCATTTTGTTAGCATGTTAATTTTTTTTTTAGAATCACAAAAATATCTTACATTTAGTTAGTTTACATACTATTGCATGAATCTGAGCATAACAGTTAGTTCAAATTTAACTTGGCCAATGATGAGTTTGGGATTGTATATATATTTGAACAGTATTGATAACCAAGGCTTAGATGTAATTTCATGTCATGATAAAAATTTTATCCTTTTTGAAATTGATGTAACCGGATAGCACATTAGGATGACCATTTTGATTAACTTAGTTTAAATGACCACATAATTGTCTTCTTGTGAGAAATTTAGTTAGAATGAAGAAAAATCGGTAAACTTACAGTAAAGGCTGGAATGACGTGAAAACTTAAGTTTGTGAAAAAATTTGGGATATATGAATTTAAAAAAATAATACATAAAAGAAAAAAAAGTGTATGAATAAACATATTGAATAGTTTAGTTTTGTGACCTTTGTTACTCGAGTAAGTAAGCCCTAGGAGATGTCTCTACACTCAGTGCCCTAAAACCATCTGGTTTAGGAGTCATTAGTCAAAAACTCGTTACATGGGTAACATTGAAAAGCCTAAGAGAACTAGACATTGCACAATCATATGTAAACATGGGAAATAGCAAAAATGCTCTCGTGAGCGAATAAAAGAAAAAATAAATCCCATATTGACTCTGAATTTGGAGCCGGAGCTTAACTTGTTTACAGACATGTTTGAATTAAAACTGTGTTTTTCCTCTAAGAAGCATATTATGTGGATTATTTGAATTGTAGTTAGTTTTAATGGTTGTTATGCACACACACACACACACTACATCAGTGATAATAGGCGTTGATTTTCATATTGATATTAGTTATTGATTTGTCTTAGTTGGATTTATTGTTTGAATCTATTATTGATACCTCGGAGGCATATTTATTGGATTTCATACTGATTGATGGTTGGATTTGTAGGCATGCTAGTTGTTAGATTGCATATTAATCGGTAGTTTGTTTTGTGTTTGCATTGAATTGTGTTGTGTTGTGTTGCTTGGGGGCAAGTAACGGTTAAAGTTCCCCGTATTTGATGAGTGGGTTTTATACATGTGATTCAGTTTCTATTGGACTTGAATTGTTGTTTATTTCCTTGGTTTTGTAGTTACTTTTCATGCATTTTATATCATTTTTGTAGGATCTATGCTTAGGAGTTGTATTGGCGACAATTGGGATGGAACAATATGAAAAGGACAAAGAAACTATAGAAATAGAAACTGACATGCAGCGCCGGCCACGCCCAAAATGGCTTAGGGTGCAGCGCGGTCGCGCCAGGTTGGCAGTTGACCATATTTGAATTTTTGTTTAATTAGTGCAATAGAGTTGTAACGTGAATGGAATTTCATAATTCAATTACGATTTGTATTAGAGGTTATATATAGCTTTTTTCAGTCAATTTTAGAGGATTTTTTCATTAGATTAGGATTTCATTAGAATAGAGGAGATTAGATTAAGACAAAACCCTAGTTTAGATTGGAATGGAGATTGAAGCAATTTGGTTAGCATTGGGGATTCAGAGCAGGAGGGGAGCCTTAAAGCTGCAGACAACAAATTTTTACTCTCTTTTTTCTACTTTTATATTTCTATGTTATTTAAATTGCGAATTCTGGATTTTACTTCAATCATGAACTAATTTTCTTGTTTAAAATTACAAAGGATCTTATTTTGTAGCTTATTTTAGTATGCTTCTTTGTTAATTATGGTGATCTATTCGTGGGATTGTCTATTATGATTTGTGTTTAATTGCTTAATTGATTGATCAACAATTATCGTGATAATCTATATGAAATTAAGAAACGAATTATAAATTAAGATCTTATCATAATAACATGTGATTGTATTTTCTGCATGACGTTGGAATTCATGATTTGTGTCTAGGATAGAGATATACTTATATACTGCATGTAATCTGATAAAGAACTTGGGTTTTAAATCCTTTTTAATTATAATTCGCATAGAGATATAGTGAATTAGTTAATTAGGATGTTCATCTTAATTCTATCATCTATGGATTTGAGTATGATACATTGAGAGATGGTCATATTTATTTATATATTCTTGATTAACAATTTAGAATAGTGAGCATTTTGATAAGAAATGTATTAATTTAAGTGAATCAATAAGTGAAGTTTTCATCTTAAATCTCCATAACTTGATTTTAAACTAGTGGTATTTAGTATTTGTTAAATTAAATAATTTAATTCATAAATCTTAAATTGATTGTTTAAATAAAATTAGTTTGGTGAAAAATTAGTACTTGGTAATTTTTATTAATAATTCATCGTGGAAACGATACTCTACTTTTACTTTATTATTTGTTGACCGTGTATACTTGCAGACAAATATTGATTGTGAAATAGATCAACATCATACGCAGGGTAAAATACTTCCACGTGGACTGTGGCCCACCGTGTAATTCTGGCCCAAATAATTACGCCCCAACAATCACTTTAACTAATCTTTAATTTTCTTGTCCTTGTTCTTATTATTTTTTTACCGAGGAGGAAAAAGTCTAAGCTATGTTAATTTCTCGACCATCATCGTATTCTTCTTTGCAGGAATCAAGCTCTCATTATTCTTGGATCTGTACCCTGCCCAGCTCTCACCTTCGCTAGCCTCACGCTCATTTTCTCTGTCCGACATTTCTTAATCCTCTCTCTCTCTCTCTCTCTCTCTCTCTCTCTCTATATATATATATATATATATATATATATATATATATATATATATATCACAATTGCGTTGTGTTTGGTATGAATCGAATGAAACTCGAAGAGGATATTTATAACGAAAACTCTCTATATTTCCTATTATTTATTTGAGTTATTATATGTAATGCATTTCAATTTTCATGGTGTTTCCATCAATGTTTTCAAACCCGGACCGGTCATCGAACCGAAAAAGTTACCAAGTAGATGGGTCACTGGACCAACTAGTGGTCGGATCGTTATTGACTCAGTGACGTCATTAATATGTAATAAATAATTAAAAATAATAATTATTATATATTATATATAATATTTTGTAAATATGTAAAATTAATTAATTTATCTAAAAAAACTAAACCTATTTGTATAATGTTTACTTTATACAATTCAAATAAATACTAAATTTATATACATGATCATAACTCAAAACTCAAGACTCAAGAGTGATAAAATCAAACACAAATAATAAAGATCTTTAGGATACATTCAATCAAATTTGGTAAAAAAAAAACAACTAAATCTATTTGTACAATATATACTTTATACAATTCAAATAAATATTAAATCTATATGAAAAGAAATATATTAAATCGTGATCATAACTCAAAACTCAATCAATGATACATTCAATCAATTTCAAAGACTTAAATTAGGAAGAAAAAATGAGGAAAGGAACTGATAAAATCGGTTACTCAGTTACCGGGTCACTTGGTTCATCGGTCCAACTGCCGGGTCATTGGGTTTGACCCGGTTTTGACGAAAAATGATTTTTTTGTTCAAACCAGACCGAAATTTCGACCGGTACTGGTTTTTTACCAGTCGAACCGGCGGTCCGGTCCGGGTTTAATTACCATGGTTTTCGCGTCTGTTATGTACGAGTGTGTGTGAAACAACCTGGGTCAAATCCCGAGTTCGGAACAAATCTCTGGTCAAATCCCAAGAATCAAATTCATCAAAATAAGGCATCAAACCACTGACCCAATAGTATCTTCTTGTGTCATCTAGCCCACCACAGGCTCACCCAAAAGATCATGAATTGAAAGTACTATTGGTAGTAACTTATTTCCTTATATGCAGACAAATTTTTTCCCTATCTTTCGATGTGAGACAGGGGTGTTACAAACTCCCCCACTTAAATTTATGATGTCTCCATCAGAACCGATCACACACACGGGCCAAAGATCTTTGTCTCTATAGCCATTGTGGGATAATACCGACTGGTTTCTTGTCCCCACCTCCGGACCTCCATCTTTCCATTGTGGGATAATACCACCAGCCTTCGTATCCCCACATCCGGCAACCCGATCGGATTACCCGACCCGAGCTTTCGAGAGTCGTCTTTGATACCATATGAAATAACCCGAGTCAAATCTCGAGTCCGGGACAAATCTCGGGTCAAATCCCAAGTCCGAATCGAATCAAATCCATCAAAATAAGATCTCAACCCACTGGCCCAATAGTATCTTCTTGAGTCATCTTAGCATACCACAGGCTCCCAAAAGGTCATGACTTGAAGGTATTATTGGTAGTAACTTATTTTCTTATATACAGATAAATTTTTTCCCTATCTTTCGATATGGGACTGGAGTGTTACAGTGTGTATGTGAGCCCGTGTTTAAGTTTATTTGAGCTAATTAGTTCGAATTAAGGCCACATACTTTGGTGTGGTAGAGGGATTTTGTATACCAATATTCGTTGGGTCAAGTGGAAGTAGTTTGGTGTCCCTTAAGTAATGTCTCGAGTTTGAATATTGTGAATGAAGAAAACGGTGTTAGTGAGAGCTTCCCCTCGTAAGTTTGACCATAGCTCCATTCAAATTAGTCAGAGCCTAATGGTGTCGAATGCTGGTGGTGAGAACAAAAAATAATAATAAAGGGATTTTGTATGCGGACTTATTGAACAGTTGATGTGGGTGGATGTGTGTGTTTGTATTTTACAGAATTAGCTACGTCTCCTCATTGAAATTGCCATTGCTCTTTTTTCGTAATTTCCTTCTTCCAATCCTTTCATATATCACCCACAAATATAAGACTAATTTTATGTACATAAAAATTTGTATAAATAGCATTTATTACCCCCATGTATTGAATAGTAAAAGAAATTATAAAAAACAATAAATAAATTTAATTAATTATCCGAATAGGACTTGCGTACTATTTTTTCTTTGTTCAACTATTTTTTCACATTTTGTGCACTTTGAACGACTCCAAAGATAAATACAAATAAATGAACTAAAAAAAGAGTATTATTATGATGAAAAAAGAATCATATAAAAATTAACTTATAAAATAATGAGATAATGTGTAATTAGTTGATGATTTACCATATATGCAAGTCATTCTTGTGGAATATATTGACAAATAATAAGTTTAAGGATAATTTTGCTAATTATATATATATATATATATATATATATATATATATATAATGATTTATAGTATTTATTTGATATGGATCAAAAATGAGCATACACCAACTTTATCATTCAATATAGGAATCAAATGTCGAGATTGATTCACGTTTGGTACTAATATTAGTTGTCGATGGTACTATTTTCAGCATCATCTGCTATTATTAGTAGCGTATGACAGCCGTCATCCATTACTATTAATAACGGACATGAATTAATCCCGACCGTTGATTCTTATATTGAACGATGGAGATGATGTATATCCATTTTTGATTCATTCCCATATATATATATATATATATATATATATATATATATATATATATATATATATATATATATATATAGGCAATGATCTATAACATCTATTTGCTATGGATAAAAAATGGACATATACCATCTATACCTTCTATTACAAAAAATGAAGGGTTGCGATGTAAATTGAACATACTCTATCTGCTAGTAATTCTAACGGACAGATTTAAAATTAATTTTGGACAGAACTAACCCACCAAGGCCAAGTCAGAGCATGTAAATCTCAAAAAAATAATCACCACATCCGCTAGACTTACTAGCAGTGGCGGAACCAGAACATTTTCGTAGGGGGGTCAAAATACATCACTAAATTTTTTTTATTTTTTTACGCTTGAAGTGCTTCTTTCAAACATTTCATCAATTAACCTAATTTAATAAAGCTAGTCAAGGACTCTTGAAATCCTATGCAAACACTTAAAAAGGGGTAATGAAACATTTAACTTGATTCTAACCAAGTTCTGTAAACACAGGCTACCCTGTGAACAACCCTTTTCATCATGTCAAGCGAAATTCTTGCCCATGTGAATATACTTCAATACCATCAATTGGACTTCACAATTTACATCACCCATGATATTCAACATCAATAGGCCTTGAGCCCTATCATTACACACACATCTAGTTCTTATTTCGATATTCGGTGACTTCATAATCCAAAGAAAGGAGATCAAAAAACAATAAAATAAGATGAGTGTAGTTTTCTCTTTTGAGCCTTCTTTTAATAATTTTCTCCGGTTATTGAAAGGGAATATTACAGTGTTATAAGTTATTCTGAATCAAATAAATAAAACTCTCTCCATATATGGTAAAACCTCAAGTTTGTATTTTCAATTATACTCTCAAATTCTCCCAACTTTACCAAAGCAATTTCCACTTTTTTTAATAAAAAAAATTAAGGCTGAACCAAATAATATTTAAACATTTCATGTGAATTTTACGAAAATACATTATATTTAAAAATAATGGGAAAAATAATTAAGAATAAGCAATTAAGCACCATATGGTCCATATCAGAATACCTGAATAGTGAATAATCTCTTGCAAAACGACTAAACGAGTACAAATTTAAATTTTTTTACTTTATTAAACTATTATTACCTGGACGGCTGGACCAAAGCAGTGGCTGGCCGAGGCGTGGCGTGGAGCAGCCGAGCAGTCGGAGCAGAGTCACTGAGTCAACAGGCCGGCGGCGGACGAAGATACGGAGTAGTGGCGGCTGACCGGCTGAAGCTGAATTCAGATTTCGGAAGCAGGAAAGAAACTAAAGAGGCAGAGGCGGAGAGTGACTGTAAAGAGGGAGAGACGGAACTTGGAAGACCTAGTAATTTTTATTTTATTTTTTATGAAACGACGTCGTTTCATGGTTCTTAAAAAAAATTTGTTAAAACAGATTTGTTACTGCGTTACAGTCGGACTGTCGGAGCTCGCCCTCGCCGGCGCCTGATTGCGGTTGCCGGTTGGCCCCACGCCCCCCCCCCACCCCGCTCGTGCCCGCGCCCGGTTCCGCCTCTGCTTACTAGTGGACGGTTTAAAAACCCTTCAATTGGCAACAAAAGTGCAAACCCATCAATTCGGTACTCTCTTGAAAATGAAATTTCAGAGCTTAATGAGAGGTTGCAAGCACTCGAGGCTGATCGTGAGTATGCTTTCAATTGCGTCGGTAATGGAAAAGAGTGTTTACGGTTTCTTCAATATATAGGTCGTCAGCTCCATCAAGTTAAGGAAAGTTTAGTTTTGATGAATATGCCTAGCTATCTGTCTCATAAGGCGACTGCATGTTGTTAAAGGTAAGCATTTGGTGTACAATATTAATTGTAGCTGATGTTGCCGGCAATAGTTTCAAATTTAGCACTAATTAGCAGAAACTGTATTGCTAGCTGCTGATCTTTAACACTTTTCCTCAATTTTCTGTCAGGAAGTAATAATTTTAAATGTAGTACCACAATTCTGCATAGCAAATACATAAATATCTTCTATTTGATAGTATTTAAATATTATTTTTTGTAAGGAAAGTTTATATAGTTCCTGTAATTCAAGTTATTGGCCTGTTTTTGTGTTCACTTTTTGAAATGCCATGAAATTGGTCAAAACAGAAATATAAAGTTTCAATTGTAGTTAGTAATCATGATGTTTAACCACTAACATTTGTGTGCTATTTATTTCTTCATGACATCTATACTTAAATATGGCAGCAATGTTAAATTAGCTTCCGAAGAAACTGTTACTTAAGCAAGGTGAAGTCTTGTGTATATATGTCCCTGATTGTTTTGTTCCTAATTATGTTGAATGTTGCTGTCAGCTAGTAAGTTTAGGGGATGTGGTGATTTTTTTGACTTGGCCTTAGTAGGGTTAGTTCAGACCAAATTAATTTTAAACATGTCCGCTAGAATTACTAGCGGACGACATATGTTCATTTTAAATCTTAGTCCTTTATTTTTGTAATGGAAAGTATAGATGTTATATTTTCATTTTTGTAGCCCTTCGTTACCTTTATATATATATATATATATATATATATATATATATAAGGGAATGATCCATAGCAAGTATTTGCTATGAATGAAAATTAGGCAAATAGCATCATAACCGTCTATTGCAATAATGAAGGACGGAGAGTAAAAAAGAATATTGCCTGTCTGCCAGACGAAGTAGCGGACGCTCAAAAAAATAGTTTTGGACCAAATTGCCCACTACACATCCACTAGTTCAACTAGCGTATGAATCTTTTGATTTTCTTCTTCAATTAAATCCTCCATCTTCTGCTTCAATTAAATCCTCCATCCTCTGTTGATGCGAAGAAGTTGCTGCAACCCCCATGCAATTTCTTCTTCAATATTTGCTAGCATAATATTTGGGATGCTTCATATTTGAGATCTGTAGATTAAAAAGGCATAATATTCGCGATTTCTTCTGCGACTGCTGCCCTACTGTTGCGACTGCTGCGATTGCGATTCCGATTCCTAAACCCTGCTGCTGCGATTTCAACTAAACCCTCCCTTTCTCGATTTTCTCCTATGAATTCGATTCCTAAACCCTTCTGCGACTGCTGCAATTTCGATTCCTAAACCCCGATTACTAAACCCTGCTGCGTTTTCTACTGCAATTTCAACTAAACCCTCCCTCCTGCTATGAAAATCAAACCCTGCTGTGATTTCTAAACGATTGTGAGCCTCTCTCCTTTTTGGAACGATTCCTCTGTCAAATCGTCAAACCCTCGTGCGATTGACCAGGTATTCTTGGTTTTGGTATCTGTCTTGAACAAAGGAATATATATTAAAATGCCCATCTTTTTTCTTTGTTAGATTTATATTTGCCTAATTTAATCAAGCAAATGGTTTGGAGCTTAGTCTTTGTGATTCTGTAGTATTTATGAAATATGAACTAGTTTTGTTATCGTCTGGAAGAAATACAATGCAAAGCTATCTGATTTTGGGTTGGCAAAAGATGGGCCAGTAGATGGTAGAACCCATGTATCTACAAGGGTTATGAGAACCTATGGATATGCAGCTCCTGAGTATATTGTTACATGTAAGATTGGCTTTATATTACTCCCTCCGTTCCACAAAAAATATTCCATTTGGCTTTGATCTTAGTTGCACAATATAATAGCCATTCTCTTGTAAGTTAAGTGAGTTGACTGCTATCTTTTTTAACCTTGTTTTATCAACAATTTTTAGCCCATTTAAGTTTTTACATTCCACAAAGAGGGCAAACTCCTTACTGCAAATATATTATGTAGTCTTTTGTTCCCAAGTCAATCAATCTAATTTTATGGCTTCTAATCCTAAGCTCAAATTAGATTAGAACATATGCAACAATACTGAAACTACAAAAGCCTACAAACATCAAAAGCCTACATTAGCTAAACTGCAAAAGCCTACAAAAGCCTACATTAGCTAAACTTCCCCATCAGAACTTGCTGCTGCAACACCAATACTGAAACTGGTTTCTGAATATCTGAAGAGGCCAGTATATCTCCACCCTATAAACAATATTATTCTGATGTGAAGCCTGCAGTTTTCACTTTTTTGGTGGCGGATTTTTCTACAGTCTATTAGAATGCATACAGAACATGTAGCCATTTCAAGTACTTGTTGGTTTATTGCCCTTTGGATGCTACTATCAAATATTACTTTTCCTAGATTGAAATTTTAAAAAAATGGTACAAATCTAATTAGATTTTCTTATTTTAATAATAAAGTCATTTAATTGGTAACTAATGAATTGCCATATTGCAGATCATTGTCTAGTCAATATATTCAGACAGTTGTGGACAAAGGATGTCCTAATCTTTTCAGGAAAGATATATCCCAGCTGTAGAATAAGGAAATCACAATGAAAAAGGATATCAGATTTAGACTTGAGTAGTCTTTCAGAATCTCTTTCTTTGAACTTCTTTGTGATATGTAGTATACTCAGTAAGATGCAGTGATCCCTTGGTTGTTGTTGTTTTACAAGCAGCTCAGGTACATGTTCTTATATATACACCGTTTCGATGAAGCAATATTGGTGAGGACACATATTCCGGTTAGGATTATATGGCTATAATGTTGCATCTTATTAGCACTAAACATTTCACAAAAGAACATACGTAATAAAAGTCATGATTGCACATCTACTTGTTTTTATTTCATTGTGTTTTTATTTTGTTGTATTCTTTACTTGGCACATGTTCTTGTTGAAACCATTTGAGTACTTATATTTATTCGAGCTTTGCTTACTAAAGTTTAAAATATGGAATTACTGCAGGTTCATATTATTGAAGGAATAATTGATCAAGTTGAAGGGACCATTCATGTTTCCTAGGTGCAACCAAGAGTTTTGGGGATTTCTCAAATCAAATCTTTGCGTGATCGGCTGGATAACTAGATGGAGAAAGTACACACTGCTTTATTATCAGTCGAGGCTGAAACACCTGATTTAGTTGCATCTTAATTCTGTTTCTGGACTTTTGGCTATTTTGCACCTGAGTATGCAATTGTTAGGAAAAAAGATAAATATGATGAAATAGGATCATTGTAACATTTTCACAAATTCTTTTTATAATATTACATATTAATATATTCAATTTAAAATATTTCTTTTTCTTTTTGTAATATTATTTTCTCCTTACGATTGATGTTACGTACAAGCTCTGAATCATATAGTCATTGTTGAGTAATTCATCTTATGTAATTATTGGGGAATAATAATTCATGCTGATAAATCAAAATATATAAACAAAAGTAAATAGTGTTGCATATTGGATTGCAATTACCATTTCAGTTGGTGTGATTTGTATTTTAGTCCGTCTGTGTTTTGATTTTAATGTGATTGCATATTGTGATTGATTGCATATTGAAATTGATTTGTATTTTAGTGATTTGTATTTTGTGATTGATTTGTATTTTAGTCTGTGTTTTGATTTTAATGTGATTGATTGCATATTGAAATTGATTTGTATTTTAGTGATTTGTATTTTGTGATTGCATATTGTGATTGATTTGTATTTTAGTCAGTTGACTGAAGCAATATACAGTGGCTTATACATCCGCTAGTTTAACTAGCGGATGGGATGAATTAATAAATTAATTATTTTCAGTCTATATGAATTGGTGGTAATTTGGGGTGAATATTTTTTTTTAGCAATCCGCTTGTTCAAGTGGCGGATGTAGGAATTTTTTTTTCAGGCTCCGCTACTTCGTCTGGCGAACGCCGTGTTTTGTTTTTTAATCTCCGTTCTTAATTATTGGAATGGAGGGTTATGATGCTGTTTACACAAAACGACTTCAATTTCGTATGATAACTCACTTATGCGGTGTCCCTCATCTCTCTTTTTGTCACTTTCTAGCCAAATCTTTTTATTTTTAGATGAAAAGTTTTAATGGAACTTGATAGTTAATTTCCACCATTTTCTCTCACTTTCTTTTCCATAAAGAGTTTACAAACACAAAATTTAGTTAAAAAACAATTAAAATCCTCTCAAATTGTGACGCCCCCAAAATAGGTATACACAACCCATTCTGAGTCGCCAAATACATGGTACAGAATTCAAATACAAACTTAATTATACAACTGTCGTGTAAAATACGACAAAACATAAGCTGAGAGTTTTAGCACGAATATTGTCCCGTAGACAATATCCAAACTCAAATGGAGTCCTCATTACAATTATTATCATACTATTTTATAAAATAGTGAGGACTACTACAGCCACCATCTCGAACCGTCACTCCATTCCCCGACTAGTCTCAGCTATGTTCTCATTTTCCTGAAGAGAACAATGAAAGCAAAGGGTGAACTCAACTAGCCCAGTAAAGAATATTATGACTAAGATAATGAAGAATAAATTATTCTTAGCCTTCAACAGTGTAAAACTGATAGAATACAATAGACAACAAGTTTAACTGCAGCGGAACAAGCAATCCATTAGAAAAGTCAAGTAGAGCATGATATCTATTATCTTCTATGATTTAAAAGTTCATCATCAATATTTTATCGTTGTAACACAGCTCAATAAATAATCCACATCATCGAATTATCCATACACTACGGGCTAAGGATATTCGTTAGTATCGCATGCACGAATTTTCCATGCACTATGGGCCAAGGATATTCGTTATTATCACCAATGGTTATAATCATGCCAACAACTGTCCATCAATGCACTACGGGCCAATGAGGACTTTTACCACATTATTTGTAATATTACAGGTCATGATTATACCGATACATAACTGTGAGACCCCAGATTTTATGAATAAAGGTCTAAATTTCTCGAAATATTTTTTTATTATGGAGTAAATTTGATATAATGTTATAGTTGTGGGTAATATTTATAAGTTTTGCAAAGTACGCAAGTTGTTATATAATATTCGATTGGTCGGAGAATATTCATTTTAGCAGGGAATATTCGTACAACAGCGCAATCATTGGTGGACCCCACAACAGAATTATTGTCGGATTGAGAAAACGACAAAAATATTTTTATGAAAATAACGGCAGAAATTTACCGTTGATACTGTTGAACTACTCGGTAGTAAAAGTACAATAATACGCGTGGTTGCATAGTAGCACACGGTATTGATTATTAATGCTTACGTGAGAAGTCACTTAATTTTGCTATTATATGGACCCCCCATTTACCCATTTTTTTTATAATAGTCGGGAGAAGTATCTCAATTTTGTATTTATATATATATATATATATATATATATATATATATATAAGTATTATATATATACACTTATTAAATAAAGATTTTAGTGGGATTGTCAGGGTATAGGGGGGTGGGGGAACGGGTTTACTATATATTATAATATATATATATATATATATATATATATATATATATATATATATAATGCATGATTAAGGGAAATAATGGAGTCATGGAGTGTAAACCGTGAATGTGGACAACATATGTTATATACCTTGTTTTGTTTTTATTGATGCTACTTTGAATTTCATGGCCAGACATGCAAGAGTTGCATCCGTGAGAAGGAAAGAAAAAAAAATTGTCAGAAGAGTGAATTATTGGTTTCACATGGGAGTACTGTGATTGTTATTATTATTATATATATTATATTTTATTTAAAAAATTTTACTTTAAATATGGACCGTCCGATTAAAGTAAATCAATTTGGACCGTTCATGAGTTAGTTACTATGCAATCCATTCTTCTATAAATAGAAGCTCATTCCTTCATTATTTCTTACGAATTCACTGAAACTCTAGAGAGAGAAAATTATAGAGAGAAAGAAGAAAAGTTTTCTGCTACTTAACTACTCTTATATTCAGTTTCTTTTACGGTAAGGGGTGTTATTCTTTCGTATTCATGAAGAGAACTGTTGTTATTCCATTGCTTATTATTCTGTTGGAATAACCTGTATACACGGTCTATCCTATACTTGGTGATATTCTTCTATTATTCTGTTGGAACATCATGTCTGTGTGTTTTACATCGGACCTGGTTCCGTCTTTATTATTATTCTGTTGGAACATCATGTCTGTGTGTTTTACACCGGACCTGGTTCTGTCTTATTATTATTTTGTTGGAACATCCTGTTTGTGTGTTTTACACCGGACCTAGTTCCGTCTTTATTATTATTCTGTTGGAACATCTTGTCTGTGTGTTTTACACCGAACCTGGTTCCGTCTTTATTATTCTGCTAGAACATCCTGTAGGTACAAATTTTGCCTGACATGGTTCCGTTATTATTATTCTGTTGGAATAACCTGTTTATGCGAAGTACCGCATGCATGGTGATTTCTTTTGTTATTCAAGTCTTTATTATACTCAGTTGGTTAAAGTTTTGACTTCTATACTCCATGAAATTAGTAGAATATCCTTGATATTTGCTCTTCATCCAGTATCTTTTCATGGAAATATTCTTCTGATCATTATTGAATTTTACTCTACAAAGCAGTATCATGTTGACAATTTGGACATTATTAGTTCTTGGATAAATTAATTCTTGAACTTATTTTATTGAATTCGTATATCATTGTCATCATCCTCATGTTTATATTTTGTTGAAAGTCATCTGTGGCCTGTAATGCATAGATGGACTTGGTATGATTATGACCAGGGATTATTCGGTATAATCATGATCGTAATGTTACAAATGATGTGGTAAAAGTCCTCATTGGCCCGTAGTGCATTGATGGACAGTGGTTGGCATGATCATGACCATTAATGAATACACAAATATTCTTGGCCCGTAGTGCATGGATAATTGTGGTCGTGATACTAAAGAATATCCTTGGCCGTAGTGCAGGGGTGATTCGATGATGTGGAATATTTATTAAGCTGAGTCTCAGCGATAATAGTGATGAAAAACCTTTTAAATCATAAAAGATAGTAGATTTTATTTTCTACTTGACTCTTTTAATGGATTGCTTGTTCCGCTGCAGTTAAACTTGATGTCTATTATATTTTATCAGTTTAACATTGTTGGAGACTAATGATAATTTATTCTGCATTATCTTAGTCATAATATTTCTTACTGGGCTAGTTGAGCTCACCCTTTCTTTCACTGTTCTCTTCAAGAAATGAGAATATAGCTGGGGACGAGTCGAGAAACGGAGTGATGGTCCAGAGGATAGCATTAGTAGTCCTCACTATTCTGTGAAATAGTGTGATAATAATTGTAATGAGGACTCCTTTTGAGTTTGTATAATCTCTAGTAGACAATATTTGTATTCAAACTCATAGTTTATGTTTTGTCGTATTGTACACGACAGTTGTGTTAGTAAGTTGTATTTGAATTCTGTACCATGTATCTGGCGACCCAAGATAGGTGATGTATACCTAATTTTGGGGGCGTCACAGTTGGTATCAGAGCTTAGGGATATGATCCCTGGCTAAGATGTGAGACTAGAACTAGGAGGGGAGAGACGGGGAATTCCTTCGCTAGTATGACCTACCTAAGTTTATTTGGTATTTAAGTGGTCGGTCAAAGTATAGGGATAATATGTTATATGTTAATTAATCTTTGTTTTGTGGCAGTATCTGAAAATGACATCCGAGAATGTTGAGAATAGTAGTGGAGCACAGGAGACCGTTGAGTCTCCACAGATCAATAATCAGGATAATGTGCATCAGGAAGGCGACATTCCTCAGGCAAACAACAACACTGACCAAATGATGAACGATGGAATGTTCAGAGACTTTATGCAATTTATGCAACAGCAGGCGAGAGCGGCTCCTGTCCAAAATGTAGGTGGAAACACTGGAAACTCTCGGACGGTCACCTCTAAACAGTTCAAGGAGCTGGGGCCACCAGAGTTTATTGGAGAGCCAAAACCACTTAAGGCGGAAGCATGGATAAAGCAGATCACCAAGATATTTGATGTCTTGGGATGCTCCAAGGAGCAAAAGGTTCCCTTCGCCACCTTCATGTTGCGCGAAGAGGCAGATTACTGGTGGGAATCTATAAAACGTACTCAGCCTGACGCACTTAAGATGTCTTGGGAGAAGTTCCAAAAGCTATTCAACGACAAGTATTTTCTCGAAAGTATTCGTCACATGAAAGAGGTGGAGTTTATCAAGCTAGAGCAGAATAATATGACCGTATCGCAGTACGAAGCGAAGTTTACCGAGTTGTCTCGGTTTGCATCCCACTTGGTGGATAATGAAGAGAGAATGACGCGAATGTTTTTAAAAGGTTTAAAGCCGGAGATACGTCAACATCTTATTTCTCATAAACTGTGTTTGTATTCAGATGTTATAAATAGGGCTCAGTTAGTGGAGCGCGATAACGAGTCAACGCAACCAAAAGAGAGCAGCCGACAAAATGATAATACCAGCGAGAGCAGTCATCGAAGCGGTGACAACAAGCGTGGAGGAAATCAACAGGCCAGAAATGGCAACCACTTCGGTGGTAATCAGGGCCAAAATAATAAGAATGGACATTTCAAGAAGAGGAGATTCAACAATGATGGAAAGACGTCAGCACCAGCACCCATTGTTAAGGAAGGAGAACGACCACCTATCATATGCTTCAAATGTGGAGGGGAGGGACACATCAGTCTAAACTGCGCGATGACGTCCAAAGCATGCTATAATTGTGGAAGAGAAGGTCACTTAGCCCAATTTTGTCGTTCACCGAAGATAAGTTCAGCCAGGATGGAGGCACCAAAGGCCGTTCTAGAAAAATCAAAGTCGGTAGTGTGAGGGAGAGCGTTTGTTGTGACCTCCTAGAAAGGAACCCGAATGAGGTCATCACGGGTAAGCTTATCATAAACTCTAGCGAAGTCTATACTTTATTTGATACCGGTTCTACCCATTCTTTTATTTCTCCTACTTGCGCTCAACGATAAAATTTGACTCTGGAGAAATTATACTTTGACTTATCTTTAGAAACTCCGTTGGGAGAAACCTTCATTACATCCAATGTTTATAAGTCTTGTTTGGTTCAAATCGGTACCCTCACATTACCTGTCGATCTTATTTCATTAAAAATACTTTCCTTTGATGTGATTTTTGGAAACGAGTGGTTAACTACTCATCATGCTTTTCGTAAGGTTGTTAGCTTTCATATTCCTAACCAACCTGTCATGCGAATTCAAGTAACCAAACCACTAAAGTCAATCATTGTCATATCAAGCCATAAATAAAGAGCCCCGATCCTTTCGTTATTGACTTTCTTGTGTGGAATGCACCGAAGCCAGACTTTCTGTAGGCAACGTCGTGAATGACGATGGCAAGTTGATAGGTATCAATGTGACGTGTTATCCAAGTCTTAGATGAGAGTCACAGTTTTGAACGGTATTTCTATTGTTAATAAATTTCATGACGTATTCTTGAAGACTTCTTAGCCTACCCTAGAGCGTGAAATAGAATTTTGCATTGACCCCAGTACAAAACCCATTTCTTAAACCCTCAAATATTTCTTCAACCAAAACGAATGTATAATGCGCCAAAGACGTTGGCTCGAGCTATTGAAGATTACGATCGTACCACTCAATATCATCGTGGAAGTACGAACGTAGTAGCTGACGCGTTGAGTAGAAGATCGTATGCGAGTGCGATGTTGTTAACACAAAGACCCATTTTGTATAACTTACAAATGATGAAGATAGAGTTAAAGACTCTAGGAACTCACGTGAAGATAACGAATATACGATTAGAATTGACTTTAATCGATAAATTTAAAGCCGTTCAAGCTACTTACTCAGAGCTGATGAACGTGAAGAAGAAGGTTCAAGAGGGCGTTACTCTAGAAGCAAGAATCAACGAAGAGAGGAAATCTCAACCCTCGATTTAATTGGCCCATTTGAAATCCTCGATCAAGTAAGAACTGTGGCTTATAAACTCGTTTTAATGCCAAGTATGTCGCGTGTTCATAACGTTTTAACGTATCGATGTTACGTAAATATGTGGACGACCCGAACCACATTATTGATTTAAAACCGGACGAGATAGCGGATGATTTAACGTATGAAGATGTACCTGTTAAAATCCTGGAATATATTCTACGCTTAAAGGTTATACCTCAAGAGTTAGAATCTGACGAAGTGTCCTCATCTGTTCGGCATACCAGGTACGTACGTAAATTTCGAGGGCGAAATTCAATAAGGAGGGAAGATTGTGAGACCCCAGATTTTATGAATAAAGGTTTAAATTTCTCGAAATATTTTTTTATTTTGGAGTAAATTTGATATAATGTTATAGTTGTGGGTAATATTTATAAATTTTACAAAGTACGCAAGTTGTTATATAATATTCGATTGGTCGGGGAATATTCGTTTTAGCAGGGAATATTCGTACAACGGCGCAATCATTGGTGGACCCCACAACAGAATTATTGTCGGATTGAGAAAATGACAAAAATATTTTTATGAAAATAACGACAGAAGTTTACCGTTAATACTGTTAAACTACTCGGTAGTAAAAGTACATTAATACGCGTGGTTGCATAGTAGCACACGGTATTGATTATTGATGCTTACGTAAGAAGTCACTTAATTTTGCTATTATATGGACCCCCATTTACCCATTTTTTTTAAAATAGTCGGGAGAAGTATCTCAGTTTTGTGTTATATATATATATATATATATATATATATATATATATATATATATATATATAAGTATTATATATATACACTTATTAAATAAAGATTTTAGTGGGATTGTCAGGGTATAGGGGGTGGGGGAACATGATTACTATATATTATTATAATATATATATATATATATATATATATATATATATATATATATGCATGATTAAGGGAAATAATAGAGTCATGGAGTGTAAACCGTGAATGTGGACAACATATGTTATATACCTTGTTTTGTTTTTATTGATGCTACTTTGAATTTCATGGCCAGACATGCAAGAGTTGCATCCGTGAGAAGGAAAGAAAAAAAAATTGTTCGAAGAGTGATTTATTGGTTTCACGTGGGAGTACTGTGATTGTTATTATTATTACATATATTATATTTTATTTAAAAGATTTTACTTTAAATATGGACCGTCCGATTAAAGTAAATCAATCTGGACCGTTCATGAGTTAGTTACTATGCAATCCATTCTTCTATAAATAGAAGCTCATTCCTTCATTATTTCTTACGAATTCACTGAAACTCTAGAGAGAGAAAATTATAGAGAGAAAGAAGAAAAATTTTCTGCTACTTAACTACTCTTATATTCGTTTTTTTTTTACGGTAAAGGGTGTTATTATTTCGTATTCATGAAGAGAACTGTTGTTATTCCATTGCTTATTATTCTGTTGGAATAACCTGTATACACGGTCTACCCTATACTTGGTGACATTATTCTATTATTCTGTTGGAACATCATGTCTGTGTGTTTTACACCGGACCTGGTTCCGTCTTTATTATTATTTTGTTGGAACATCATGTCTGTGTGTTTTACACCGGACCTGGTTCCGTCTTATTATTATTCTCTTAGAACATCCTGTTTGTGTATTTTACAACGGATCTGGTTCCGTCTTTATTATTATTCTGTTGGAACATCCTGTCAGTATGTTTTACACCGGACCTGGTTCCGTCTTTATTATTCTGCTGGAACATCCTGTCGGTGCAAATTTTGCCTGACCTGGTTCCGTTATTATTATTCTGTTGGAATAACCTGTTTATGCGAAGTACCGCATGCATGGTGATTTCTTTTGTTATTCCATTCTTTATTATACTCAGTTGGTAAAAGTTTTGACTTCTATACTCCATAAAATTAGTAGAATATCCTTGATATTTGGGCTTCATCCAGTATCTTTTCATAGAAATATTCTTCTGATCATTCTTAAATTTTACTCTACAAAGCAGTATCATGTTGATAATTTGGACATTATTAGTTCCTGGATAAATTAATTCTTGAACTTGTTTTATTGAATTCTTATATCATTGTCATCATCCTCATGTTTATATTCTGTTTAAAGTCATATGTGGCCTGTAGTGCATAGATGGACTTGGTATGATTATGACCAGGGATTATTCGGTATAATCATGACCGTAATGTTATAAATGATGTGTTAAAAGTCCTCATTGGCTTGTAGTGCATTGATGGACATTGGTTGGCATGATCATGACCATTAATGAATACACAAATATTCTTGGCCCGTAGTGCATGGATAATTGTGGTCGTGATACTAAAGAATATCCTTGGCCGTAGTACATGAGTGATTCGATGATGTGAAATATTTATTAAGCTGAGTATCAGCGATAATAGTGATGAAAAACCTTTTAAATCATAAAAGATAGTAGATTTTATTTTCTACTTGACTCTTTTAATGGATTGCTTGTTCCGCTGCAGTTAAACTTGATGTCTATTATATTTTATCAGTTTAACATTGTTGGAGACTAATGATATTTTATTCTGCATTATCTTAGTCATAATATTTCTTACTGGGCTAGTTGAGCTCACCCTTTCTTTCACTGTTCTCTTTAGGAAATGAGAATATAGCTGGGACGAGTCGGGAAACGGAGTGATGGTCCAGAGGATAGCATTAGTAGTCCTCACTATTCTGTGAAATAGTGTGATAATAATTGTAATGAGGACTCCTTTTGAGTTTGTATAATCTCTAGTAGACAATATTTGTATTCAAACTCATAATTTATGCTTTATCGTATTGTACACGACAGTTGTATTAGTAAGATGTATTTAAATTTTGTACCATGTATCTGACGACCCAAGATGGGTGATGTATATCTAATTTTGGGGGCGTCACAATAACTCTTGGTCATAATCATACAAATCAACAGTTCATCTATACACTACGGGCCAAAGATGACTTTCATCACAATATAAGCATGGGATAATGACAATGATATAAGAATTCAATTAAGTGAAAGCAAGGATAAATTTTAAAGATTTATAATTTAATTTTTCTATAGTTTAAAAATGTCCAAATTATCAACATGATAACTGCTTTGTAGAGTAAAATTCAAGAATAATATTGTATCAAAAATAATTTGGACAAAAAAATAATCAATTTTTGTCATGAATAATACCCCGGGTGAATAGTATTCGAGTGAATAGTGTTCTGTGAATAGTACTTCGTGAATAGTACCCCGGCATGAAAAGATTAAAATTTAACAAGAATGTTCAGAAAAATATTCCCGTGAAAAGATACTCGATTAAGCGCAAATTTTAAGGATATTCTACTAATTTCAAGGAGTATAAAAGCAATACCTAACAAAATGAGTATAGAATTAGGAATATGAAACGAAATAATATTACTTACATACTACAGAATATGGAAGAAAATATTATTTCTTACGAATATTGAACAAAAATAATATCCCTTACCTTAAAAGGAGAGTATTTCTGACTGGTATAGCGAATATATTCTTAAAGAAAACTTGCACTATTTGCAACACTCAAAGTTTCCTTAAACTCAAAAGAAATAAGCTCAATATTATAGAAGAAGAATGATTTGATTCTGGTGTGATTTTTATTTTTAAACTAAGCATCCTATTTATAGGAGAATGACATGATATATACTATTTAGGAAAAATCACGGACTGCACAATAGGAAAAAAATTCACGGGCATTCGGCGTCTGATTTTCCTGATTTTTACTATGCAAATACTATGCAATATAATAAAATATAATATATTCTATTTATAAAAAGTATTCTGTTTTATATATAAAGTTTTCTATTTTATTACTATAAAACAAAAACTAAGATAACTTTCTCCTGACGATTTTGAAAAATGAGAAAGTGGGGTCCATGTAATAAACCAAATTTACAACAAATAATTCATAACATCCCCCTCTATTTATCACAAATCACTTGACTTCTCAAAATACATTTTTGATCAATAATTATTCATCATTAATATTATAACTCACAATATTAACAATCAGATCATTCCCAAGAAAGAGGAGATTTTTCGATAAGGAATTCTCCTTATTGGCGCGCAATTAGGTGACCAAACTCCTTTTCTCAATAGAACTTTCTAAACATTGTCAATAATGCAAATAATAATATAAATAACTGTGTCGTCTCAATTATTGATTTAATAAAATATTGTGCAAATGATACTGTGACAATAATTGAATCAATAATATGAGATACTATGCATCAACTATTGTTACAATAATTGAATAAAATTGAGTGACTTCTCACGTAAGCATCAATAATTAAAGATACTGTACAATACCGTGTGCTACTATGCAACCACGCGTATTACTATACTTTTATCACTTGGTATTTGTGACGCCCCCAAAATTAGGTATACATCACCCATCTTGGGTCGCCAGATACATGGTACAGAATTCAAATACAACTTACTAATACAACTGTCATGTACAATACGACAAAACATAACTGTGAGTTTGAATACAAATATTGTCTACTAGAGAGTATCCATACTCAAAAGGAGTCCTCATTACAATTATTACCACACTATTTCACAGACTAGTGAGGACTACTAATGATATCCTCTGGACCATCACTCCGTTCCCTGACTCGTCCCAGCTATATTCTCATTTCCTGAAGAGAACAGTGAAAGAAAGGGTGAGCTCAACTAGCACAGTAAGGAATATTATAACTAAGATAATGCAGAATAAATTATCATTAGTCTCCAACAATGTTAAACTGATAAAATATAATAGACATCAAGTTTAACTGCAGCGGAACAAGCAATCCATTAAAAGAGTTAAGTAGAGAATAAAATCTACTATCTTTTATGATTTAAAAGGTTTTTCAACACTGTTATCGCTGGGACTCAGCTTAATAAAATAATCCACATCATCGAATCACCCCTGCACTACGACCAAGGATATTCTTTAGTATCACGACCACAATTATCCATGCACTACGGGCCAAGAATATTTGTGTATTCATTAATGGTCATCATCATGCCAACAACTGTCCATCAATGCACTACGGGCCAATGAGGACTTTTACCACATCATTTGTAACATTACGGTCATGATTATACCGAATAATCTCTGGTCATAATCATACCAAGTCCATCTATACACTACAGGCCACAGATGACTTTTAACATTTTATAAACATGAGGATGATGACAATGATATAAGAATTCAATAAAACAAGTTCAAGAATTAATTTATCCAAGAATTAACAACGTCCAAATTGTCAATATGATACTGCTTTGTGGAGTAAAATTCAAGAATTCTTAGAAGAATATTTCCATGAAAAGATACTACATAAAGCGCAAATATCAAAGATATTCCACTAATTTCACGGAGTATAGAAGTCAAAGTTTTAACCAACTGAGTATAATAAAGAATGGAATAACAAAAGAAATCACCATGCATGCGATAGACCGCACAGACAGGTTATTCCAACAGAATAATAAATAATGGAACCAGGTCCGGCGTAAAATGCACAGACAGGATATTCCAACAGAATAATAATAAAGACGGAACCAGGTCCGGTGTAAAACACACAGACAGGATGTTCCAACAGAATAATAATAAAGACAGAACCAGGTCCGGTGTAAAACATACACACAGGATGTTCCAACAGAATAATAGAAGAATGTCACCAAGTATAGGGTAGATCGCGTATACAGGTTATTCCAACAGAATAATAAGCAATGGAATAACAACAGTTCGCTTCATGAATAAGAAAGAATAACACCCCTTACCGTAAAATAAACTGAGTATAAGAGTAGGGAAGTAGCAGAATACTTTTCTATAGTTTCTCTATAATTTTTCTCTCTCTAGAGTTTCAGTGAATTTGTAAGAAATAATGAAGGAATGAGCTTCTATTTATAGGAGAATTGAAAGACACTGTGTTGGGAATGCAAATTATCGGATGACAATTTTGATAACTCAAGATGCAATTTTGTCAAACCTCCAACCAATAAGAATAAAGCAAAAATAATAATACATATAACCCGCACAATTTGTCAATTAACCAACCAATAAGAATAAAGCAAAAATAATAATACATATAACCCACACAATTTGTCAATCAACCAACCAATAAGAATAAAGCAACATCACTTCCCCCACCATTTTCCACTCACACACATCACTTTCGCTCTTTCTTTTCTCCCACTATATACTCAATACATACATATACTTCCAAACGTATACTCTTCCATTTCCAAAATCATTTTTCCAACACAAATGGTGCCCACATGTGGCCCCCACATGTGGGCCCCACCTTTAAATAAAATTTTCTACCGATAATTTTGAAAAATGGGTAAATAGGGTCCATAAAATAAGTAAAATTTACAACAATTACTATAGCAATAATTGAACAAAATTGAGTGACTTCTCACGTAAGCATCAATAATCAAAACCGTGTGCTACTGTGCAACTACGCGTATTACTGTACTTTTACTACCGAGTTGTTCAACAGTATCAACGGTAAAACTTCCGCCGTTATTTTCATAAAGTATTTTGTCATTTTCTCAATCCGATAATAATTCCGTCGTGGGGTCCACCAATGATTGTGCCGTCGTACGAATATTCCCCAACAAAAAGAATATTCTCCGACCAAACGAATATTTTATAACAACTTACATACTATGCAAAATTTATAAATATTACCCACAACTATAACATTATATCAATTTAACTCCATAATATTCAAAAATAATATTTATAGAAAATTCATCTTTATTCAAAAAGTTGGAGTTTTACAATCTCTCCTTCTTATGAAATTTCGCCCTCGAAATTAGGGTACATACCTGGTATGTCGAAGAGGTAAGGATACCTTGATTTCATTTCAGATTCTAACTCCCAAGTCATTTTCTCAACATCGTGGTTTCTCCACAAAACTTTGACTTAAGGTATAACCTTGGTGCGTAGAATATGTTCCTTCTTATCTAAGATTTGAACAGGAACCTCTTCATACGTCAAATCTTCCGCTATTTCGTCCGGTTCTAACTCAATAATGTGGTTTGGGTCTTCCACATATTTACGTAGCATGGATATGTGAAAAACGTTATGAACACGAGACATACTTGGCGGTAAAGCGAGTCTATAGGCCACAGTTCCTACTCGATCGAGGATTAAAAATGGGCCGATGAATCGAGGATTGAGCTTTTCTCTCTTTCCAAATCTCATAACTCCTTTCCATGGAGCAACACGTAACAACACATGATCTCCTATATCGAATTCCACGTCCTTTCGATGAAGATCAGCATAACTCTTTTATCAATCTTGTGAGATTTTTATACGTTGTTGGATTGTTTGAATCTTTTTCGTAGTCATACGTACCAACTCCGGTCCCAACAACGTTGCTTCACCCACATCATCCCAGCATATTGGAGAACGACACTTTCTTCCATATAACGCTTCGAATGGAGCCATGCCAATACTTGCTTGATAACTGTTGTTGTAGGAAAACTCCACCAATGATAAGAACTTGTCCAACTTCCCTTGAAGTCAAGGACACAGAGTCTTAATAGATCTTCAAGAGTTTGAATCGTCCTCTCCGACTGCCCGTCTGTCTGAGGATGATATACCGAGCTAAATCATAAATCTGTGCCCCTAGCTTTTTGCAAACTAACCCAAAATCGTGAAGTGAATCTCGTGTCTCGATCAGAAACAATGGATACTGGCATACCATGCAGCCTTACAATCTCGTTTATGTACATACGAGCAAGACGTTCAAGTGTATAAGTTTCTCGTATTAGTAAGAAGTGAGCAGACTTGATCAATCTATCAACAATGACCCAAATTGCATCAATGCCTTGAGAAACCTTGGAAATACCAGTAATGAAATCCATGGTAATGTGCTCCCACTTCTATTCTGGAATTTCAAGTGGTTGCAATGTACCTTTTGGTACTTGATGCTCCGCCTTGACTTGTTGATAAGTTAGACACCTTGAGATAAATAGAGCTATCTCTCTCTTCATATTGCTCCACCAAAATGTATGACAAAGATCACGATATATTTCGATACTCCCAGGATGGATTGCAAACAGTGTGTTGTGCGCCTCCATCATGATTTTATACTTTAACTCAGGATCGTTAGGAACACAAAGTCTGGAGTTGACTCGAAGTATTCCTTCATCATCGATTCTTGCTTCTAGAATAACGCCCTCTTGAACCTTCTTCATTCATCTGCTCTGAATATGTAACCTGAGCGACTTTAACTTTATCGATTAAAGTCGATTCTACTCGTATCTTCGTTATCTTCACGTGGGTTCGTATATTCGCACTTATAAATACATACGATCTTCTACTCAACGCGTCAGCTACCACGTTCGCTTTTCCACAATGATATTAAATGGTACGATCGTAATCTTTAACAGCTCGAGCCAACGTCTTTGGCGCATGATACGTTTGTTTTAAGTAAAGAAATATTTGAGGGTTTAAGAAATGGGTTTTGTACTGGGGTCAATACAAAATTTGATTTCACACTCTAGGGGTAGGCTAGGAAATCTTCAAGAATACGTCAGGAAATTTATTAACAATAGAAATATCATTCAAAAATGTGACTCTCATCCCAAACTTGGATAACACGTCACATTGATACCTATCAACTTGCCATCGTCATTTACAACGTCTCCTACGGAAAGTCTGGCTTCGGTGCATTCCACCCCAGGAAGTCAACAATGAAAGGAACGGGGATATTTACTTATGGCTTGATATGATAATGATTGACTTTAGTGGTTTGGTTGCTTGAATTCGCATAACAGGTTGGTTAGGAATATGAAAATTAACAACCTTACGAAAAGCATGATGGATAGTTAACCAATCGTTTCCAAAAATCACATATCTACAGGTAACGTGAAAGTGTCGATTTGAATCAAGCAAGATTTATAAATAGTGGAGTTAACGAAGGTTTCTCCTAACAGAGTTTCAACAGATAAGTCAAGTCTAATAATTTTTTTTATTTTTTTTTAAGAACCAAGTTTAAACGTTGAGCACAACTAGGTGAAATACAAGAGTGGGTAGAACTAGTATCGAATAAGGTACAAATTTTGCAAGGGTTTATGATTAGCTTACCCGCGATAACTTCATTTGGGTTCCTCACTTGTTGGGAAGTCATGACAACCGCTCTCCCTTGAAATACTCAGCTTTGACTTGTCTGGGGTAGCATTTGGTGTCATCACTATCGTAGGAATTGACTTTAATATAGGGCATATTCCACCCTCAACTGCTTCATCGTACTCCTGCTTCATGATCTGAATCATCAATCTTCGATCCATATCGAGTTCAGATTGACCGCTCTGTACAGGGTAATTCAAAACTCGATGTTGGGTTCTCCCAATTGCTGTCCAAAAAGAGAAATGTATATCATCTATTTTAGCCTTTTTGGATCGGACGTCTCTTTCTACAATATCAACACGTCGTGCGGCGTTTACCCACGCATCCTTAATTCTCACTCGTTCAGTTGTTTCTTCTTTCAGCTGATCCTTGATATTTGAATTCTCAGATTCCAACTTTAATATCTTACACTCTGCCAAAGCGTGATTTTGTTCGAGCATCACATATCGGGTAACACAATTTTGAATCGTTACATCTCTTTGCTCCACGGCTGCCTGCCGTTCTTCAGCCTACTCTTCTAACTCATGAACATGATTTTGTAATTCTGAGTTTTGATCATAAATTTCTTCTAACCAATTCTCCTCAGGTTCCTCTTCTTCCTTTTCTTCCTCACTCTCAGCTACTACCTCTGCCACTAGCTCGGGTGCAACTATTAGTTCTTCACTTACCACGTAGATATCTCTAATTTCTTCTTCGCCTGATATTACATTATCCTGGTTGGTGATTAGAGGTGCCACGGTCTCAATCACTCCATGATAGTGAATGAAATACTGCCACAAAACAAGGGTTAATTAACATGTCACATATTATCAATATACTCTGACCAACCAATTAAATAACAAATAAACTTAGGTAGGTCATACTAGTGAAAGAATTCTCCGTCTCTCCCCTCCTAGTTCTAGTCTCACATCTTAGCCAGGGATCATATCCCTAAGCTCTGATACCAACTGTGACGCCCCCAAAATTAGGTATACATCACCCATCTTGGGTCGCCAGATACATGGTACAGAATTTAAATACAACTTACTAATACAACTGTCATGTACAATACGACAAAACATAACTGTGAGTTTGAATACAAATATTGTCTACTAGAGAGTATTCATACTCAAAAGGAGTCCTCATTACAATTATTACCACACTATTTCACAGAATAGTGAGGACTACTAATGCTATTCTCTGGACCATCACTCCGTTCCCTGACTCGTCCCAGCTATATTCTCATTTCCTGAAGAGAACAGTGAAAGAAAGGGTGAGCTCAACTAGCTCAGTAAGGAATATTATGACTAAGATAATGCAGAATAAATTATCATTAGTCTCCAACAATGTTAAACTGATAAAATATAATAGACATCAAGTTTAACTGCAGCGGAACAAGCAATCAATTAAAAGAGTCAAGTAGAGAATAAAATCTACTATCTTTTATGATTTAAAAGGTTTTTCAACACTGTTATCGCTGGGACTCAGCTTAATAAAATAATCCACATCATCGAATCACCCCTGCACTACGGCCAAGGATATTCTTTAGTATCACGACCACTATTATCCATGCACTACGGGCCAAGAATATTTGTGTATTCATTAATGGTCATGATCATGCCAACAACTGTCCATCAATGCACTACGGGCCAATGAGGACTTTTACCACATCATTTGTAACATTACGGTCATGATTATACCGAATAATCCCTGGTCATAATCATACCAAGTCCATCTATGCACTACAGGCCACAAATGACTTTCAACATTTTATAAACATGAGGATGATGACAATAATATAAGAATTCAATAAAACAAGTTCAAGAATTAATTTATCCAAGAATTAACAACGTCCAAATTGTCAATATGATACTGCTTTGTGGAGTAAAATTCAAGAATTCTTAGAAGAATATTTTCATGAAAAGATACTAGATGAAGCGCAAATATCAAAGATATTCCACTAATTTCATGGAGTATAGAAGTCAAAGTTTTACCAACTGAGTATAATAAAGAATTAACAAAAGAAATCACCATGCATGCGATAGACCGCACAGACAGGTTATTCCAACAGAATAATAAATAATGGAACCAGGTCCGGCGTAAAACGCACAGACAGGATATTCCAACAGAATAATAATAAAGATGGAACCAGGTCCGATGTAAAACACACAGACAGGATGTTCTAACAGAATAATAATAAAGACGGAACCAGGTCCGGTGTAAAACATACACACAGGATGTTCTAACAGAATAATAGAAGAATGTCACCAAGTATAGGGTAGACCGCGTATACAGGTTATTCCAACAGAATAATAAGCATATTAGATTTATTTAGTAATTATATTAAATAAATTAATTAAAAATGATTTAAATATTATAAAAATCATTTTTAAATGAAAATAAATAGCTTAAAAATATTTTAAGCTATAAAATATAACTTTTGATATTTAAAGGTAAATTTAATTAATAATTTTATATTAATGATATTTGATTTATTTAATAATTATATTGAATAAATAAATTAAAAATGGTTTTATTGATTTAAAAATTATTTAAAAAGGATATAAATGAATTAAAAATTGTTTGAGTTATAATAAATGACTATAAATATTTTGATGAATAATACATTAATATTTAAATATTAATGGTAATTATTTAAAAAAGGATTTTAAATGTTTTAAAAATCATTTAAGGGTAATATTAACACTTTAAAAATATTTTAAGTTATTATAAATAACTTTAATATTTTGGCAACGATTTTATTAATAATTTAATATTAATTAAATATTAATGATAATAGAATTAGTTAATATTTAAGTCATTAAATAATGATTCCGATGTTTGAAAAATCATGATAAATTATAATAATTATTTAAAAATTATTATAAGTCATTTAAAAATAATATGACTG
This sequence comes from Panax notoginseng, assembly GCA_016801055.1. NCBI lineage: Eukaryota > Viridiplantae > Streptophyta > Magnoliopsida > Apiales > Araliaceae > Panax > Panax notoginseng. Next base: position 155,946,664 of record CM029013.1, read on the forward strand.
ATATTTACAGTTATTGAATTACTGAATGGAATTTTAGACTCAATAATTACCCGATAAAGCCGTTGGTACACCGAAATATTTCAGAAATTGATCTGGACTTAGATAATTAGACTAGATACGTGTTTGGTTATGATTCAATGACTGATATAACCATGTGATAATGCGATTAGGTTATGTGTTGACTGCAAATAACAGTACTATGCGATATGGTATATAATTTTAATCGAACGAATGATCTTATTAATGATAGGTTCCGGCATAAAAGATAAAACTAAGTTGCGTTATTGTAAGCAGCAGCTCAGGCAAGTATCCTAACTTTGTATTTACTTTATGCAATGGACATGAGTAAGAAAGTTTCAGAATCATATTATTGTGCCAGATTATTAACTCTATTGTTATTAATTATGTATCCAATTATTCATATTCATACAAGTTCTTAAATTATTCGATTATTGTTTATCAACATAGTATTAATGCATAATCTAGATATTTCTTCTGTTTGTTAGTTTCTAAATATGGTTATACAAGTGTCCCCACTTGGATAATCATTGTATTTAATCACATGTTGATACATACTTATTGATTTCAAGTATGTATACGTTGACTTAAAAGCCGTCAAAGCTATTTGATTTGGCTAGACATAAACTTAAAAATATTATTGAGCAAGATAAAACTTTATTGTATCCAACCATATTGTTTTGGTTCGAATTCCCGAGTTAGTATGAACATCCCGAACATGGGAAAACTTTTGTGAACCTAAGGTGGATAAGATGAACGATGATATCGTTCTTGCATGTAGTATTGATCAATACAGGGCATAATGGGTTGATCACCCCCGTGCCTGTAAGTTATGACGGTCTGCAAATGAATTTCTGTATACCGTTTCGAAAATAGAAAATAATGTTCATAGTCTGTCAACTGATCTCTAGTTATAGTCAGTATGTAGTTTCAAAAATTTCATATAAAAGTGATATGTTGTTATTATTGGTTCAGCCTACTTCATAACTGTTGATTCGATGTAGAAGTGTCATTCAAAGAAAATATTTAATTCTTTCAGCTAATATATATATTTGTTATTACTTGCTGGGCAATCAAATGCTCATTCTTGCTTTAAATTTAAATATTTTCATCTAAGTATGATCAACCTGAAGGATCAGGCAAGAACAAGGGGAAAGGAAAGTTGTTCGAATAAATTTTATAATATCATGTGTAATAGTTAAAGTTTATTAAGACAATGATATCTATTATCTATGATGTAATGAATGTTTAAAGGTCACGTACCTGGGAGTAGACTTTGATGCATATGTAAATTAAGTTTGGTATCTATATTATTGTTATTATTATTGTATGATTCTACTCATAGAAATGGTATCGTGAAGCACCGAGTTTGGGTTTCAAGTACCTAAATTTGGGAACGTCACAGGTTGGTATTAAAGATTTAGGGTTAGAAACCTTAGGTGGGACAGACCTTAGGCTATAACCTTTAGGACAGAGGAAAACGTTGAAAATACAAATAACTCATATAGAGTTTAAAAGGAGATGAGTTGAATAAATTCATCGTTAAATAAAATAAAAGATAACTTTTAGAAAACTATTGTTTGCTATGTGTATATACTATATGCTAATCAGGATAATTTGTGTAAAGATGTCAGGTGGAAAAGAGTTAGGATACCCTCAGATCATGAAGAAGGAGCCAATAACAAAGCCAATAACTGAAATAGAGGCTCAAAGTGCAAGCAACCTTGATGATGTGGAAGTATTGGAAAATATAGTATCAGATTCAAAAATAATAGAACTGACAGATAGTGATTCAAACCCCGAAGTTGGAGCTGATCAAGCATCAATTAAAGTGCAGAATCTGAGGAACAGGGTTTCTTCTCTGGAAAAGTTATGGGAAATAGAAAAGCTATTAAATAGTCAGTTGCGAAAGGCGTTAATAGAAATAATGAAAGAACAAGATAAGCTTAAAATTCAAATTGATCAAATGGGAGCCAGAAACAACAAATCGTGTGCAGCTCCGAGCAAGAAAGGGAAAAGAAAGAGGAAAGACCGTGACTTAGGAAATAATTAGGATTAGTAGTTGATTATGTATGTTTGATAAGGATGTGTGTGTAATATAATATTCTCAAACTTTTGTACAAGTTGTTGTAGCGAATCCCAACTTTTGTGGTCACAATGGGATAGCAGTATGAGTTATATTATGAAAAATGTTATAACTTAGTCAAATGAATATGAATCTATGCTTGATTAAAGGAATAAGCTTTGTATAAAACTTGGTGTAGCACGTTAAACTTATACAATAAGGTTTAGAATGTAAGTTAAATTTATGATCTTATTTAATCAGATAATGCCGCCAAGACGTCGAACACAAAATCAAAGGGCAGAAGAATCTGTCAACAATGTTGAGGGACAACAGCAAGACCCGATGCAAAACTTTGCGAACATGGTAGCTCAGGCTATGCAACAGGGAATGCCAGTCGTAGGGAACTGACCAGACAATCGCTTGGCAAATTTTAAGGACTTCAAGGCAGTAGGACCACCAGAATTTAGGGGAACAGCTAACCCTATAGAAGCCCAGACATGGGTTAATGAGATAGAAAAGGCGTTCGTAATTGCTAGGGTAGATGAGGGGTAAAAGACCGCTTTTGGCACCTATATGATGAAAGGGGAGGCAAATTTTTGGTGGGAAGCAAATCAAGCGAGGGTAGGAGAAGGTGTGATAACTTGGGCTAGGTTTAAGACTTTGTTTTTTGAAAACAACCTCTTAGCTTGCATGCAAGCTAGGATGGAGGTGAAATTTTTGGAGTTAAAGTCGAATAACATGACTGTTACGGAATATGTCTCAAAATTCAATAAGTTAGCTAGGTTCGCTCCGCTTCAAGTTGATACGGAGACTAGGAAGGTAAGGAGGTTTGAGCTGGGCTTAAAATCCTGGCTCTACAACAAGGTGGCGGTGTTGCAGAATAATACTTTTACAACACTCATAGAAAAGGCTATTATAGCCGAGGAGGGGAGTGAGGCCATAAGCCTCTACAACAAGGAAAAGAGAAACAAAGGCAAGGCCGCATGAGCTATGAAGGTGGAAAGTAATAGTGAAAATAGGGGTGAGAAAAGAAAGGGTAATTGTTTTGGAAATGTCCAGGTGAAACAGGAAGGTGTGAAGAAGCAGATAGTTCAGTGTGGGCACTGTGGAAAGAATCACTGTGGCGAGTGTCTGAAGGGTAAGTTTGTATGTTACAAGTGCGGGTAGGAGGGCCATATTTCTCCCAACTATCCCAACCCAAGGATGAATATTGGGTGTTTTCTGTGTGGGTCGATGGAACATAATGTGAATGATTGTCTAAAGAGGAAAATGGAGGCAGGGACTATAACCATGGGAAAAGGCAGCGGGACTCTGGCAATCACATGACCGACTTCAACCAACAAAAGCAACCGCGAGAGTCTTCAACATAATGGTCTAGGATACTATGGCAGCTGGAAATGGAACTCCAAGTATTATTCGAATAACTTTTATTTTTGTATATATATGATTTTCCTATATATAGTAAATTATGTTATAAAGAAATTTTGAAGGAGGAATTTGAGTTCTTTTAGAAATCAAACTTCCGTTTAATCATGTAGACAAGCTTTATATGAATAGTTAAAGAGTTGTTCGATCAATTATGATCGAAATCTATTTGCAATGATTGCATAGGCTATGTACCCTTGTATGTATACGTATTATTATGGTGATTCCGGGGACGAAATCTTTATAAGGGAGGGTGAATGTAATAACCCGATATTTTCTATATAAATAAATGAGAAATTTTGCATATAATTTTTTTTATTTTAAAGAAGGAAATATGTGCCAAGTAATGTGTATGTATTTATGTGATAAATAAAATTATTTATTACATGAATAATTTTAAATAATTTTATTTTAGAATTATTAATCATTATAAAGTATATACTTATAATAATTAATTTTATAGTAGAAATGTCTTTATTATTTATTTTCTAAGAAAATATGATTTTTATATTATTTAAATAATATATGAAATGATTATTGGAATTATTGTAATTATTATTTTATTATATGAATTTCTGTTCAGATTACTAAGTTAAGTATTTTAACTTAATTAATAATGTTATATATGAAAGTTAAATCAGATATGGAATCCAAACCCTAATTTTAGATTTTGACCAATGAATGAGAATAATAATATTATATTAAATATAATATTATTTTTCAGTGTTATTAATATATACAGTATGTACATATCGTTAATGGTTGGTCAATTATGGTGAATAATGTCAGAACCCTAATATTAATTTATTAAACCCTAAGTTGTTAAACTCAATTATGAGTTCAAGACTGGGTTGTAAATGTATTATATGAATTATGTTGCATATTATAGAATTTATGTTAATTAGGAAAAATCCTAATTAATAATTAAAAATCCTAATTATTATTTTAGTAAATTGAATTGTTAATTTGGGAACCCAAATGATATTAAGGAACCCTAATTATTTAAAACCCTAAATCCTATTTAAAAATCCTAATTTTAATTAGTGTGTTTTAATTAAAATTTTATTAAACTTTAAATTTAATTTTTCAAACCCTAGAAATTAATTGGAAACTTTAAGGTTTAAAATTTAGTGATTAAACCCTAAATTTAAGTACCTTGGACAAGAATACCATTAAAATTAAAATGCAAATGACCATTATACCCTTTTTGTCCCATTTGGTGAATTATTTCTAGCAAAATCTTGACAAGCCACCCTAGTCTACCTAGGAGCTATAATACTCCAACTATCATCCATTTAAACATCCAAATACATTGCATACAAGCTATAAATAAGATTTAAGAGAGAGAAAGTTCATGTATTTTGCATATTTGCTATATATCTCTCAACCAACTCTCTCTCTCTCTCTTCTAACCTCCGAAATTCATTAGTATTTCAGTCCCACATGAAGCTCCTAGATCACCCATAACAGATCAAGAAGCTAAGATTCAAAAATTTGTTCATAAAAAGGTATGAACCCTAAAAGAAATCTGATCTTTAATCTGGTGGTAGAGGTTAAATTTTTTGTGTTAAATATGTTGTATAGAGTCTAATAAAGTGATCTGGGTTGCTAGATGTTAGATCCATAACATATAGAGGCTCGAATTTGTCATTTTTCAAAATCTAGAAAATTTTAAAACTGTGGTCTGACAACAAATGTCAGAGCCTCTAGATCTTTCTTTGTCAAGTGTTATGTATATTTTATGTTAAGGATATGTTCTTTATTATGTGGACTATGATCTGGAACTGGAAACAGGGCCAAATCGTGTCTAAAACTCAAGATATTCGTGGTCAAACCACGTTGACCGGCAATGGCCGTATGAAATCTGGGCAGCCATGAACTTGCCCAGGAAGCTCTGACAGCAAGTTCATGGGCTCAGATCTTTCTTTTGTTAGTTATTTTGTTCTTGTTGATGTAATAAGGTTGTAATCTGGTATATGGACTGTTGATTCAAGGTTTTATATCATCTAAACATCATGCATGTTGGATTGTATGGACGATCAAACCAGGAAGGAAGTGATATGTTGTTATTATTGGTTCAGCTTATTTCACAACTGTTGATTCGTTGTAGAAGTGTCATTCAAAGAAAATATTTAATTCTTTCAGCTAATATATATATTTGTTATTACTTGCTTGGCAATCAAATGCTCATTCTTGCTTTAAATTTAAGTATTTTCAGCTAAGTATGATCAACTCGAAGGATCAGGCAAGAACAAGGGGAAAAGAAAGCTGTTCGAATAAATTTTATAATATTATGTGTAATAGTTAAAGTTTATGAAGACAGTGATATCTATTATCGATGATGTAATGAATGTTTAAAGGTCACGTACCTGGGAGTAGACTTTGATGCATATGTAAATTAAGTTTGGTATCTATATTATTGATATTATTATTGTATGATTCCACTCATAGAAATGGTATCGTGAAGCACCGAGTTCGGGTTTCAAGTACCTGAATTTGGGGGCGTCACAATATAAGTCTTGAATAAGTAATTTAAACATAAATAAGTTATGAACTTATGATGAACATATATGAACTTGTCATATGTTTACTTTAAAGATGTGAGTATGATTGATAAGAGAAAATAATGTTCAATAAAGGATTTAATTCAATAATAAGTCATAAGGAAGGAAATCTTGTATTTTATAATTTGTTAAGTTATGAACTTATGAGAAATAAGCCATAACCTAATTTAAAGATAAGTTATTGTTATATGTAGGTTGAGATGTCTAGTTGATGAATTGAATCCATTTAGAATGATGAACAAATCACTAGTAACGAAGTTTTGCCGGAATTCACACGATTGGACGATAATCGTCGAATTCGTGAAATTCCCGGAATGGAAGTCGGATTTTGTGTTTGAACTCAGAAACGTTGGTTTTCAATAGAGACAAGTCTTAGTTAGCATTATAGAGTTGTGGACTAGAAAATGACCGGATTCCGACTTAGAACGAAGAAACGAGCATTGAACGTTCACGGACGTTTATCGTTTTCGTTAAAAATGGACTAATAGGTGAATTTTTATTTAATAAAGTCAAATAGATAAAATTCTTACATGAACACGTAGAGTATGTAATTTGTGAACCGTAGGCTCTTGAACGAGCCAATTCAGACTTATAACGAAGAAGTTACGAGCCCGGGAGTTTCGCAAAATTTAAAGAATGTCTAAGTTTTTTAGTGCACAGAGCTAGCGCCGCGGCGCTAGCCCAAGGCAAAATAGGTGGCGCCGCAGCGCCGAGCATGGCCGGATGAAGTTGTGGCCTACTGGAGATTGGCGCAGCAGCGCAGCCATAACGAAGGGGACTCGCGCCGAAGTGACGAGTCCGGGTTCTCTAACCTTAGTATATGGCGCCGCAGCGCGGAATAGAGAAGGAATGATGGCGCCACAGCGCGGCATAGAGAAGGAATGATGGCGCCGTAGCACCAGCCTTAGGGTCTAGACAATGAAGAATGTTTATATATGGAGCATGAATATTAAATGATTAACAATTAACTAAGGATCTTAATGTAACATTGTTAAGACATATTTAAACTTTGAGTATGATCACTTAGGGTTGAACTAACTCAATTGCATATGAACATAAGAACGACGTAACAGAAAGCCGGACCCAATAATAACAAATCTAATATGTAAGTAGATTGAGAAGAAGGGTAAGATTCTTTAGGAACCATGTATGTTTATTCATGATCTAATGTGCTATGTGATGTTATCATCTACTGTAGAGACCTTAACGACTTAAAGTGCACATGTTATAACTGTAGCAGACATTGAAGACAAGTGTTCTAACCCTTGTTCCAGTTCAAACTGGACAAGCTTTGTGATTCATGTATTCTTACGCATGAGTTAATGTCTGATGAAGTCAACGCCAATTCTTTCGGCTAGACTTACGATATGTTAGATTTCTTATAATCTATCAAAGTATTGTCAATGATTTACCAAACAAATATTGGTGTGGTTTTAAAAAGGAGACTAAGTATGCTAAATTGTTTTGTTGTCAAACGACAGGCACGTGAGGTTGCCACAACTTGAACATATATACGTTTAATGAATGTAGTGTTGATCAACATAGAGTACTATAGGCTGATGACCTAGACGTGCTCTTAAGCTATGCTGAACTTACAGACTTAGTGTCGGGATGTCGTTTTTAAAGAACTTATGAAATACTCATGGTCTTGGACCGAAATTGATGTTTTACTGAATATTGTTATTGTAAAACATTTTGAATGAAAAGAAGTGTTATTTTGAATTATCGATAGTACTTCATAATTATTGTTCAGTTATTAAAGATATATAATTCCTATGTTTCAAGCATACTAGTTTGTTAGAATTGTTGTACTTGCTGAGCTAGTTAGGCTCATTCTTGCTTGAACCATATGAATGCAGCTAAGATCGAATGGACCGACGGATCCGGCAAGGATAAAGGGAAGGCTAAGGCGAACCCGTAGATTACTTATGTAATAGTATAGGTTTGTAATGATAATATTTGCTATTATGACCAAAGACAAATGTAACGATTATAAAGAACCTGGGGAATGTTAATATTATTTTGAATATATATAAGACATATTCGTTCTTTTGAGGCATTTCAATTAAATGTTTTTGTGAATGTAGCACCAACTGTCGGGTTAGAAGATACCCGGATTTGGGGGCGTCACAGGTTGGTATCAAAGCATTAGGTTATAAAACTTTAGGGGGGATTTAAACCTTAAGTCATAACCTTCAGAAAAGTCAAAGAAATAAAAGATGGAAATTAACATTATAAAAATGTATTATATATGTTATATGTTTTTATTATCCTACTGACGTGTACTAATCAAACTTATTTATGTTGTTGTAAATGTCAGGAGAAACTAGAGACGTACAGGTAGTTAGTGAAGGATCAGTTAATCAATAGAGATTATACCGAACCCCATAGCGGCAGAGCCCGAAGTTGTAGTGGTTGAGTCTGGAGACTCAGAGAGCTTAGACCTTATATCCATGTTCGATGGCATGCTAGAAGAAGAGGTGGAGGTAGTGTCCTTCAACCCAGTAGCTATAGCAGCAGAGATAGCTCCAGGGGAGTCAATGATGTCACTATTTATGTCAGTGTTGGATAGAAACATCCATTACTGTCAGGAGGTTAAGGAGCTAAAAGCAGAGCTCCAAGCTGTTTTTGAGGATAAGACAGACGTGGAGTCCATGTGGGAGCAGGAGCACGATGAGAGAGTTTTGGCTAAGGACAAGGACCATGAGCTGAAACAGGAGGTCTTTGAGCTCAAGGGGGGAGCTAAAGACGCAGAAGATAGGGAGAATGTCCTATATTCATAGGAGTTCTCATGCGGACTTCTAGCAGCAGGTAGCTGGCTATCCCGTAGAAGCAGGGCAGACGCGGCATACTATCAGCCGTGATATTATTGTCGATTTTGCCAAGGTAGATTTTGATAATGCCTTGAGGCAGATGTGATCTAGTAGTAGCTAGAGTAGTTTAGATATGTAAATATTGTGTATCTAGTAGTGTCGTAAAACCCTCTTTTGTATAACAAAGGGTAGTCTTTTGTAAATCTCAATTTTTGGAAAGCAATTGCGGGAAAGTAATGTAATCAGCTTAGGCTGTGTAATGTAACAGATGTAGTATTATACTACAATGAATCAATATAAGCCTTTTTCGGAACATGTTGAGTAATGAATGTTTAAGTTATTATTTAAATTGTAAATAATAACTAACTAACAGGAAATGAATAATAACGAAATGTGTTGTTTGTTGTAACAGCAAAATGCCGCCAAGAAGAGTACCATGTAATCAAGGCGCTAACGTAAATCAATCGGAGGGAGGTTCGGTTAACCCTATGCAGGAGTTTGTAAATCTTTTAACAACAGCATTTAATTGAAATGGGGCTAACATCCCCTTAAATCCTGGTGTAGTATGAGCTACTACGTTTAAGGATTTCAAGAGCGTGGGTCCGCCGGAGTTCAAAGGAACTACAGACCCTATCGAAGCCCAAACGTGGGTGAAGAAAATTGAGAAGGCATTTGTCATAGCAAATGACGACGAGGGTCAGAAGGTTGCCTTTGCAACCTACATGATGAAGGGAGAGGCCAACTTTTGGTGGGATGCCAATCAGGCTAGGTCGGGATAGAGATCCTAATGTGGGTGAGGCTCAAGGAGATATTCTTCGAGAAATACTTTCTCACGAGCATGCAGGGGAGAATGGAGATGCGGTTTTTGGATTTAAAACAAGGGGACATGACGTTTCCCCAATACGCGGCAAAGTTTAATGAACTGGCGAGGTTCGCTCCACACCAAGTGGACACCGAGGTGAGGAAGGCGTGACGGTTCGAGCAGCGCTTGAAACCCTGGCTCTATAACCGTATTTCTTGTGTTTCAAAGTACTTCATTTGGGACCATATTAGAGAAGGTGATAATTACCGAAGGTGGTAGCGGGGCGTTGAGCCAATACCACAAGGATAAGAAGAATAAGGGGAAAATGGACGGAGGAGTGAAGATCGAGGGAGCCAGTGGGAGTGGCGAAGGGTATAAACAGAAGGTGGTTAACTCTGGGAATACCGAAGTAAATCAAGGAGACCCAAAAAGGAGGATGGAGGCCTGCAAGACCTGTGGGAAGACTCACTTATGAGTTTGTCTCAAGGGGAAGGCCGTATGCAACAATTGTGGACAGGAGGGGCACATTGCGCCTAACTGTCCAAGTCCGAAGAAGAACCACGGATGCTTTGTGTGTGGGTCAACTGACCACATGGCAAAGAACAACCCGAAGAAGGGGACGGACGGGAACAAGGGTGCTAATAGCGATAAGTTAGCTATTAGTGGTCAAGCGCAGCCGGGTAGGCCGATGGCCCATACCTTTAACATGACAATCTAAGATGCGATGGCATCAGGGGATGTAGTCGCAGGTATTATTTCGATCAACGACCTAAATGCATACGTGCTGTTTGACTCGGGTGCTACTTGTTCGTTTATAGCATGTGATTTTGCAAGACGATTAGGATTACTTCCCAAAAAGTTGCCAATACCTTTAAATATTAAGGTAGCAAACGAAGAGATAATTCCTGTTGAAGATATTCATAGGAGTTATTGCATAGACTTACGGGGTTGTAAATTATCGGTAGATTTGATACCGATAAAGCTAGGAAAATTTGACGTAATTATCGGAATGGATTGGTTGGTTAATCATGGGGAAATTATAGATTGTCAAAAGAAAAGCGTAAATATTAAAACGTTAAGACAACCTCATGTAATATTTTATGGTAATAAATCGCTAGGACGTTCGTATTGTCTTACCATGACACAAACTAGGAAACTATTGAGGAAGGGGTGTGTAGGTTATCTGTGCCATGTTTTGATACCCAGAGAGTGGGAGCGACCATGGAACAAACACCTATAGTGAGTGAATTCACGGATGTATTTCTAAGTGAGTTGCCGGGTCTTCCACCAGATAGGGAGACCGAATTCGTTATAAACATTGTGTCAGGAGCGGTACCAGTTTCTAGGGCACCGTATCGTATGGGGCCAGTGGAGATGAAGGAGTTGATGGTACAGTTACAAGAATTATTGGACAAGAAGTACATACAACCGAGTGTTTTGCCGTGTGGAGCACCGGTACTGTTTGTTAAAAAGAAGGACGAATCGTTAAGACTTTGTATCGACTACCGAGAATTGAACAAGTTAACGATAAAGAATAAATACCCATTGCCCAGAATCGATGATCTTTTTGATCAGTTGAAAGGGGCAAAGTATTTTTCTAAAATAGATTTAAGGATGAGGTATCATCAGCTGAAGGTTAGGAATGAAGACGTACCAAAGACGGCATTCAGGACTCGTTATGGTCATTACGAGTTTCTGGTGATGTCATTTAGGTTGACTAATGCACCAGCTATATTTATGGATATGATGAACAGAGTGTTCAAATAATATTTGGACAAGTTCATTGTGGTGTTTATCAATGATATTCTAGTATATTCTAAGAAGCCAGAAGATCATGCTGAACACCTAAGAATAGTGTTGGAAATACTAAGGAAGAAGAAGTTATATGCGAAATTCACGAAGTGTGAATTTTGGTTAGAGCGGGTACAATTTTTAGGTCATGTCATTGACCATGAGGGGATTTTAGCAGATCCAACGAAGGTGGAAGCCGTGATGAATTGGGAACAACCGAAAACGACGACTGAGGTGTGGAGTTTCCTAGGGTTAGCGGGATACTATCGGAGATTTATTCAGGATTTTTCAAAGATAGGTACTCCGTTGACTAACTTGATAAGGAAGACGGTGAAATACGTGTGGACTGAGAAATGCGAGGAAAGTTTTCAAGAACTGAAGAAGAGGTTAAGTGAAGCACCTGTTTTGTCATTACCCGATGACATAGTAAATTTTGTAGTTTATAGCGATGATTCGCATAGAGGACTTGGTTGCGTGCGCATGCAGTATGACAAGGTCATTACGTATGCATCAAGGCAGTTGAAGGATTATGAGAAATTTTACCCTACTCATGGTCTGGAACTAGCCGCTGTAATTTTTGCCTTAAAGATATGGCGACATTATCTTTACGGGAAAAAATGTGATATATACACGGACCACAATAGTCTAAAATATATGTTCACATAGAAGGAGTTGAATATGAGACAGAGGAGATGGTTGGAGTTGATAAAGGATTACGACTGTGAAATCCTGTATCACCCTAGAAAAGCCAATGTAGTGGCCGACGCCTTAAGTAGGAAGGGTCGAGAAAAGTTGTCTATGTTAATGGCTCAAACTGAGTTAATAACAGAGATGGCTAGGATGGAGATATAGGTGAAGTTGTCGAGTGAATCAGGACAGAGACTGTTTGCGACGGAGATGCAATCTCCCATCGTAGAGAGAGTTAAGGAAGTACAGCTCAAAACTGATGAGTGTGATCAGATGAAGAAGTGGTTGACCAATGAAAAAGATATACAGTTTAATCTTGATAATGAGGGATTATTAAGATTTGAAGGAAGAATTTGGATTCCAAATGAGACGAAATTAAAGGAGTAAGTTTTATAAGAGGCTCACAGTTCGAGGTACTCGATTCATCCTGGTAGCACTAAGATGATCAAGACCTTCGACAGAGTTTTTGATGGCCGAACATGAAGGGAGAAATAGCCGAGTATGTGAGTAGGTGCTTGACTTGTCAGAAAGTTAAGGCCGAACATCAACGACCAAGTGGCTTGTTATAGTCATTAGAGATTCCGGAGTGAAAGTGGGAGCATATCACGATAGACTTTGTGGTGGCACTTCTTACTACTCAGAAGGGGTATGATGTGATTTCGGTAATTGTGGACCGGTTGACAAAGTCGGCTCACTTTTTGCCATTTAGAATAAAGTATAACTTAAATGAGTGTCAGATCGTGACCCACGATTCACGTCGAACTTTTAGAGAAGTCTGCAAGAGCAGTTGGGGACGCAGTTAAAGTTGAGTACGACATATCATCCACAAACCGATGGACAGAGCGAGAGAACAATTCAGACGTTAGAAGATATGTTGAGATCTTGCGTCATGGATTTTAAGGGTAGTTGGGATGATCATCTACCATTAATAGAGTTTGCGTATAACAACAGTTATCATGCAAGCATAGGTATGCCGCCTTTTGAAGCTTTTAATGGACGGAAGTGTCAAACACCGTTGTGTTGGGATGAAGTGGGAGAATGCCGAATGCTAGGACCAGAATTGGTGCAGCAAATAGCGGATGTAGTGAAGTTGATAAGGATGCGTCTCGTAGTAGCTCAAGACAGACAGAATAAGTACGCAGACTTACATTGAGAAAATAGGGAGTTTGAGGTAGGCTCGTACGTATTTTTAAAGGTATCTCCCTGGAAAGGAAAGATACGCTTTGGAAAGAAGGGTAAGTTAAGTCCAAGGTTTATAGGACCTTTTGAAGTGTTAAAACGGGTAGGCAAGGTAGCTTATATGACAGCATTACCTCCAGACCTAGAACGAATACATAACGTGTTTCACGTATCTGTATTACGTCCCTATAAGCTTGATTACAAGTACGTAATAGAGTTTGAGCCTATTCAGATCGAGAAGGACTTAACATATGAAGAGATGCCGATTCAAATCATCGATAGAAAAGATCAAGTTCTGCAAAACATGGTTATATCGTTGGTAAAGGTGTTATGGAAGAACCACGATGCCGAAGAAGTAACGTGGGAATTGGAAGAAAAGATAAGGAAGGATTACCCTCATTTGTTTGCTTAATGTGAGGTGAGATTCTGGGGAAAGAATCTTTATAAGGGGGGAAGAATGTAACAACCGAGAAATTCGGATCCTTTGTAAAATACTTTTAAATAATTAATTAATAAATAAAATAATATTATTTGTTATTATTATGTGTTAATAAGATGAATGTCGTTCAATAACCTAGAAACGTCGGAACGTCGTAGTATTTTAACTACATGAAGGAATTAAAGTGTTTGAATTTCCAAGACGAAAATAAAAGTTTTCCGAGAAATTTTACGAAAAATACTATTCATCGTTTTCCGCTCGAGAATAATTTTTGAACTTTCGAGAAATACATAACGTTATAATATCAATGTGAGATGGATTATGTAATAATAATTCAAGTATGGAAAACGTAATATTTTGCATGCTGACTTAATTTGAGAACGTTAAGGATTAAAGTCTAATGAAATGGAATTGTGGGATCTTGTGTGAAGTGCAAGTTCAATAAGCATTAAGGGGCAAGCCCAAGATGTAGTAATGTTTAGCCCAAGTGTTTGATAATATGAAGACCATAGTAAATTTAAAGCAAGCCCAAAAGTATAAGCTAAACTAATTAAATCTACGGGTTGGAAGATACCCGAATTTGGGGGCGTCACAGATTGGATGAGCTGGAAGGTATGGTTTCAGAATTAGGGTGGATGGCTGAGGTTTAGGTCGAAGGGACCTTTAATTCTTCAGCAGATAATGGTGTAATCATGGCACATTTTTTCTTAATTCAAAAGATCTTTGTTCTTTTGGAGGCTGGCATGTCTAGGAGGCTTTCTGTAAGAATGGGGATTTTTGTGGTTGTTGTTTAGAGCTTTTTTAACTGCCCTCTTTTTAAGTTAGGAGGTAGTGGGCTCTTCAAAAATGGTTTGGGTGTTGGTGGTTTCTGAAGTTGGCAGATCGGTAGGTTCTTCAGTGGATTTGTCGACAAGAAATTCTTTGAGGTACTTTCTTTTGATGGAGGTTGGTTTGATGAGGGATTTTACAATCAAGAATCAGGTTAGGATAGTTAACAAGATGGGAAGTAAAGGTAATTAAAGATGGAGATCGACAACTTATGTTTGTGATCATAAAGCCACACTTATTTTGTAGAAGAACGAAGCTCCATTCCTATATCGATAACTTTTTGATCAATTTTGATATTTTTAGTACCCGTTCGGTGGTGGTGTCACTGAAGGAGACATTTAGTCGTCTGTATGAGGCCCAATTTGGTAGTTTGTGGGTTTCTGGTCCTTTGATGTAGAACCAGTCTTTGTGCTAGTTTTTGTTACTCAAAGGGGTGTCCATTAGGGGACGTTTCTCAATTTTGGGGTTGGGTTTTGGAGGTTGTTTTCTTAGAACTTTGAATCTAGATTCTCAAGAGTTAATCAGTTGGTATAAGGAAATGAAGAAGTCAATAGAATGGGGGATATCGATCTCATGACAGAAGGTGATGAAGGATATGATGTTGATATAGGAATTCGGCACCAATTGGGTGAATCCGATGTTGATAAACCCTAAGAGGGTAAGGAGGATGGGATATAGGGGTAGTCGAATGCCCTTCTCAAGAAAGGTAAAGGGCATACCAGTCCAGCCATCAGGACGAAGGTACATTCGGTCGGAGGCAAAAGGGGCTTTCAATTGGTGGGTGTCTGGAATTTGATAATGTTGGCGAATGGTGGGGAGGTCTGTGGCGGTGATGCGAGATAACGTATTGGCTTATGGGAATTTTGTCTCATTCGGGTATTCTCGTATCATTTTTTGGAAATCAGTCTTTGATTTGGTTGGTTTTGGGTTCTGGGAGGAATTTTCAGTGGTGGTGATGGGGGAATCTGTGGTTATGGTGCTAATAATGGGGTTTGGGTTGGTAGGGAAGGAATCAGTGACTGTTGTGGGTGGAGTAGGGATGGATGACAAAGGAGTAGTAGCGATTGGTTCGTTGGTATTGGAAGGGGTGTTCTCTGCTACTTGAGATGATGCCATTGTTGAAGCTTTGTAGGTGGTTGGCCGGAATGAGGGTTTTGCCAAGGGAGGAGAGAGAGTTCAGGGATTCGAGTGAAACAAAGTTTTGTTTGTTTTGGAGGAAAGGTTTATTTTATTGGAAGGATAGAATTTGAAGTAGTGTGTCTTTTCAATTATGCCTGGATATCGAGGGACGACTCGTTAATGGAGGTCATGATGGGGGCACGTGGGTGGAGTTGAAAGGTTGGTTCATTTTTTGCCGTGTGGGATTTAAAAGTTCTTGGGCTTTGTTCAGTTCATTATTAATCATTGGACCACGTCTGGAGTACTCTTCCATTAAATATTTTATTTGAAAGAAAGATTGCGGGGCAATGTTGGGCCATGATATATCGGGTCCGGTTTATATGGTGGGCCAGGGTCCACATGGAATTATTTTACCCATGTGGGATTCTGTTTGGATAGTTGAGGATTTTAAGGAATTAAAGATTCCTAATTATATTTGATTTATTCTTAAAGAAAGTGTTAGGTGTCTAATCGACTTCCTTTCCTTAAGGAAATTGTGGTTGGTCCCATTAAAAAATTATACCTAATGAGTATCCCTAATCCAATACAGGAGAAGATTCTAAGAAGGTGGTGAGATCACTATAAATATATGGCTTTGCACTGATTCTAAGGTACACACAATTCATTGTTATTTTTCAGCACTAGAGCTTTTTGCCTCCATTGTTAAACCTTGTTAAACCTTTACTTATTCTCACACTAGAGCTATCCCCCGGCGGCATAAGCTGTCAAGCTTTTGGTGTGCTTACCATTTCTAATCATTACTAATCATTACTATTCGACACTCACGACCACATAGGTTGCAATCACATAAGCACATGAGTGTTTTATTGCTTTTTCCTTAAAACTCGATAAGAGTTTATCACCACTATCTTTTCAAAGGGTACTTCCTAAGGCTTTTCCCCACCTAAGGTTCATAACCTAAAGCTTTGATATCAACTTGTGACACCCCCAAATCCGACTACTTCATTCCCACAAGATTTGGTGTTAACTTGATAAAAACATTCATTTCTAACTACCCAAATATAATAAAATTTAACAATAAACCTTCCCATTAAAGGATTACATCAATAAGTTCAATAAAAATCTCCCAGGTCATCTAACCTTTAAATACAAATATCAAGTGCGGAAAATTAAATAACTACATCACAATATTTAAAATAAAGTCTGACAATATAAAAGTCAACAGGTTTACAAGTCTTCAATACTTGTTCATCTTTCCTTTCCCTTTACAGGTGGTAGGTTCATCGACCTTCTCAACTTTAGCTGTAATATTTATATAAGCAAGAGTGAGCAAACAAATGCTCACTTGAAGTGACAATGAATAATATAACATAGCAACTGCCAAATGAATAGGCTCAATAGAACTAAATAATATTTTCTATCAATGATAATCAGGAACAGAATTTGAAATATATATCTGAGGGTCATAAGACCGCAAACTATGTCCAAAGTTATAAGTATTCTTTCAAATTAAACCTAAATAGTCATAATACCGTAGGGACTTCTCGTACGTAGGGGGATCAGCCCTTCGTACAATGTATTGTGAACAAACATCTAAACGCTATGCGTAAATTATCCCCTGTAATAGGGTTGTTCATCTCAGCATTTAGAATACAAGTCCGCACCAAAGTAAGTTTGGTTTGGATAAGTTTCAAGGTAATTTATAGTTTAACGAACATCAACTAAGGATTAGTTAAATAAAATGTAATAACAATATGCTATGGAATAAGTCATAAATGAATCAACATTGTATATATAGGTCATGCTTTAGAAATGAACTAAAAGCATAAGAATTGAATAACGTAACATACCTTGCTTGAGCAATATTAAGCTAAGGCTATAATTTTGGTTTAGTAATAGAATTGAATTATCGAACATACATAATCAATAGCAAGTTGAACAATAGAAACTTGCTCAATATAAGGGTAAATAGAACAAACTCAAGTATAGGTTCGAGTTCGAAAACTTGCTCAATTGTAAACAAGATAGGGTAAAGAAAACTTGCACAATATAAAATTAGAGTTAAGAAACTTGCCTTGCATTAGCTAAACCGTATTAATTCGATTCACAATATCCTATACACATGTCATCATGACATAATTAGTTACTGCATATACTCCATATACAATTAAGTATCTACATCATGTATGGCTTGGTTTTTAATCATATAGTCAAGTTATACTATTAACATAACTCATTAATTGTTAATAATACTCTTACTCTTAGTCATATATCACCATAATATAAAAATCACATTTTAACGGTCCCAACATTACACCTTATCAACAATTACAGACTTTTGTATAATAAAAACATACTTCCTGGCCATATTGCTAACCGACGTTGCGGCACCCCAGTTTACACTGGAAACGGCGTTGCGGCGCGGTGCTGGTGCTGCAGCACGAGGCACAGGCCTGTGATAGGCGTTGCGACGCCAAAGCTCAGTTCAGGCAGCGCGAGCATAGGCAAAGCCAAATTTGACCAACTAGCAACCAATTAAACCCGTATAACTTACATGGATTTCACATAAACATAACTTAAAGTCTCTAGCATGTTTTTACCCATATAAATAACATAAGCATCAAATTTAAAACCATTCAATTCCATGTTTTATACAAAACTCAATTTTTTTGACATCCTTGATAAAATTAACATTGTGATCGCCATTATACACCAAATTAACTTATTCAAACTACGCTCTCTTTGTTACTTACTGAATTAATACATTCAAGGCTCAATTTATCTATTAGTTTACAAACCAAGTATCAATTTTGAACTTAAACAAGCCATATTCATACACACATGCACTGTATTCAGTTTTCTTTCTTTTTGAACGTGATTAGCATACTAATTCTTGTCTAAATGCAAATTCTAACACCACCATTACTCACAATTGCAACAACTCAGTTAATATAACAGTAATTTAAGAAAATAGAATTCACAGAAACTTGGAAATTTATGCCGTAAAACATATATATATATATATATATATATATATATATATATATATATATATAGGTTATGGAAAATACCTTCAATTACTTAGTAATCCTTGCTAACCACAAATAATTGCTTTAGAATCACAGGCTTTTCCTCTCAAACTCTCTCTATTCTCTCTCTCAAACTTTTCTGTAAACCTCCTTCTTCTTTCTCAGTTTCAATATAAGCCAACTCCTTTTCTCGTAAAATAAAATACATACAATGCATAATCCCAAACGTCCCAAAATCGACATTTTACTAATGATAATATTAAATTATCAGTTACCAGAATTTAATATATACTATTTATATTTTATTTATTTATTTTATATTATTTATTATAATTACAATTCAAAATTCAAAAGCCATAAGGCTATGTTTGGGTAAAATACTTTAAAATAAAGACTTAATGTTTTTAAGTTTTATTTGGCAAAACTAAATTAAACTCCTTTAATTTATTTTAATAACTCATTTATAACATAGTTTATTGTCACACTTTTATTACCAAATTAAATTAAAAATATTATAATAATCCATTTAATCCCTATCAACTCTCTAATTTAATTATTAAATTAAATTAGAATATTATCGCATAATCATTAATTTCCTTAACTCATAAATTATTTATTTAACAAATAAATAATCAAATCAAATCACATTAAACAAATATTTATTCAACAATAAACACATCAATTAAATATTTATATAATTCAATAAATATTTAGAATTACAATTTAAAATTCTGGATTTTTACATCTTTCCCTCCTTACAAGGATTCTGTCCCCAGAATCACAACTCAAATACATCATTCGTCACATTCTTTCCTTCTTACAAGGATTCTGTCTCCAGAATCGAAGACACAGATTAAACAAATAATTCAAGATAATCTTTCATCATTTTATCTTCGAGTTCCCACCTAGCTTCTTCAGCATTGTGGTTCCTCCATATCACCTTCACGGAAGGTATTACTTTATTCATGAGCACTTGTTCTTTCCTGTCAACTATCTGGATTGGAACTTCCTCATAAGACAAGTCCTTATCGAAATGTAATGGTTCGAACTCGGTTACATGCTTGTAATCGGGTTTATACGGTCGTAACATCGAAACATGAAAAATATTGTGAACGTGTTCCAACTCTTGAGGTAGAGCTACCTCATAAGACACCTCTCCTACTCTTCACAACACCTCGAAGGGTCCAATAAACCTTGGGCTTAGCTTTTCCTTTTTACCAAAACGAATTTTCCCCTTCCAAGGAGAAACTTTTAAGAACACGTAATTTCCTACGTCGAATTAACGATCTTGTCTGTGTTGATCAACATACTTCTTCTGTCTGTCTTGAGCAGCTACCAATCTTGTCCTGATGACTTTGACAATCTCAGTAGTCTACTGTACTAGTTCTGGTCCTAATACTTGACGTTCACCAACTTCATCCCAGCATAATGGAGTTCTCCACTTTTCTGTCGTACAATGCTTCGTAAGACAACATGTTGATGCTTGCGTGGTAACTATTATTGTAGGCCAATTCTGCCAATGGTAAATATTTATCCCAGTTCCCTTAGAAATCCATGATGCATGCTCTAAGTATATCTTCCAACGTCTGGATTGTTCGTTCGCTTTGGCCGTCTGTTTGCGGATGGTACGCCGTACTCATTCTCAGCTGTGTTCCCATGCATTCTTGTAGTCTCTTCCAGAAGTTTGACGTGAATCGTGGATCTCTATTTGACACAATTGACACTAGAACTCCATGTCTCGAAATGATCTCTTTAACGTAAAACTTTGCCAACTGATCAAGATTGAATCTAATCTTTATTGGCAAAAAGTGTGCTGATTTCGTCAGCCTGTCCACTATCACCCAAATCGCATCGTAACCTCTCTAAGTAGTTGGAAGACCAACCACAAAATCTATTGTGATATGTTCCTACTTCCATTCCGGTATTTTCAACGGTTGAAGTAATCTGCTTGGTCTTTGATGCTCGGCCTTGACTCTTTGACATGTCAAGCATTTCGCGACACATTCTGCAACATCTCTTTTCATGTTTGGCCACCAAAACTGCCGTCGTAAATATTGTTACATCTTCGTACTTCCCGGATGAATCGAGTATCTTGAGTTATGAGCTTCTATCAAGATTTTGTCTTTAATATCTGGTACTGCTGGAACCCAAATTCTTCCCTCGAATCTTAGTAGTCCTTCGGTATCGATCTTGTATTTCACTTCACCACCCACAACCACTTTCTCTTTGATTTTTCCACATTATTCATCTTGTAGTTGAGCTTTCTTTACCTTGTCCACCAAAGTTGTACTAGCTTCTATCTGGAATAGTCGTTCATCGGATTCTTTTGAAAATTTTATTTCCAACTCTAGCTTTGTCATTGCTGAAATAAGCTCCTCCTGGGTGGTTATCAGCATCAACTTTTCCCGACCTTTCCTGCTTAAAGCATCTGCGACCACATTTGCCTTGCCCGGATGATAAAAGATCTCACAATCATAATCTTTTATTAATTCCATCCATCTCCTTTGACGTATGTTCAGGTCCCTCTGGGTGAAAATGTACTTCAGACTCTTATGGTCTGTATATATCTCACATTTCTCTCAATAGAGATAATGTCTCCATATTTTCAAAGCAAATACCACCACAGCCAACTCTAAATCATGAGTCGGGTATCCTTTCTCATAGTTCTTCAGTTGCCGTGATGCATACTCAATGACTTTTCCGTTCTGCATAAGGACACAACCTAACCCTTTATGTGATGCATCACTATACACCACAAAGTTTCCTGTATTTTTCGGTAATGAAAACACAGGTGCCACACTTAACTTCTTTTTCAAGTCTTGAAAACTTTTTTCACACTTCTCTGTCCAAACAAATTTTACAGCTTTCCTTGTCAAATTTGATAACGGGATGGCAATCTTGGAAAAATCCTGAACAAACCGTCTATAACTGCCAGCCAATCCTAAGAAACTCCTCACCTCCGACGGTATCCTTGGTTGTTTCCAATTGATTACTACTTCAACTTTAGATGGATCCACTGAAATCCCATCTTTGTCAATCACATGTCCAAGAAATTGCACACGTTCTAGCCAGAATTCACATTTAGAGAATTTCGTGTACAACTTTTCCTTTCTTAGTGTCTCCAACGTCAAACGTAAATGTTCCACGTGTTCTTCTTGAGATTTGGAGTACACCAGAATATCGTTGAGGAATACCACCACAAATCTATCTAACACCCTATTCATCAAATCCATGAATGCAGCAGGGGCGTTGGTCAAACCAAAAGGCATCACCAGAAACTCGTAATGTGCATACTGAGTTTTGAATGTCGTTCTAGGTACATCCTCATTCCTTATCTTTAATTGATGATATCCACTTCTCAAATCTATTTTCGAGAAGTATCTAGCACCCTTCAATTGGTCAAACAAGTCATCTATTCTTGGCAACGGATATTTATTCTTAATAGTGACTTTGTTTAATTCCCTATAATCAATGCAAAGACGCATTGACTCATCCTTCTTCTTCATGAATAACACTAGTGCTCCCCACGGTGATACACTCGGCTAAATGTATTTCTTGTCTAACAGCTCTTGCAATTATACCGTCAGTTCCTTCATCTCCATCGGAGCCATTCAGCACGGTGCCTACGATATCGGAGCAGTTCCTGGCGCCAAACCGATGACGAACTCGATCTCTCGATCAGGCGAAAGTCCTGGAAAATCCTTCGAAAACACATCTACAAATTCCCTAACCACTAGTATCTCTTCCAGTGTCACACCTTTCCTCTAAGTATCGACTATGTAAGCTAAATATCCCATACAGCCTTGACTCAATAACTTCTTGGCTTGCATAATCGTCAGACATCTCGCATGTCTAAGCGATCTGCTACCATAGAAAACTACCTTTGACGGAGTCATAAGGTTTAAACATTTTTTGACAATCAATTATCGCTCCATAATTGAATAGCCAATCCATTCCCAATATAACATCAAACTCTCCAAGTTTAATCGGGATTAAATCTACTATCATGACATTCCCATTAATATTCACCCTACAATTCTTGTATACGAACCTAACAGGAATCACCTCCCATTCGCAATTTCTATGTTTAAAGGGAAATTCAATTCTTTGCTAGGCAATCCTAACCTCTTAGCAAATTCATCAGATATAAACTAGCAAGTAGCACCCAAATCAAATAATACATAAGCATCTATATCATTGATTGGGATAATACCTGACACAACATCCTTTGATTGTTCAGCATCCTGCACAGTCATGTTGAAGGTTCTGGTTGTTGGCATGTTTGATGACGTTGGTCCAGCAATGGTCAATGTACCTCCACTGCTACCTCCCTTGCTTCCCGTTGTCTCTCTAGCTTTCTTCTTAGGGCACTCATGAGCAAAATGATCCTTTGACCCACACGTGTAGCAAACATTCTTCTTTGGTTGATGGCAATTTAGGGCAATGTGTGGCCACAGTTGATGCATACTCGCTTACCACTTAAGCACATGCCAGTGTGATTCTTTCCACATGTAGCACATGCTTCAAACTTCTTTTGAAGTTGGCTACCTTGTTGGCTTCAAGCACCAACACTCGCATTCCACTTCCTCTTCAAGTTATTACTACCATTTCCACCACCACTACCACCATTCTTACCTTCACCCTCATTCTTCTTCTTTTTTTGCTCTTGATTGTATTTTGTTACAGCCTTGCCTCCACCCTCAGTGAGAATTGCCTTCTCAAGAACCACTACAAATGTCTTCAACTGGAACAGGGAGACTCTGCTATACAACCAGGGCTTCAGTCCCTATTCAAACCTCATTGCCTTGCGCTCATCCGTGTTCACTTGATATGGCGCAAACCTCGTCAATTCATTAAATTTTGCTGCATATTCCGACAGTATCATTATGCCCTGCTTCAGCTCTAAAAACTGCACTTCCATCTGATTCTTTGAACTCTCTAGGAAGTATGTCTCAAAGAATATCTTCTTGAACCTTTCCAAAGTCATCACTCCTTGACCACCTCTAGTTTTATTGGCTTGCCATCAATAACTTACCTCTGCTTTTAAAATGAATGTTGCAAAAGCAGTCTTCTGGTTCTCACCAACCCTAGCAACATCAAATACCTTCTCTATTTCCATGATCCAGGTCTGTGCGTTAACCGGATTCATGGTTCCATAGAATTCTGGTGGTCCAACCGCCTTGAAATCCTTAAAAATTGTAGCTTGATTATGCGGTTGATTCTGCAGTGCTCCTGTCAGAAGTGTCACAAACTGCTGAACAGGGGTTAGCTTCAACGTTATTGTTATTGGTAGATCCCTCAGGGGTTTGTTGTCATGGTTGTCGTCTTCTTGGAGGCATTTTCTGATTAAAATACACTTAATAGATTATTACTCAATTTCTTTTAAGTATTTTCTACTTAACTTGAACACCTTAAAAGATCATCACATAACACATAACACCTTGAATAAAATAATAACTTTTATTCATTCATAATCTTTTAGAAAACATAAGAAAAATAGCATTACTACTATTTGCATTAGTTTCCTGAACTACTAAAGTTTCAGGATAACATCATCATCATCATATCCCATTGGTTACATAACACTTGGGATTTACATCTTATTTATCATATTATTAATCGCATATCAGGTACATTCCCTACGATGTCCTACTAAGATGTTGTGTAGCCTTACGACTCTCTTCTTCCATAATACGAAACATTGTTCTACGATCTAACATGTACGGTGGCAGCGTCTCGAACTGAATCGGATAATACATAACTCGATCTTGAGCTCGATTAATCACGATGTTGAATACATTATTCATCTCCTCCATCTTGATCTTCTTTACTTGTGCTTCCCCTTCTGCTACTCCTGCACACTGAGAAGCTTTCTCAAACGCGTCTTCAACTCTTGCTCTCTTATTGGCTTCTTCTTTTAATATGTTGTTCAGCTCCGCGATCTCCTCTGTCATTTACTCGTTTTCTCCTTCAGTGTGAATCAGCTTCCATTCAACATTACTTAGACGTCCATCTAGGTCTCGAATCTCATCGTCCTTTTGTGCCTTCGAGGTCTGCTGTTCAGCTACTATCTCTTCCAACTCCTCGACTCTATCCTGAAATTCCACATTGCGGTCGTATACCTCATCGTACATACGGGCTGAAATCGAGTTTGGTGGAAACTCTTCTTCCTCATCATCCTCATCCCCATCCGACTGTGGTAGCTCAACGTGGTCCTCCTCATCTGTCTCTACCTCATCATCCTCATCAGGTAAACCCTCTTGCTCAACCACTATAACCAATGGAGATGACTCCTGTGACAGTAGTTGTTCCCAAACCACCTGAATATCACGAGGCTCCTCTTCTCTAGGCATCTGGGGTCCTTCCTCCCTAGTCTGATTGGATTCTCCTATATTCGCCATCTTGACAACAAAATTTTAAATTTTAATTACTAATCATTACTACTTGACACTCACGAGAACATAGGTTGCAATCACATAAACACATGAGTGTTTTATTGCTTTTTCCTTAAAGCTCGATAAGAGTTTAGCACCACTATCTTTTCAAAGGTTACTTCCTAAGATTTTTTCCCACCTAAGGTTCAAAACCTAAAGCTTTGATACCAACTTGTGACACCCCCAAATTCGGGTACTTCATTCCTACAAGATTTGGTGTTCACTTGATAAAAACATTCCTTTCTAACTATCCAAATATAATAAAATTTAACAATAAACCTTCCCATTAAAGGATTACATCAATAAGTTCAATAAAAATCTCCCAGGTCATCTAGCCTTTAAATACAAATATCAAGTGCGGAAAATTAAATAACTACATCACAATATTTAAAATAAAGTCTGACAATATAAAAGTCAACAGGTTTACAAGTCTTCAATACTTGTTCATCTTTCCTTTCCCTTTACTGGTGGTAGGTTCATCGACCTTCTGAACTTTAGCTGTAATATTTATATAAGCAAGAGTGAGCGAACAAATGCTCACTTGAAGTGACAATGAATAATATAACATAACAACTGCCAAATGAATAGGCTAAATAGAACTGAATAATATTTTCTATCAATGATAATCAGGAATAGAATTTGAAATATATATCTGAGGGTCATAAGACCACAAACTATGTCCAAAGTTATAAGTATTCTTTCAACTTAAACCTAAACTGTCATAAGACCGTAGAGACTTCTCGTACTTAGGGGGATCAGCCCTTCGTACACTGTATTGTGCACAAATATCTAAACGCTATGCGTAAAATATCCCCTGTAATAGGGTTGTTCATCTCAGCATTTAGAATACAAGTCTGCACCAAAGTAAATTTGGTTTGGATAAGTTTCAAGGTAACTTAGAGTTTAACGAACGTCATCTAAGGATTAGTTGAATAAAATGTAATAACAATATGCTATGGAATAAGTAATAACTAAATCAACATTGTATATATAGGTCATGCTTTAGAAATGAATTAAAAGCATAAGCCTTGAATAACGTAACATACGTTGCTTGAACAATATTAAGTTACGGCTAGAATTTTGGTCTAGTCACAGAATTGAATTATTGAACATACTTAATCAATAGCAAGTTGAACAATAGAAACTTGCTCAATATAAGGGTAAATAGAACAAACTCAAGTACAGGTTCGAGTTCGGCAACTTGCTCAATTGTAAACAAGATAGGGTAAAGAAAACTTGCACAATATAAAATTAGAGTTAAGAAACTTGCCTTGTTTGAGCTAAACCATAATAATTCGATTCACAATATCCTATACACATGTCATCATGACATAATTAGTTACTACATATACTCCATATACAATTAAGTATTTATATCATGTATGGCTTGGTTTTTAATCATATAGTCAAGTTATACTATTAACATAACTCATTAATTGTTAATAATATTCTTACTCTTAGTCATATATCACCATAATATAAAAATCACATTTTAACAGTCCCAACATTGCACCTTATCAACAATTACAGACTTTTGTATAATAAAAACAAACTTCCTGGCCACACTGCTAACCGGCGCTGCGGCGCCCCAGTTTCCACTGGCAACAGCACTGCGGCGTGGTGCTGGCGCTGCGACACGAGGCACAGGCCCGTGATAGGCGCTACGGCGCGAGACTTGGTGTTGCGGCGCGAGAGGCGGCGCCGAAGCTCAGTTCAGGCAACGCGAGCATAGGTAAAGCCAAATTTGACCAACTAGCAACCAATTCAACCCATATAACTTATATGCATTTCACATAAACATAACTTAAGGTCTCCAACATGTTTTTACCCACATAAAAAACATAAACATCAAATTTAAAACCTTTCAATTCTATGTTTTATACAAAACTCCATTTTTTTGACATCCTTAACAAAATTAACACTGTGATCGCCATTGTATAGTAAATTAACTTATTCAAACTACGCTCTCTATGTTACTTTTTGAATTAATACATTCAAGGCTCAATTTATCTATTAGTTTACAAACCAAGAATCAATTTTGAACTCCAACAAGCCATATTCATACACACATGCACTATATCCAGTTTTCTTTCTTTTTGAACGTGATTAGCATACTAATTCTTGTCTAAATGCAAATTCTAACACCACCATTACTCACAATTGCAACAACTCAGTTAATATAACAACAATTCAAGAAAATTAAATTCACAGAAACTTGGAAATTTATTCCGTAAAACATATATATATATATATATATATATATATATATATATATATATATATATATATATATATAGGTTATGGAAAATACCTTCAATTACTTAGTAATCCTTGCTAACCACAAATAATTGCTTTAGAATCACAGGCCTTTCCTCGCAAACTCTCTCTATTCTCTCTCTCAAACTTTTCTGTAAACCTCCTTCTTTCTCAGTTTCAATATTATCCAACTCCTTTTCTCGTAAAATAAAATGCATACAACACATAATCCCTAACGTCCCAAAACCGGCGTTTTACTAATGACAATATTAAATTATCAGTTACCTGAATTTAATATATATTATTTATATTTTATTTATTTTATTTATTATAATTACAATTCAAAAGCCATAAGGCTATGTTTGGGTAAAACACTTTAAAATAAAGACTTGGCAAAACTGAATTAAACTCCTTTAATTTATTTTAATAATTCATTTATAGCATAGTTTATTGTCAAAATTTTATTACCAAATTAAATTAAAAATATTATAATAATCCATTTGATCCCTATCAGCTCTCTAATTTAATTATTAAATTAAATTAGAATATTATCTCATAATCATTAATTTCCTTAACTCATAAATTATTTATTTAACAAATAAATAATCAAATCAAATCACATTAAACAAATAAATTATTTATTTAACAAATAAATAATCAAATCAAATCACATTAAACAAATATTTATTCAACAATAAACACATCAATTAAATATTTATATAATTCAATAAATATTTGGAATTACAACTCAAACAAATTATTCGTCACATTCTTCCATTCTTACAAGGATTTTGTCCCCAGAATCGAAGACACGGATTAAACAAATAATTCAAGATAATCTTTCATCATTTTCTCTTCGAGTTCCCACGTAGCTTCTTCAGCATTGTGGTTCCTCCATATCACCTTCACGGAAGGTATTTATTCACGAGCACTTGTTCTTTCCTGTCAACTATCTAGATTGGAACTTCCTTATAAGACAAGTCCTTATCGAAGTGTAATGGTTTGTACTCGATCACATACTTGTAATCGGGTTTATACGGTCGTAACACCGAAACATGAAAAAACATTGTGAATGTGTTCTGTGACGCCCCCAAAAATAGGTATACATCACCCATCTTGGGTCGCCAGATACATGGTACAGAATACAAATACAAACTAATTATATAACAATAGTGTAAAATACGACAAAACATATGCTGTGAGTTTTAATACAAATATTGTCATCTAGACAATATCCACACTCAATGGAGTACTCATTACATTTATTATTACACTATTTCACAGAATAGTGAGGACTACTAATGCACCATCTAGGACCATCACTCTGTTCCCCGACTAGCCCCAGCTACGTTCTCATTTTCTGAAGAGAATAATGAAAGAATGGGTGAGCTCAACTAGCCTAGTAAGAAATATTATGACTAAGATAATGCAGAATAAATTATTGTTAGCCTTTAACAATGTTAAACTGATACAATATAACAAACATCAAGTTTAACTGCAGCGGAATAAACAATCCATTAGAAGAGTCAAGTAGAGAATAAAATCTACTATCTTATATGATTTAAAAGGTTTTTCATCACTTTTATCGCTGAGACTCAACTCAATAAATAATCCACATCATTAAATCATTCCTGCACTACAGGCCAAGGATATTCTTTAGTATCATGAACACGAATTATCCATGCACTACGGGCCAAAGATAATCGTGTTTTCATCAACGGTCCTGATCATGCCATAAAACAATTCATCTTTGCACCCTTGGCTGAAGAGAATCCATAGCCATAATCATACTAAAAACTGTCCATCAATGCATTACGGGCCAATGAGGAATTTTTCCACATCATTTGTAATATTACTGTCATGATTATACCGAATAATCCCTGGTCATAATCATACCAAGTTCATCTATGCACTGCAGGCCACAGATGACTTTCAACATAATATAAACATGAGGATGATGACAATGACATAATAATTCAATAAAACAAGTTCAAGAATTAATTTATCCAGGAACCAATAACGTCCAAATTGTCAACATGATACTTCTTTGTAGAGTAAAATTTAAGAATGCTCTGAAGAATATTTCCATGAAAAGATACTGGATGAAGCGCAAATATCAAGGATATTTCACCAATTTCATGGAGTATAGAAGCCAAAACTTTAACCAACTGAGTATAATAGAATATATAAAACTGCAAATGGATTTTCGCCGCCATGCGGTAATCCACTTAGACAGATCATGTTCACAATTTAATAAGGAATGAATACAAAGGATCATTCACCGTGCTTATGGTAATCCACATAGATAGGTTATTTGAACAGAATAATAAAGAATGGAATAACAGAAGGATTCACCATGCGTGCAATAGACTGCACAGAAAAGTTATTCCTACCAGAATAATAAAGAATAGAACTAGGTCATCTGTAAACGCACAGACAGGATATTATGACAGAATAATAAAGAACGAAACCAGGTCAAGAGAAATTCGTATCGACAGGATATTCCAACAAAATATTAAAGAATGAAATAACAACAGAAATCACCATGCGCGCGATAAACCGCACAGACAAGTTATTCCAACAGAATAATAATTAATGGAACCAGGTCAGGCGTAGTACGCACCAACAGGATATTCTGACAGAATAATAAAGAACGGAATAATAGAAGAATTTCACCATGTATGCGGTACTTCGCATAAACAGGTTATTCCAACATAATAATAAAGAATGGAATAATAGAAGAATTTCACCAAGTATAGGGTAGTCCGCGTATACTGGTTATTCCAACAGAATAATAAATAATAGAATAACAGAAGTTCTCTTCATGAATACAAAAGAAATAATACCCTTACGGGTACAACAAATAATATCCCTTACCTTAGAAAGAGGAGTACTGGATATAGGAGTAGTGAAGTAGCAGAACACTTTTCTTCTTTCTCTCTATAATTTCTCTCTCTAGAGTTTCAGTGAATTCGTAAGAAAATAATGAAGGAATGAGCTTCTATTTATAGAGAAATGGACTGCATAGTAACTAACTCATGAACGATCTAGATTGATTTACTTTAATCTGACTGTCCATATTTAAAGCAAAATCTTTTAAATAAAATATAATATATTCTATTTATAATTTAATAAAACGAATAACTTTATAAAAGATTTTACTATGCAAACATTATGCAGGCACTATGCAAATACTATGCATAATAAAATATAATATATTCTAATTATTGTCTAATAAAACAGATAACTTTATAAAAGTATTCTGTTTTATATGAAAAGATTTTACTATTTTATTACGCTTAATAATACTAATAAAACAAAACTGAGTGACTTATCACGTAAGCCTCAATAATCAATATCGTGTGCTACTATGCAACCACACGTATTACTGTACTTTTACTACCGAGTAGTTCAACAGTAATAATGGTAAAACTTTCGCCGTTATTTTTATAAAATATTTTTATCATTTTCTCAATCCGACAATAATTCCGTTGTGGGGTCCACCAATAATTGTGCCGTCGTACGAATATTCCTCGACAAAAATAATATTCTCCGACCAATTGAATATAATACAACAACTTGTATACTTTGCAAAATTTATAAATACTACCCACAAGTATAATATTATCTCAAATTCACACCATAATATTTAATATATATTTCGAAAAAAAAATTAAATCTTTATTCATAAAATCTGGGGTTTCACAATCTCCTCTCCTTATGAAATTTTGCCCTCAAAATTTACGTACGTACCTAGTATGCCGAATAGGTGAGGATACCTTGACTTCATTTCAGATTCTAACTCTTGACGTATAACCTTTGAGTGTCGAATATAATCCTTCTTATCCAAGATTTTAACACGTATCTCCTCATACGTTAAATCATCTACTATCTCGTCCGGTTCTAAATTAATAATGTGGTTCGGGTCGTCCACATATTTACGTAACGTTGATATGTTAAAAACGTTATGAACACGCGACATACTTAGCGGTAAAACGAGTCTATAAGCCACAGTTTCTACTCGATCGAGGATTTCAAATGAGTCAATTAAATCGAGGGTTGAGATTTCCTCTCTTCATTGATTCTTGCTTTTAGAATAACGCCCTCTTGAACTTTTTTCTTCATGTTCATCAGCTTCGGGTGCGTAGCTTGAGCGGCTTTAACTTTATCGATTAAAGTCGATTAGACTCGTATATTCGTTATCTTTATGTGGGTTCGTATATTCGCACTCGTATACGCAAACGATCTTCTACTCAACGCGTTAGCTACCACATTTGCTTTTCCACGATGGTATTGAATGGTACGATCGTAATTTTCAACAGCTCGAGCCAACGTCTTTGGCACATTACACGTTCGTTTTAGGTGAAGAAAATATTTGAGGGTTTTAGAAATGGGTTTTGTACTGGGGTCAATACAAAATTCGATTTCATGCTCTAAGGGTAGGCTAAGAAGTCTTCAAGAATACGTCAGGAAATTTATTAGCAATAAAAATATCATTCAAAACTGTGACTCTCATCCAAGACTTGGATAGTACGTCACATTGATACCTATCAACTTGCCATCTTCATTCACAATGTTGCCTACAGAAAGTCTGGCTTCGGTGCATTCCACACAAGGAAGTCACCAGATAAAGGCTCAGGGCTCTTTACTTATGGCTTGATATGACAATGATTGACTTTAGTGATTTGGTTACTTTGAATTCGCATAACAGGTTGGTTAGGAGTATGAAAGCTAACAACCTTACAAAAAAACATGATGAGTAGTTAACCAATCGTTTCCAAAAATCACATCAAATACAAGTATTTTCAAAGAGATAAGATCGACAGGTAACGTGAAAGTGTTGATTTGAACAAGATTTATAAATAGTGGAGGTAATGAAGGTTTCTCCCAACTGAGTTTAAACAGATATATCAAAGTCTAACTTCTCCGGAGTTAACT
Organism: Panax notoginseng; assembly: GCA_016801055.1. Classification (NCBI taxonomy): domain Eukaryota; kingdom Viridiplantae; phylum Streptophyta; class Magnoliopsida; order Apiales; family Araliaceae; genus Panax; species Panax notoginseng. The sequence continues at coordinate 155,979,051 of CM029013.1, forward strand.
TCAAACATTGAACACAACTAGGTGAAATAAAAGAGTGAGTAGAACCGGTATCTAACACGGTATAGACTTCACAAGAGTTTATGACTAACATACCCGTGATAATTTTATTCAGGTTCCTTGTCACGAAAAGAAGCGTTCTCTCTTAAACTATCGGCTTTGACTTTTCTGGGACGGCCTTAGGTGCCTCCATCTTAGCTGAACTTGTCTTCGGTGAACGACAAAATCGGGCTAAGTGACCTTCTCTTCCACATTTATAACATGCTTTGGACGGCATCGCGCAGTTTGGACTGATGTGTCCCTCCCCTCCGCATTTGAAGCATATGATAGGTGGTCGTTCTCCTTCCTTTACAACGGGTGCTGGTGCTGACGTCTTTCCATCATTGTTGAATCTCCTCTTCTTGAAATGTCCATTCTTATTATTTTGACCATGATTACCACCGAAGTGGTTACCATTTCTGGCATGTTGATTCCCTCCATGCTTATTGTCACCTCTTTGATGACTGTTATCACCGGTATTATCATTTTGTCGGTTGCTTTCTTTTGGTTGGGTTGACTCATTATCGCGCTCCAATAACTGAGCCCTATTAACAACATCTGAATACAAACATAGTTTATGAGAGATAAGATATTGACGTATCTCAGGTTTCAAACCTCTTAGAAATATTCGCATCATTCTCTCCTCATTATCAACCAAATAGGACGTAAATTGGGACAACTCGGCAAACTTAGCTTCGTACTGCGACAAGGTCATGTTGTTTTGCTCCAACTTGATAAATTCCACCTCCTTCATGTGACGAATGCTTTCGAGAAAGTACTTGTTATTGAACAGCTCTTGGAACCTCTCCCAAGACATCTTGAGTGTGTCAGGCTGGGTACGTTTTACAGATTTCCACCAGTAATCTGCCTCTTCACGCAACATAAAGGTGGCAAAGAGAACCTTTTGCTCCTCTGAGCATCCCAAGACATCAAATAACTTGGTGATTTGCTTTAACCATGTCTCTGCCTTAAGTGGTTCTGGCTTTCCCAAAAACTCCGGTGGTCCCAACTCCTTGAACTGCTTAGCAGTGACCAACTGTGGGTTGCCATTATTTTTACCTGCATTATAAACAGGAGCCTCATTCGCCTGATGTTGCATGAATTCTAAAAAGCTCCTAAACGTACCGTCATTCGTCAATTGATCAGTGTTGTTGTTTACAGGAGGATTATCGCTATCCTGTTGCACATTGTCCTGATTATTGATCTGTGGAGACTCAACGGTCTCCTGTGCTCCATTGCTTATCTCAACATTTTCAGATGCCATTTTCAAATACTACGACAAAATAAGGATTAATTAACATATCACATATTATCTCTATACTATGACCGACCAATTAAATAACAAGTAAACTTAGGTAGGTCATACTAGCGAAGGAATTCCCCATCTCTCCCCTCCTAGTTCTTATCTCACATCTCAGCCAGGGATCATATCCCTAAGCTTTGATGCCAACTGTGACGCCCCAAAAAATAGGTATACATCACCCATCTTGGGTCGCCAGATACATGGTACAAAATACAAATACAAACTAATTATATAACAATCGTGTAAAATACGACAAAACATATGCTGTGAGTTTTAATACAAATATTTCATCTAGACAATATCCACACTCAATGGAGTACTCATTACATTTATTATTACACTATTTTACAGAATAGTGAGGACTACTAATGCACCATCTAGGACCATCACTCTGTTCCCCGACTAGCCCCAGCTACGTTCTCATTTTCTGAAGAGAACAATGAAAGAAAGGGTGAGCTCAGCTAGCCCAGTAAGAAATATTATGACTAATATAATGCAGAATAAATTATCGTTAGCCTTCAATAGTGTTAAACTGATACAGTATAACAAACATCAAGTTTAATTACAGCGGAACAAACAATCCATTAGAAGAGTCAAGTAGAGAATAAAATCAACTATCTTATATGATTTAAAAGGTTTTTCATCACTTTTATCGCTGAGACTCAGCTCAATAAATAATCCACATCATTAAATCATCCTTGCACTACAGGCCAAGGATATTCTTTAGTGTCATGACCACGAATTATCCATGCACTACGTGCAAAAGATAATCGTGTTTTCATCAACGGTCCTGATCATGCCATAAAACAATTCATCTTTGCACCCTTGGTCGAAGAGAATCCATATCCATAATCATACCAAAAACTGTCCATCAATGCATTACGGGCCAATGAGGACTTTTTCCACATCATTTATAATATTACGGTCATGATTATACCGAATAATCCCTGATCATAATCATACCAAGTTCATCTATGCACTACAGGCCACAGATGACTTTCAACATAATATAAACATGAGGATGATGACAATGACATAATAATTCAATAAAACAAGTTCAAGAATTAATTTATCCAGGAACTAATAACGTCCAAATTGTCAACAAGATACTTCTTTGTAGAGTAAAATTCAAGAATGCTCAGAAGAATATTTACATGAAAAGATACTAGATGAAGCACAAATATCAAGGATATTCCACTAATTTTATGGAGTATAGAAGCTAAAACTTTATTCAACTGAGTATAATAGAATATATGAAACTGCAAATAGATTTTTGTCGCCATGTGATAATCCACTTAGACAGATCATGTTCACAATTTAATAAGGAATGAATACAAAGGATCATTCACCATGCATATGGTAATCCACATAGATAGGTTATTTGAACAGAATAATAAAGAATGGAATAACAGAAGGATTCACCATGCGTGCGATAGACTGCACAGACAAGTTATTCCTAACAGAATAATACAAAATAGAACCAGGTCATGCGTAAACGCACAGACAGGATATTCTGACAGAATAATAAAAACGGAACCAGGTCAGGTGAAATTCGCACAGACAGGATATTCCAACAAAATATTAAAGAATGGAATAACAACAGAAATCACCATGCATGCGATAGACTGCACAAACAGGTTATTCTAACAGAATAATAATTAATGGAACCAGGTCAGGCGTAGTACGTACCAACAGGATATTTCGACAGAATAATAAAGAACGGAATAATAGAAGAATTTCACCATGTATGCGGTACTTCGAATAAACAGGTTATTCCAACATAATAATAAAGAATGGAATAATAGAAAAATTTCACCAAGTATAGGGTAGTCCGCGTATACAGGTTATTTCAACAGAATAATAAAGAATGGAATAACAGAAGTTCTCTTCATGAATACAAAAGAAATAATTCACTTACGGGTACAACAAATAATATCCCTTACCTTAGAAAGAGGAGTACTGGATACAGGAGTAATGAAGTAGCAGAACACTTTTCTTCTTTTTCTCTATAATTTCTCTCTCTAGAGTTTCAGTGAATTCGTAAGAAAATAATGAAGGAATGAGCTTCTATTTATAGAAAAATGGACTGCATAGTAACTAACTCATGAACGGTCTAGATTGATTTACTTTAATCTGACGGTCCATATTTAAAGAAAAATCTTTTAAATAAAATAAAATATATTCTATTTATAATCTAATAAAACGAATAACTTTATAAAAGATTTTACTATGCAAACATTATGCAGGCACTATGTAAATACTATGCATAATAAAATATAATATATTCTAATTATTGTCTAATAAAATAGATAACTTTATAAAAGTATTCTGTTTTATATGAAAAGATTTTACTATTTTATTACGTTAATAATACTAATAAAACAAAACTGAGTGACTTATCACGTAAGCCTCAATAATCAATATTGTGTACTACTATGCAACCACACGTATTACTGTACTTTTACTACCGAGTAGTTCAGCAGTATTAACGGTGAAACTTCCGCCGTTATTTTCATAAAATATTTTTGTCGTTTTCTCAATCCGATAATAATTCTGTTGTGGGGTCCACCAATAATTGTGCCGTCATACGAATATTTTCTGGCAAAAATAATATTCCCTGACCAATCGAATATAATACAACAACTTTCATACTTTGCAAAATTTATAAATACTACCCACAACTATAACATTATCTCAAATTCACACCATAATATTTAAAAAATATTTCGAAAAAAAATTTAAATCTTTATTCATAAAATCTGGGGTTTCACATGTTCCAACTCTGGAGGTAGAGCTACCTCATAAGCCACCTTTCCTACTCTTCGCAACACCTCGAAGGGTCCAATAAACCTCGAGCTTAGCTTTCTCTTTTTACCAAAACGAATTTTTCCCTTCCAAGGAGAAACTTTTAAGAACACGTAATTTCCTACGTCGAATTCACGATCTTGTCTGTTTTGATCAACATACTTCTTTTGTCTATCTTGAGCAGCTACCAATCTTGTCCTGATGAGTTTGACAACCTCAGCAGTTTGCTATACCAGTTCTGGCCCTAATAGTTGACATTCACCAACTTCATCCCAGCATAGTGGAGTTCTGCACTTTCTGCCGTATAATGCTTCGTAAGGCGGCATGCCGATGCTTGCATGGTAACTGTTGTTGTAGGCGAATTCTGCCAATGGTAAATGTTCATCCCAGTTCCCTTTAAAATTCATGATGCATGCTCTAAGCATATCTTCCAATGTCTGGATTGTTCGTTCGCTTTGGCCATCTATTTGGGAATGGTACGCCGTACTCATTCTCAGCTGTGTTCCCATGCATTCTTGTACACTACACCAAAAATGGCCTCTAGTGAAGGATTAGTGAAGGACAAATCCTTCACTAGAGGCCCTATATCACTCACAAGTGATTTATTGTGAAGAAATGTTTCCTGTTGGGTTTCGGCAAAGAAACGCACAGCGGAAATTAAAATTTTAAAGCAATTTCTGAAACCCTAAAACAGGATCCATGCGAAAAATCAATTAATTAAGAGGTTTAGAGATTATACCGAATATGAAAACGAGAATCTGAAATCGACTGCGCCTCGAATCTCCAACGCAATACAAATCGACTGCGTCTCTACGGTATCCACACGAACGCTCCGCGAATCGTCCTACGATCTGCAGAAGAAGGAATCGCGGTACTAGCCACCAAGGATGAGGATTTTCGGAACTGTTTTCTCTAGTCTCTCTCTAAGAGCGGCTAGGGTTTTGTGTTTTGACGTAAAACCTAAAGTAACTGATATATATCATATATATAGCAGTTAGGAGGAATTAATCAAAACCTAATATTATTAAAATCCGAATTTATATATATCTTAATTAAGTCTTACTTAATTAATATACCTATATATAAATTATCCTATTAATTTAAATTCGTAATTTAAAATTCTATCAATCATATTGACATCTTTAAATATTTACAATTTAAATTAATTTCTTTTTAATTACGTTCTTTGTGTGTGACCCTATAGGTTATTATTACGTTGACAATAATTTTAAAATCATATTATAAAATTATAAACAGTGAGCGGCATCTAGTAATGCATCACTGCTACCCAAGTAATAATAAGATCGATGATTCGATGCAATCCTTTCGTGATCAATGTTTCAATGTAATTTAATCCTTTTAACCTTAATATCCTAGATTAAACTCGAGTCATGGAATGTGTCATACTCTTCATAATTTAATCTGAGTTTTCTTGATCAATGAGTAGACTATATGAAACAAATCACTATTTGAGCATGACCATGCATTTCATAGTCCTACTCAATCAAGAGGCCTATGGATATCACCTATAAAATATAGGATGGTTAAATTCCATCTAGATCACTCATATTACTCACACGATTCATAATGAACCCAATAATCACCTTTATAGTCCACCCTATTAAAGGTGACATTTGATGATATCAAAGTACATAAATTCTCGTGTAGTAAAATAGCGTTTTCAGGTCGGAGGACCATTACATCATTGTCACTATGAGAATTGCTAATGACACTTCGCATAATGCTCCATATAGAATTCTCATGGTGGGTCTGTCCAGTATATCGTTCTCTAACATGTACCTATGCATTGACTTAATATCTCATATATTTATGACCAATGAGATTTGGTCATCAGTCAATCCACTTACTAGTCTCAATGCATCATTGTTGTCCCATCAACAATGATACTCGACAAGGGACATTTAAGAACAATGATACTAATTGTAATTATATAATCTCATGTTCAAGTCACATACTTGAAACTATATAATTTGTATCACTATTCTAAGGAATTTTATTATGTTAACAATTATATAACGCAGTAATTAAAACCATAATAAAATCATTTATTTATTCAATCAACAATAATATCAAATGTTAAGCAATTATATCAAATAATTGGCCTCTAGGGCATAAACTCTAACAGTCTCCCACTTGCACTAGAGTCAATCACTCATGTATCTAATACCCATGGAACTAATGTGACCGTCGTGCTTCTGCTACGACAAAGCCTTGGTCAGTGGATCTGCAACATTATCATCTGTTGGAACTCTTCCTATATGTACATCTCCTCTGTCAATGATTTCACGGATGAGATGGTACCGCCTAAGTATATGCTTGGATCGTTGGTGAGATCTGGGTTCCTTAGCCTGTGCAATGGCTCCATTATTATCACAGTATAGAGCAACCGGATCAACAATGGTTGGAACAACACCAAGTTCAGTGATGAACTTTTTAATCCATACAGCCTCCTTGGCTGCACTAGAAGCAGCAATATACTTAGCCTCTGTTGTAGAATCAGCGACTGTCTCTTGCTTCGAACTTTTCCAGCTAACAGCACCACCATTAAGGCAAAACACAAAACCTGACTGAGACTTATAGTCATCATTGTCAGTTTGGAAACTAGCATCTGTGTAACCCTTTACTGCCAGTTCGTCTTCACATCCATATACCAAGAATGAATCCTTAGTCCTTTTCAGGTACTTGAGGATATTCTTGACTGCTGTCCAGTGACCTTCACCTGGATTCGACTGGTATCTGCTCGTCATGCTCAAAGCATACGAGACATCCGGACGAGTACATATCATTGCATACATGATAGATCCAATTGCCGAAGCATAAGAGATCTTTCTCATACGCTCCTCATCATCTTGTGATTTAGGACATTGGGCCTTAGAGATCTTTATACCATGAGTCACGGGTAAATTTCCTCTTTTCTCCTCTTGCATGCTGAACCGTTTCAACACTTTATCAATATATGTACTTTGACTTAGGCCGAGCATTTTTCTCGATCTATCTCTATAGATCTTGATACCTAAAATATAGGCAGCATCGCCCAAATCTTTCATGGAGAAACATTTTTCTAACCATATTTTTACAGCCTGTAAGGAAGGAATGTCATTCCCAATAATTAATATGTCATCAACATATAATACTAGGAATACAATGTGACTCCCACTAACCTTCTTATATACACAAGGTTCATCTTCATTTTTAATAAAGCCAAATTCTTTGACTGCTTCATCAAATCGAAGATTCCAACTTCGAGAGGCTTGCTTCAATCCATAAATGGATCGCTGCAGCTTACATACCTTTCCAGCATCCTTTGGAATGACAAAACCCTCAGGTTGTGTCATATACACATCCTCAAGTAGATTTCCGTTAAGGAAAGCAGTTTTGACATCCATCTGCCAGATTTCGTAATCATAAAAAGCTGCAATAGCAAGTAAGATCCTGATGGATTTAACCATTGCCACTGGAGAAAATATTTCATCATAGTCAACACCTTGAATTTGTTTGAAACCTTTTGCTACCAGTCGGCCTTTATAGGTTTGTACATTACCATCCATGTCGGTTTTCTTCTTGAAAACCCACTTGCACCCGATTGGTTTTACCCCTTCGGGTGGATCAACCAAAGTCCATACTTGGTTAGTATACATGGAATCCATTTCAGATCTTATGGCTTCAAGCCATCTCTCAGAATCTGGTCCATTCATAGCTTCTTGGTAGGAAGTAGGCTCATCCTGATCTATGAGCATCACATCACCGTTTTGAGTCACAAGATATCCATAATATCTCTCGGGCTCTTGGCGTGTCCTACCAGATCTACGAATTCCTTGTGTAATTTGAGCAGGTTCACTTTCCACAATTTCTTGTGGTTCCTGCTCACGTTCCAACTCAGGTTCAATGATATTTTGTGGTTCTCGAATTTCTTCGAGTTCTACTTTCCTCCCACTGTTTCCTTTAGAGACAAATTCTCTTTCTAGAAAAATACCAGTTCGAGCAACAAACACTTTATTCTCAGAAGGTTTGTAGAAATAATACCCTTTTGTTTCTTTTGGGTATCCCATAAAATTACATTTGTCAGATTTGGGTCCGAGCTTATCAGAATCCAGACGTTTTACAAACGCCTCGCATCCCCAAATCTTCATGAACGACATACTAGGACGTTTCCCAGTCCACATCTCATATGGTGTCTTCTGAACCGTCTTTGTAGGAACACGGTTAAGTGTGAATGCATCTGTCTCTAGGGCATGACCCCAGAAGCTTATTGGAAGATCTGCATGACTCATCATTGATCGTACCATGTCCAACAAGATTCGATTCCTCCTCTCAGACACACCATTCCATTGTGGTGTTCCAGGTGGAGTGAGCTGTGATATAATACCACACTCCTTTAGAAGGTCATCAAAGTCTTGGCTTAAGTATTCACCTCCTCGATCGGATAGAAGGGCTTTTATGCTTTTGCCAAATTGGTTTTGAACTTCATTCTTGAATTCCTTAAACTTTTCAAAGGATTCGGATTTGTGTCTCATTAGATACACATATCCATATCTACTGAAGTCGTCAGTAAATGTAATGAAGTAATAAAACCTACCTCTTGCTAACGAACTCATCGGTCCACATACATCACTATGTATAAGTCCCAATATATCGCTAGCCCGTTCACTGTGTCTAGTGAAAGGGGCTTTAGTCATCTTGCCTAATAAACAAGATTCGCATTTTTCATATGATTCAAAATCAAATGAATCCAAAAATCCATCTTTATGGAGTTTTGATATGCGTTTCTCATTTATATGGCCCAAACGACAGTGCCAGAGATATGTCGGATTTGAATCATTTGATTTAAATCGTTTTGTGTTTATGTTATAGATAGGCATTTCTAAATCAAGAATATAAAGACCGTTAAACAATTGTGCAACACCATAGCAAATATCATTTAAGTAAAACGAACAACCATTGTTCTTAATTATAAATGAAAAATCTTTCTTGTCCAAACAAGAAACAGAAATAATGTTTTTGTTTATAGGAGGCACAAAATAACAATCTTCTAATTCTAAAACTAGCCCAGTGGGCAAAGATAAATGATAAGTTCCTACGGCCAGTGCAGCAACTTTTGCTCCATTCCCAACTCGTAGGTCAACCTCTCCTTTCGCCAAAGTCCTACTCCTTTGGAGTCCCTTCACATTAACACAAATGTGAGAACCACATCCAGTATCCAATACCCATGATGTAGAAGTAGACAAATTGACTTCTATAACATATATACCTGAATCAGAAGTCGTACTTCCTTTCCTTTTCTTCACTTCTTCCAAATAAGCATGACAGTTCCTTTTCCAGTGTCCAGGTTTTCCACAGAAGTGACATTCACCTTCTTTAGCCACCCCACCTTTAGGTTTTAAAGCCTGTTTGGTTTTGGAATTGGGTTTGGCAACAGACTTAGATCCTATCTTCTTTTTGCCTTTCCAATTTCCCTTAGCATTCCCCTTTTGCACCATCATTATGGGAGCGGGTCCTGCCTTTTTCATGTTGTTCTCTGTAGTTCTTAACATGCTCAACAACTCAGTAAGGGGTTTCTCAATTTCATTCATAAGATAGTTCATAACAAATTGAGAGTAGCTGCTGTTCAAAGATTATAAAACAAGATCAGTTTGGGCTTCCGGAGTGATTGGAAAACCCAACCTATCAAGGTACTCAATATACCCAATCATTTTCAGCACATGTGGACCAACTGGATCATGTTCACCCATCTTGCAGTGATACAACGCTTTGCTTGTATCATATCTCTCCTGTCGAGCATGCCCTTCGAACAATTTCTTGAGATGCTCGATCATCTCATAAGCATCCATTAACTCATGTTGCTTCTGAAGCTCAGCGTTCATGGTTGCTAGCATGAGACAACTCACGTCCAGAGCATCATCTTGATGCTTCTTGTAAGCATTATGCTCCGCACGTGGTGCAGTGACAGCCGGTGTTGCAGGAATGGGCCCATCAAGGACATATAGCTTACGCTCTTGTTTGAGGACAATCCTCAAGTTCCTGTGCCAGTCAAGGAAATTAATCTCACTCAGCTTGTCCTTCTCAAGGACTGATCGTAGTGAAAGACTACTTGTGTTGTTGTTGTTGTTTGCCATTGATATCTACAATTTATAAGTGCCAAAATAATAAGTCAAATTGCAGAGTTGATATTATGTAATTGATAATAGTACATTCAAAATATACCTCTCACTATTTTATTCAAATTAATAGCCCTCACCATTAATTCGGAAAGCATTTTCTATTAAATCTTTCTAGTGAGCCAAGATCCATATTTCATTATGACTTAAGTTAGCTTTGGCTAATCTCTTAAAACATAATTATTTAGGTAGACAACCCTTTGTCAATTATATCATATATAACTCCTGGATAGTTTGGTAAACAACAATTGTTTTTAGTCCATCTAATGGTACCTACCAAACTCTATGTCTCTAAGTCCACAATCCTATTGAGATAACTTAGTTAAGTCGGCCCCAATGATTTTAACAGTTTGGATATCACAATTATCCTATCGCATCTTACCTTGATAAATAGGGTACTTTGCTTTGGCAAACCTACATCTATTGATCAAGGTCTTGATGAGTGTTATTCATTGGAAGGCATCTGATTTAGACTTAATAATTTAATGAGGGATTTTATTAATTAATTTAGATCTCACCAATTTTAATCTTATTAAGCATGCACATTATTTATCATATCATATCGCATACAAGTATAAATAAAGTGCAAAATTAAATGTGTCACAGTTATGGCCCAATCCACTGTCAATCTTTTCAAGCTAATGAAAGATTGAAGGTCAATCTAAGGTGGTAAAAGATCTTAAAATAAATAGCCTCCTTGGAACTTCCTCATGCATGTGCCTCCTCTCCATCTTGACATCTTCATCAATTACAGATTATTACATGACATAAAGAAACCTCGAGTTACATTCGAGGGGATTTAGATGAGAAGAGAATATTACATCAGAATTTATAGAAAGGCACGACATGCAAGCCGTATTTCAAAACCAAAAACCACTAACCTATGGGTCAAAAGGCCATAACTGTGCACCATGCATATCACAATAAGCACATAACAATTTATATATAATTAAAGAAAACAATATATAACATATAGGGGACACGGCCATCGTGCTCTGAAACAGTTTTAGAATCATACATTTTAATCCACCAAAACACCCATAATAACAAATCATATAATACCAGTTTCGATTTAATCATATTAAAACGAATAACAGTACACCCAGAATTTATCATATATTTCCAGTTTCGATTAATCATATTAAAACGATTCTTCATGTTTCTAATCCGATTAGAACGGTTATATTGTTATTCCATCGATTAAAGATACGATTAACAGTATCATCATATATATTACCAGAATACACATACAACGGAATATCATATATTCAATTTCATATCGGTAAACATGCATCATCATATATCATATATATCGAATACAATTAAAACACGTAATCTGAATTAATAGTTTTGCAAGTAGCTCTGATACCACTGTTGGGTTTCGGCACAGAAACGCACAGCGGAAATTAAAATTTTAAAGCAATTTCTGAAACCCTAAAACAGGATCCATGCGAAAAATCAATTAATTAAGAGGTTTAGAGATTATACCGAATATGAAAACGAGAATCTGAAATCGACTGCGCCTCGAATCTCCAACGCAATACAAATCGACTGCGTCTCTACGGTATCCACACGAACGCTCCGCGAATCGTCCTACGATCTGCAGAAGAAGGAATCACGGTACTAGCCACCAAGGATGAGGATTTTCGGAACTGTTTTCTCTAGTCTCTCTCTAAGAGCGACTAGGGTTTTGTGTTTTGACGTAAAACCTAAAGTAACTGATATATATCATATATATAGCAGTTAGGAGGAATTAATCAAAACCTAATATTATTAAAATCCAAATTTATATATATCTTAATTAAGTCTTACTTAATTAATATACCTATATATAAATTATCCTATTAATTTAAATTCGTAATTTAAAATTCTATCAATCATATTGACATCTTTAAATATTTACAATTTAAATTAATTTCTTTTTAATTACGTTCTTTGTGTGTGACCCTATAGGTTATTATTACGTTGACAATAATTTTAAAATCATATTATAAAATTATAAACAGTGAGCGGCATCTAGTAATGCATCACTGCTACCCAAGTAATAATAAGATCGATGATTCGATGCAATCCTTTCGTGATCAATGTTTCAATGTAATTTAATCCTTTTAACCTTAATATCCTAGATTAAACTCGAGTCATGGAATGTGTCATACTCTTCATAATTTAATCTGAGTTTTCTTGATCAATGAGTAGACTATATGAAACAAATCACTATTTGAGCATGACCATGCATTTCATAGTCCTACTCAATCAAGAGGCCTATGGATATCACCTATAAAATATAGGATGGTTAAATTCCATCTAGATCACTCATATTACTCACACGATTCATAATGAACCCAATAATCACCTTTATAGTCCACCCTATTAAAGGTGACATTTGATGATATCAAAGTACATAAATTCTCGTGTAGTAAAATAGCGGTTTCAGGTCGGAGGACCATTACATCATTGTCATTATAAGAATTGCTAATGACACTTCGCATAATGCTCCATATAGAATTCTCATGGTGGGTATGTCCAGTACATCGTTCTCTAACATGTACCTATGCATTGACTTAATATCTCATATATTTATGACCAATGAGATTTGGTCATCAGTCAATCCACATACTAGTCTCAATGCATCATTGTTGTCCCATCAACAATGATACTCGACTAGGGACATTTAAGAACAATGATACTAATTGTAATTATATAATCTCATGTTCAAGCCACATACTTGAAACTATATAATTTGTATCACTATTCTAAGGAATTTTATTATGTTAACAATTATATAACGCAGTAATTAAAACCATAATAAAATCATTTATTTATTCAATCAACAATAATATCAAATGTTAAGCAATTATATCAAATAATTGGCCTCTAGGACATAAACTCTAATATTTTCTTCACACGAGTGCTCGCATTAGACCTCCTCGCAATTGGGTATCCTTCGCTAAGTAGTAACTAAATATTTTTTGTGAAGGAATTATTGTGAATAACTTTTTAATTCACAAATTGTATTTAGTAATGGAATATTGTTATTTAGTGAAAGATTGATTTTCTTCACAAATAATATTTTAAGAAGGACTTTGAAATTAGTGAATAACTTGATTCCCTCACAAATAATATATTGTGAGGAACAAAGTTATTTAACAAGAGAATATTTTTCTTCACTAATTATAAATTGAGAATCTTTCTTCAAATTAGTGAGAGAAATATTCCTTCACAAATTATAAATTTGTAAATAAAAAATTAATTGCTAAATAATCAAAATTCATTGAAAATTATAATTAATTTTTAAATCATTGATTTCATATTTATTATTATTATTATTATTTTTCAAGTAAATATCAATATTGCCATACTTTTTTCAAACTAATTGATAAGCTAATACATAAAGAGCTAATAAAATCAAAACTTCTCATACAAATATATCATAATACTCGAGTCACAATAACTACAAAATTTGTTATTGTATCTTCGTCTCACAAGGACCATAGTACCTACAAAATTTATTAACTAACATAAGAAAACTGAAAGAATAACAATGAACTAGAAGGAATAAAGTGTGACATGTTAGATCCACTTCATCATCATTTTCTTCAAGAAAATCAAGATTGGGCATGTAAACTTCATGCTGCAATAGAAACATCAAAATTCAATTTCAATAAGACGAGGAATAAGAAAAGATGAAACTGATGAACTTAAATTCAAAAAGAAAAGAAAATAAAAACCTCTTTTGGCAACAGACAATGATCCTAAACTAGTACAGAGAACTCACAAGACAGTTTTGTGAAAATATGAAGAAGTAACAAGTGAAAAGTAAAATAGTAGTGTTTTAAAAATTTATACTGGATGTGTGCACTTGTGTTGCACTATCATTTGTACCGGATGTGTGCACCTGTGATGCACTATCATTTGTACCGGATGTGTGCACCCGGATCACCATGTCCCCCCAAACCTGATAAAGACACTTCAAGATTAGCAAACAAAAAGATTAATAGTTTGGTATTTACCAAAAAAAATTAGCATAATGGAGTTATTAGATGAGGAGTTTGGAGTTATTAGTTGAAGACTTGAAATTTAATCAGTTTCAGAAATATAGATATCATTTCTCAATTTTACAATGATGAGTAACACAGGAAAAAGTTAGTATGCCACTCAATTCAAGATTAAGTAATATCAAGTTTGTTTATTCTAGAAGATGTGATCATGTCCCATATTTTGCCAATTTTAGTTGCTTTTGATTTCTCCAGTGAACTGGATTACACCCAAATGAAGCATACAATGCTTTTAGACTCTTGTTTCGCCTCTAGACAGTGATCATCATCGTCCATTTTTCTACAACTAAAAGCAAACGGGGTAGAAAAATCTCACTAAAAATGGCAACAACATTGTTTGCATGATTAAACAGTGTCAAGATTTTATTTTAAAAGAGCGAAGAGGGTACCACTGAAGCTGCATTTGCAGAATTGATTTAGACGTAGTATATAGAAGCTCCCATTTTCCATTCAGCAAATTGGACTTGAGTGGCTCCTTAACCTTATTGGTTGCTTCAAGTTTGCTTGCAATCTGAACAAAAGTACAAAAGCATCAACAAAGATTTATACAGAAACATCGTTGGTCAAATTCCAACGAAGTAATCTAAATAGACCAAGAAGAGTGCAAACGCAGTTTGAAAAGTTCATAATATTTTGAGACGAAGGAAAAACTGAGAAACGTTGCTGCCTCACTAATCCTTGGCTTCATGAAATTGCCTGGAAGTGATGTAAAGACAAAATCAGATTGCCCTCCCCATCTGTAAACAAGAGAAAAGTCCTCGGTTTAACTATAAAAAGAAAATTTCCCATCTGCTTTAAAGTGATAAAAAAAACTTACTGCACATCTTTTGGAATAATCTTAAGTTTCTTTCTAAGGACAACATTCATCAAAGTATCTAAATCACCATCACCACCTGGAGAAGTCCTCAAGGAATCGAGATATCTTGAATATCGCTTTCTTGCAATTTTTTGCGATAGATCAGCAGCCGTTGAAGATACAGGGTCCATCCCAGAATCCAACAGAAAATTGTAGAAATCCTAAATATTCAAATAGTCCAAGAAATTCAAAAACTCTAGTAATTATTTATCGAATCAAACAATTAATACAACTAAAGGAAAATAAGCAGGAACATAATAGAGGTAACATAGTATGTACCACAGAGTTACTATTGGGTGTAATCACATTCTCAAGTTCACTTAATGAATCGGTTCCATCTTCAAACTGACCCTTAACAATTTGCTGCTTAATTTGTTGCGTAAGACTGTTTTTCCAAATCTTTAATTAGATAACACACACTCGCTAAATCAGTCATTAGTTTAACAAGTTATAAATTTTGACCTATTTGATTTCTGCACACCATTATTGTCAAGCCTTGATACATCTTTGAGAAGAGGATCCCATGAAAACTGCAATCATCAAATAGAAATCATACATATGCTTCTTGGTGTTTGTCCTAAAAGTTACCCATCAAATGAGAGTCCTATTTGACTTGCTAACTTTTTATGACATATCAAAGTATAATTTAACTACAATATATAAAGCTAAAGTAGCACTGGCAATTGAAGAAAATTAACCACTAACTACAAAATAATGATTTTCTTACTTTAAGTGACTGAGACATACAAATAATTATTTTTATCTTTATAAATATTGAGAATTTGTTCAAGTTTCAAATTCTGATACTGTGAATGAATGGAAATGACAAATGACTGGAATTTCAAACTTTGGACAAACAGTCCATGAAATGGCTAGCATTCCTCACGTGGACACATACACACACACATGGGCTATGATACCATATATGACAAAGATAGACCCAGCATAATATAGATATACAGACATAGATATGATTAAGTTTGTCAAAAACTCCAATCTCGAATCAAAAAATTGATTAATAAGGATAGTTCTGATATTAAAGAACCTTATGTTTCAGCCTCCGAAGTACAAATGGCCGCAGAACTTGGTGAAGACGGTTAATGATCAGTAAATTCTCATCCTCAGATAGTAAAGCCTAGTGATTTACAAGCATCAACAAAAAGAATTTTAGAAGTGAAATTATATACAAAGGGAGCGAATAGCACTTATATGTCAAAATAGAATATGTATAAAGCTCACTTCATCAAGTGAACTATCACCATTACTCTCAAACGGCTTGTTGAACCATTGAGAAAAATCCTTTGATGAGTTAAATATATTTGGCAACAAGAAGTTAAGCAGGGCCCATAGCTCTTCAAGATTGTTCTGCATACGAACAAATTGATAATATAGGAAGAAGTGAATTACAAAAACATGAAGAAGTAACAAGTGAAAAGTAAAATAAACAAAATTTTTAGAACCTGCAGAGGAGTTCCTGTTAGCAGCAATCTGTGAGAACTGCGATAGAGCTTCAAGTCAGCGTTCAATTTGCAAGAAGCATTCTTTATACGATGGCCTTCATCAATTATAACATAATGCCAGTGTATTTTGCTTAGTTTTGGCCTGTCATGCTTGTTCATCAGATACTCGTATGTTGTCTAAAGGACATTGAATTTTCGAGGAACAATTCTCAAAATAGTGGATGATAAGAGAAACTGTTCTATGTTAACACCTTACACAGCTTATATTGCAATACTAGAGAAAAAAAGGAGAAAATCAATAAGGAAAAAAAGGCTTATTGTAATGAAAAATAAACTCACTCTCTAAGTTTCCCACCCAAAAGACAACTTGGCTGCTCTGCAAAGCCCGTAAGGCAAAACACAACAGCAACTACTACATAGGCACCCAAAGAGCAGACTAGTTGGAGCAACAACACCACCCACCAGCAACAGCAGCAGAAAATATACTATTAGTGTCAGTAAGGTCCCACCCCACCTTTTATTCCTTTAAAACTGATATTCAAAGGAGGAGAACCAATTAGGAAAAATGGTAGAGAAAAAGAATAACACAGAACAAGAGATAATTGAACAGACAGGAGGAGAACCAGGACAGAAACCAACAGGGCTGTTACATACAATTTTCAAGTACTTTGACTCCAAGGATATGCTGTTAATGTTACTCGGATCACTTGGATGCTTTGTAGATGGATCGTCCACGCCTTTGATCATGCTAGTCGTCAGTGTCATTATGAATAATTATGCTGCTCATTCTTCCTTAACCCTCCATGAAATCAATAAGGTTTGTTCAACCATATTATCATACTTTTGCGTAACACAATTATAAGAATATCAATAATGTTCTTCTTTTGCCCGCCCGTATTGAAAAATAGTATATATAGACAATAGTACGTGAGTTCCATCCATATGAAGAATAGTTTCCTGAATTTGATTTAAAAGTAAATAGTTAGTGATCTAAAAATCATACACACTATGTGTTGGTGAAAGTTGAAGATATCTTCACTCACATCACATCTAGTTTTTTGGTTGAATGTATAACATGTGTAATGGTGTTGTTTTTAAGTGAAGGTAGGACCAATTTATCTCTTGTTCACTGCTGCTGCAGCAACATCTTCTTCTTCCAAACTCTTAGGCATGTATTTGAGGCAAAAACTATTCATAGAATGGAGATTTTGGTGTTGTCAACTCTGAAATGGAAGATGAACCCTGTGACCCCACTTTCATTTCTTAATTATTTTACAAGGAGGCTAGGCCTAAAGAACCCCCTCTGTTGGGAATTTCTCAATAGATCTGAGTCCCTCCTCCTCTCTTTTATTACTGGTAAGCATTTTGTAAAATTTTCACTAACAATATCAAAAACCCACAAATCATAATTCAGTTTTGTTCACTAATTATTGATTTATGTATGTCTTCTTTTGAAATTACTAATTACACAACCTTATTTTGAAATTACTAAGACTACAGCCAAACAATGCCTAAGAATTATTTAACTAGCCAAGTTTATATTTGTCTTCAATGATCAAAATTTCAATCATTTGAGCCTGAGCAAGGCCTCAAGCACACAAATCTAACCTCGATTTAATATTTTTCTTTGAATTTTTAAAGTGAATGTCAAATAGCACTCAGTTGTTCCAGGCCATCGAATTTCTTCTTATTAAAATGAGCAAAAGATGGAATGAAAAATCTTTACTAACAACCTCTCAAACAATGTGACTCCAATTTCTGGAAACTTCTTAATTAACAAAGAGATGCCTAGGTTTTTATTTGTTCTATTAATGACCCATGGCCTTTCAGGAAACCTATTTTTAAGTCCAAATAACTAGTAGGGGTTCACTTCTCTAAAGATTGGAGTACATATCAAACCTTCTCTTTATACTATTGATAGAAAAATGAAAAAAAATATGACACTTTATTTGGGTAAAACATTATACATACATGAATTGATACATAAGGATTAAACAGAGTAAAAAGGTCAAAGAGATGAGAGTTCTCCATCTTAAACAACATGCATTTCAATCTTAATAGTGAATGAAAATTTACCTGAACTCGAAACTCAGCAGAGGTCGAGTCGTCGAGGTTGAAGAACTCAAAAGCGATCGCAACTCGCAGGGAGACACGGTGAGACCAGAGTCTAGAGAGGCGGAGAGAGCCAGAGTCCAGGAAGGCGGAGGCTGGAGAGGATGTCGGTGAAACTGAGAGGCGGGAGAATTAGAGAAGAAAGAGGAATTGGGATCTGGGAAGTGGGAACTAAGATTTGGAAATTAGGGGCTACTGTACTGGCTAGGGCAAAATGTGAATACACAATATACAGATTTGAGATTATAGACATGCACGCACTGTTGGTACTTGGTGTAGGTGGTGTATTATTTTTTTATTAGGATATTCGAATAACCTATTTTTTAAAAACGTAACCGAAACCGAATACGAGTATTAAATCGGATATAACTGAAATTAGGAAAAAAATCAAAAAATCGAAATAATTCGGTTAAAAAAATTCAGTTGTGTTTGGTATTTCGGTTTTATCAATTTTTTGCTCACTCTTAGCGGTGGCCGATGGGAGAGGCTCAGAGCAGTCCGAGGTTGAGAGTTAGGAGTTAAGACTTGGGAGCAATCGAGAATTCAAGATGGAGAAATGCAGAGAGTTTCATACTTTGATTTGGGAATAAATTGAAATTAAATTTACTATTGTAAAAAAATTAAGGAATTTATATTCACCACAATTAATTCAAAAAAAAAATATTTAGAACAAGATAGCGACCAATTTTATCCCTCGCAAAAAACTTTTGAATAATGATATATAGTGAGTAATAATTCTTTCACTAAATAGATTTTTTTCTCGCAAATTTTCATCATAAATTAGCTCCAAAAATATTTCTATCGCCCCAATTTTGCGAGGAAAAAAATATAAATTGTGAAGGATGTTTCTTTCGCTAATAACTATATTGTCACTATACTTTTTTCCTTCACTGTTCCTTCGCTAAATAACTCCTCATGTGAAGGAATAAATTCCTTCACAAAATTTCCTTCACTAGAGGCCATTTTTGGTGTAGTGGTAGTCTCATCCAGAAGTTTAACGTGAATCGTGGATCTTAATCTGACACAATTGACACTAGAACTCCATGTCTCGAAATGATCTCTCTAACGTACAACTTTGCCAACTGATCAAGATTGAATCTATTCATTTTTGGCAAAAAGTGTGTTGATTTCGTTTGCCGCTATCACCCAAATCGCATCGTAACCTCTCTGAGTAGTTGGAAGACCCACCAAAAAATCCATTGTGATATGTTCCCACTTCCATTCCGGTATTTCCAACAGTTGAAGTAATCCGCTTAGTCTTTGATGCTCGGCCTTGACTCTTTGACATGTTAAGCATTTCGCGACACATTCTACAACATCTCTTTTCATGTTTGGCCACCAAAAATGCCTTCGTAAATCTTGATACATCTTCGTCCTTCCTGAATGAATCGAGTATCTTGAGTTATGAGCTTCTGTCAAGATTTCGTCTTTAATATCTGGTACTGCTGGAACCCAAATTCTTGCCTCGAATCTTAGTAGTCCTTCGGTATCGATCTTGTATTTCACTTCACTACCCTCAACCACTTTCTCTTTGATTTTTCCACATTCTTCATCTTGTAGTTGAGCTTTCTTTACCTTGTCCTCCAAAGTTGGACTAGCTTCTATCTGGAATAGTCGTTCATCGAATTATTTTAGAAATTTTATTTCCAACTCTAGCTTTGTCATTGCTGAAATAAGCTCCTCCTGGGTGGTTATCAACATCAACTTTTCCCGACCTTTCCTGGTTAAAGCACCTACGACCACATTTGCCTTGCCCCGATGATAAAAGATCTCACAATCATAATCTTTTATTAATTCCATCCATTTCCTTTAACGTATATTCAGGTCCTTCTGGGTGAAAATATACTTCAGACTCTTATGGTCTGTATATATCTCACATTTCTCTCCATAGAGATAGTGTCTCCATATTTTTAGAGAAAATACCACCATAGCCAACTCTAAATCATGAGTTGGGTATCCTTTCTCATAGTCCTTCAGTTTCCGTGATGCATACGCAATGACTTTGTCGTTCTACATAAGGACACAATCTAACCCTTTATGTGATGCATCACTATACACCACAAAGTTTCCTGTATTATCCGGTAATGACAACACAGGTGCCATGTGACGCCCCCAAAATAGGTCCAATCCATCCAACCCATTCTGAGTCGCCAAATACATGGTACAGAAAATAACTACAACTTTATTATACAATTGTCTTGCAAAATACGACAACACATACTGTGAGTTTAAATACAAATATTGTCTTCTAGACAATATCCACACTCAAATAAGTCCTTGTTACAATTATTCAAACACTATTTTACAGAAATAGTGAGGACTGCTAAAACATCTTTCTAGAACCATCACTCCGTACCCCGACTAGTTCCTGCTATGTTCTCACCTCCTGAGAAGAAAAATGGAACAAAAAGGAAAAGGGTGAGCTCAACTAGCCCAGTAAAGAATATTATGACTAAGATAATATACAACAAATTATCGTTAGTCTTCAACAGGGAAAAATCTGATAAAATATAATCGACAACAAGTTTTAGATCAACAAGTGCAGCGGAAACAACAAACCATTAGAAGAGTCAAGTAGAGAAAGAATTCTACTATCTTCTAAGATTTAAAAGTCCATCATCAATATTTTATCCCTGTAACATCAATTAATAATCATCTTTAACCAAATATTCATCTTTGCACTACAGGCCAAAGATATTCATTTGTATCATCAGTCGGTCATGTTCATCTCAACACCTGTTCATCTTTGCACTACAGGCCAAAGATATTCATCAAGTAATTATACATCTTTGCACTACAGGCCAAAGATATTCAGTAATATCATCATTTAGGACTGAGGATGATGAAAAATATCTTAAAGAGAACGAATCCAATGAGACAGAAGGACAAATAGTAGGGATTCGTATAACAGTTTATCCAAGATCAATAATACTTCATAATAATCAATTGTGAAGCAGAATTCAAAAATAAAGATCAAAACATGGATACAATCAAAGATAGTAACCATAATAGACATCTTGGACAAAAAGGAAAAATTTTATTTTTCGGTGAATAGTGCCGTATTCGTGAATAGTGCCGTATACGTGAATAGTAACCCCCGACACAAAAAGTTCTAAATTTGATAAAAACTCATATCAATATTTCAGCATAATGATATTGAAGAAAATAATATCATTTAAGAAGAAAATAATATCCCTTACGAATATTAAACGAAAATAATATTCATTACGAATATTAAACGAATATAATATTTCTCGCGAATATTGAACGAAATAACATTTCTTATGAATATTGAACAGAAATAATATTCATACGAATACGAAAAATAATATCTCTTCAGAATGTGAAATAAATAATACCCCTTACCTCAAGATATCAGTACTTCTGGTCGGAATACCGATATAAGGCTGAAAGAAACTTGCTCTGATGAATAGAAACTCTCAAAGTATCTAAATACTCACAAAATACACTCAATAATCTAGAGAGAGAAAGAGAGAAAACTTGTTTCTGGTGTGATTTTCAATTCTAACTTAGCCCTCTATTTATAGGAAAATTTTAGTAGGTTTGACCTGCAACCTGATGGCTTTACCTGCTACTATTCTCACCCACCACATTTCAAATATAATTCAGCACATTTCTTCACCAACCACAAGTGGGGCCCACCAATTCTAGAATTTTCCATCAAAATGATAAACTCCGAAAATTCAACAATTTCTGAACCAGTCATCATGTAAAATTCGTAATAAATCATACGTTCATTTTTAACGGTTCAAAATTTGTGGACATATACTCAACTTATATATGTATAACATATCCAAAAATTACCACGATCCAACGGTCGGATTAAAAATTATAACCCCCGCAAAATATCTCAAAAACCCTGATTTTTAATACCTCCATTCCGACAAAAATATGGATAAAAACCTCAACATTAACTCCTTCATTTTTAACCACAAAAATATATCCCTCATTTATATCCACATAAAATAAATATTTCCTTATCATATGAATCAATAATTAATTATTCATAAATAATATTACAGAATCACATTTATGACAACCAGGCCGTTCCCAGGAAAGAGGGGGCTTTCCAATAAGGATTTCTCCTTACTGGCGCGCAATTAGATGACCAAACCTCTCCTTAGACAGAACTTTCTAGACATTGCCAATAATGTTATCTAATAATATTATTCAAATAATATGAATTATTGATCTGATAATGGAAAATACTGTGCAGCAACAATTATTGAAACAACAATAATATAAAATATCAATGCAACAATTATTGAATCAATAAAATAAAATATTGAACAATAACTACTGTAACAATTATTGAGTAGTGCCTTCTTACGTACGAATCAATAATTCAACTATACTGTGCAATCCGTGTGCTACTATGCAACCACGCGTTATTACTGTATTTTTAACCACCGGGTATTTAAACAGTGTTAACGGTAACAACTACGCCATTATTAATAAACAACTTATACTTGTCGTTTTCTTCATCCAATCGCTTTCCGTTATGGGGCCCACACAAGGCTGCGTCGTCGTACGAATATTCCCCGACAGCAAGAATATTCCACGACCAACCGAATATTCACCGACCAAAAATAAATATTTTATAACCACTTGCTTATTTTGCAAAATTTGCACATTTCACCCATAACCAAAGTATTATATCAAATTAACCCCTTATTATTCACAATAATATTTAGAGAAAATTTGATTTTATTCATTAATAAGTTGGGGTCTTACAACCTCCCCTCCTTATGAAATTTCGTCCTCGAAATTGACGTACGTACCTGATGTTTCAAAAAGGTGAGGATACCTCGCTTTCATTTCTGATTCCAACTCCCAGGTCATTTCTTCAATAGCATGGTTTCTCCACAAAACCTTAACTTGTGGTATAACCTTCGTGCGTAAGACATGCTCTTTCCTATCCAAGATCTTAACAGGTACCTCCTCGTACGTTAAATCTTCAGCTATCTCGTCTGGTTCTAACTCAATAATGTGGTTCGGGTCTTTAACATATTTACGAAGCATAGATATGTGAAAAATATTATGAACACGAGACATGCTTGGAGGTAATGCGAGTCTATATGCCACATTTCCTATTCGCTCAAGAATCTCAAATGGACCAACAAATCTTGGATTGAGCTTTCCTCTCTTCCCAAATCTTGTAACTCCCTTCCATGGTGCAACACGTAACAATACATGATCCCCAATATTAAATTCCACGTCCTTCCGATGAAGATCCGCATAACTCTTTTGTCGATCCTGTGCCGTTTGTATACGTTGTCGAATCGTTTGGATCTTCTCTGTAGTAATGCGTACCAACTCTGGTCCCAACAATGTTGCTTCACCCACCTCGTCCCAGCATACTGGAGAACGACATTTTCTTCCATACAACGCCTCGAATGGAGCCACACCTATGCTCGCCTGATAACTGTTGTTGTAGGAGAATTCCACCAATGGTAGGTACTTATCCCAACTCCCTTTGAGATCTAGGACACAAAGTCTTAATAGATCTTCAAGAGTTTGAATAGTCCTCTCTGATTGTCCGTCCGTTTGAGGATGGTATGCCGAACTGAATCGTAAATCCGTGCCCATAGCTTTCTGCAAGCTAACCCAAAATCGTGAAGTGAATCTTGGGTCACGATCCGAAACTATGGATACTGGCATGCCATGCAATCTCACAATCTCGTTCACGTACATACTAGCAAGACGTTCAAGGGAATAAGTCTCACGTATCGGCAAGAAATGAGCGGACTTGGTTAATCTATCAACAATAACCCAAATCGCATCTATGCCTTGAGAAACCTTGGGAAGACCTGTAACAAAATCCATAGTAATGTGTTCCCACTTCCATTTCGGAATCTCAAGTGGTTGCAATGGACCCTTTGGTACTTGATGCTCCGCTTTTACACGTTGACAAGTTAAACATCTCGAGATAAACTCCGCGATCTCTCTTTTCATATTGCTCCACCAAAATGTATGTCGAAGATCGTGATACATTTTGGTACTCCCAGGATGGATTGCAAACGGTGTGTTGTGTGCCTCCATCATTATTCTATGCTTCAAGTCAAAATCGTTAGGAACACAAAGTCTGGAGTTGACTCGAAGTATTCCTTCTTCATCGATTCTTGCTTCTGGAATAGCACCTTCTTGCACTTTCTTCTTCATACGCATCAGCTCTATATCCGTAGCTTGAGCAGCTTTAACTTTATCGATTAAAGTCGGTTCTACTCGTATATTTGATATCATCATGTGGGTACTTGGAGCCTTCATCTCTATCTCCATCCTTTGCAAGTCATACAAAATGGGCCTTTGTGTTAAAAACATTGCACTCGTACCCGCATATGATCTTCTACTCAATGCGTCAGCTACTACGTTTGCTTTTCCAGGATGATATTGGATGGTATGATCGTAATCTTTCAACAGCTCAAGCCAACGTCGTTGCCGCATGTTGAGTTCCTTTTGGGTGAAGAAATATTTGAGGCTTTTATGATCTGTATAGATCTCCACTTTCTCCCCATACAGGTAGTGTCTCCAGATCTTCAACGCAAAAACGACTGCTGCCAACTCCAAATCATGAGTAGGATAATTCCTCTCATATTCTTTGAGTTGTCGTGAGGCATAGGCTATGACTTTCCCATGTTGCATGAGAACACATCCTAACCCTTTGCCTGAAGCATCGCTGTAGATAACAAATCCATCCGAACCAGATGGTATTGTCAAAACAGGTGCCGAAATGAGTCTCCTCTTGAGTTCTTGGAAACTCTTCTCGCATTCCTCACTCCATACGAATTTTGTATCTTTCCGAGTCAGCTGAGTTAACGGAGTAGCGATTCGAGAAAATCCTTCCACAAATCTCCGATAATAACCAGCTAAGCCCAGAAAGCTACGTACTTCGGTTACCGACTTCGGTTGCTCCCAACTTTGTATGGCTTCAATCTTCGCCGGGTCGACAGATACTCCATGTTTTGACACCACGTGCCCAAGGAATGCTACTTCCTCAAGCCAGAACTCGCATTTCTTCAGTTTGGCATATAGCTTGTTTTCACGAAGCCTTTGCAGTACCAGCTTCAAATGGCGCTCATGATCTTCACGGCTTTTGGAATAGATGAGGATGTCATCAATAAAGACAACAACGAACTGATCCAAATATTCTTTGAATACACGGTTCATCATATCCATGAAGGCAGCAGGAGCATTAGTCAATCCAAAAGACATTACTAAGAATTCATAATGCCCGTACCGAGTTCTGAAGGCAGTCTTTGGAATATCCTCAGTTTTAATCTTCAGCTGATGATATCCAGAACGAAGATCGATCTTTGAAAAGAATTGTGCTCCTTGCAACTGGTCAAACAGGTCATCAATGCGAGGTAGCGGATACCTATTCTTGATGGTGACATGGTTCAATTCTCGATAGTCAATACAAAGTCGCATACTCCCGTCTTTCTTCTTTACGAATAAAACAGGAGCACCCCAAGGAGACGTACTAGGACGAATAAAACCGATGTCCAACAACTCCTGTAGTTGGACTTTTAACTCCTGAAGTTCAATAGGAGCCATTCGATATGGGGTTTTAGAAATGGGCTTTGTACCGGGTTCAAGGTCAATAAAGAATTCAATTTCTCGTTCCGGGGGTAGACCGGGAAGTTCTTCAGGAAATACATCGAAAAATTCTCTAACAATAGAAATATTATTCAAATCTGACTTGTCTTTGTTCAAATCCATAACATGGGCTAAGAAAGCTTGACATCCGTTTTTCAATAAACGAATAGCTTTGTGGCTTGATATGACAGTGACTGATTTTAGTGGTTTAGTAGTTTGAATTCGTATGACAGGTTGGTTAGGAATATGAAAACTAACAACCTTACGAAAACAATCAATTTTAGCATGATGAGTGGTTAACCAATCAATTCCTAAAATCACATCAAAAGCAAGTATCTTTAAAGAGATAAGATCAACAGGTAATGTGATAGTGCCAACTTGGATCATGCAAGATTTATAAACTGTAGATGTAACGAAGGTTTCACCCAACGGAGTTTCAACAGATAAGTTAAAGTCCAATTTCTCCGGAGTCAAGTTTAAACGTTGAGCACAAGCAGGAGAGATAAAAGAATGGGTAGAACCGGTATCTAGTAAAGTATAAACTTCGCAAGAATTCAAATTAGCTTACCCGTGATCACCTCGTTCGGGTTTCTCGCGTTTTGGCCAGTCACGACAAACGCCCTTCCAGGAACCGCTGATTTCGACTTATCCGGGATAGCTTTTGGAGTCACCATCCCCGCTGAACTTGGTTTTGCTACAGAACACTCTCGAGCTATATGACCTTCCTTTCCACAGTTATAACATACCTTGGATTGTTGTGGGCAGTTTGGGCTGATATGTCCCTCTTTCCCACATTTGTAACATACGACCGGTGGTCGTTCTCCTCCCCTAGAAACAGTTGATGTTTGTGCTGACGTCTTCCCGTCATTGTTGAATCTCCTCTTTCTGAAATTTCCACTTGACTCACCTCTCCTATTATCATGGCCACGATGACCACCCGAGTGGTTACCGCCTTTGTTCGTATTTTTCCCTCCTCGTTGGTTATCATCGCTCTGATGATTGCTGTCACCGGTATGACCCTGGTTGTGGTCCCTCGGTTGAGTATACTCATTATCTCTCTCTAATAATTGGGCCCTGTTGACAACGTCTGAATACAGAGAAAATTTATGAGAGATAAGGTATTGACGAATCTCAGGTTTTAAACCTCTCAGAAACATCCGCGTCATTCGTTCCTCATTTTCGACCAAATGAGGTGCAAACCTGGATAACTCTGCAAACTTCGCCTCGTACTGGGACACCGTCATGTTGTTTTGTTCCAGTCTAATAAACTCAACCTCCTTCATATGACGAATACTTTCAGGAAAGTACTTGTCATTGAACAGTTTTTGAAATGTTTCCCAGGACATGTTGAGTGCGTCAGGCTGGGTACGCTTCACAGACTCCCACCAGTAGTCTGCCTCACCGCGGAACATAAATGTGGCGAATGGAACCTTCTGTTCCTCCGTGCATCCCAAGACATCAAATATCTTGGTAATTTGCTTGACCCACGTTTCCGCCATGATCGGATCCGGCTTTCCCTTAAATTCTGGTGGTCCCAATTCTTTGAACTGCTTAGCTGTGACAAACCGCGCGTTGTTATCATTTCCACCCGTATTCTGCACACGAGTCTCCCTCGTCTGATTTTGCATGAACTGCAAAAAGCTCCTAAACATTCCATCATTCATCGTTTGCTCGGTAACGTTGTTTACAGGAGGAATATTGCCTTCCTGTTGCACGTTCCCCTGGGTAGTGATCAAAGGTGTCTCCACGGTCTGATTTACTCCATTATTAACGTTCTCAGCTGCCATTCTTAAATACTGCCATAAAACAAGGGTTAATAGTCATGTCATATATTATCCCTATACTCTGACCGACCAAATAAACACCAAATAAACTTAGTCAGGTCATACTAGCGAAGGAATTCCCCGTCTCTCCCCTCCTAGTTCTTGTCTCACATCTCAGCCAGGGATCATATCCCTAAGCTCTGATACCAACTGTGACGCCCCCAAAATAGGTATCCATCCACCCATTCTGAGTCGCCAAATACATGGTACAGAAAATAACTACAACTTTATTATACAATTGTCGTGCAAAATACGACAACACATACTGTGAGTTTAAATACAAATATTGTCTTCTAGACAATATCCACACTCAAATAAGTCCTCATTACAATTATTCAAACACTATTTTACAGAAATAGTGAGGACTGCTAAAACATCTTTCTAGAACCATCACTCCATACCCCGACTAGTCCTGCTATGTTCTCACCTCCTGAGAAGAAAAATGGAACAAAAAGGAAAAGGGTGAGCTCAACTAGCCCAGTAAAGAATATTATGACTAAGATAATATACAACAAATTATCGTTAGTCTTCAACAGGAAAAAATCTGATAAAATATAATCGACAACAAGTTTTAGATCAACAACTGCAGCGGAAACAACAAACCATTAGAAGAGTCAAGTAGAGAAAGAATTCTACTATCTTCTAAGATTTAAAAGTCCATCATCAATATTTTATCCCTGTAACATCAATTAATAATCATCTTTAACCAAATATTCATCTTTGCACTACAGGCCAAAGATATTCATTTGTATCATCAGTCGGTCATGTTCATCTCAACACCTGTTCATCTTTGCACTACAGGCCAAAGATATTCATCAAGTAATTATACATCTTTGCACTACAGGCCAAAGATATTCAGTAATATCATCATTTAGGACTGAGGATGATGAAAAATATCTTAAAGAGAACGAATCCAATGAGACAGAAGGACAAATAGTAGGGATTCGTATAACAGTTTATCCAAGATCAATAATACTTCATAATAATCAATTGTGAAGCAGAATTCAAAAATAAAGATCAAAACATGGATACAATCAAAGATAGTAACCATAATAGACATCTTGGACAAAAAGGAAAAATTTTATTTTTCGGTGAATAGTGCCGTATTCGTGAATAGTGCCGTATACGTGAATAGTAACCCCCGACACAAAAAGTTCCAAATTTGATAAAAACTCATATCAATATTTCAGCATAATGATATTGAAGAAAATAATATCATTTAAGAAGAAAATAATATCCCTTACGAATATTAAACGAAAATAATATTCATTACGAATATTAAACGAATATAATATTTCTCGCGAATATTGAACGAAATAACATTTCTTATGAATATTGAACAGAAATAATATTCATACGAATACGAAAAATAATATCTCTTCAGAATGTGAAATAAATAATACCCCTTACCTCAAGATATCAGTACTTCTGGTCGGAATACCGGTATAAGGCTGAAAGAAACTTGCTCTGATGAATAGAAACTCTCAAAGTATCTAAATACTCACAAAATACACTCAATAATCTAGAGAGAGAAAGAGAGAAAACTTGTTTCTGGTGTGATTTTCAATTCTAACTTAGCCCTCTATTTATAGGAAAATTTTAGTAGGTTTGACCTGCAACCTGATGGCTTTACCTGCTACTATTCTCACCCACCACATTTCAAATATAATTCAGCACATTTCTTCACCAACCACAAGTGGGGCCCACCAATTCTAGAATTTTCCATCAAAATGATAAACTCCGAAAATTCAACAATTTCTGAACCAGTCATCATGTAAAATTCGTAATAAATCATACGTTCATTTTTAACGGTTCAAAATTTGTGGACATATACTCAACTTATATATGTATAACATATCCAAAAATTACCACGATCCAACGGTCGGATTAAAAATTATAACCCCCGCAAAATATCTCAAAAACCCTGATTTTTAATACCTCCATTCCGACAAAAATATGGATAAAAACCTCAACATTAACTCCTTCATTTTTAACCACAAAAATATATCCCTCATTTATATCCACATAAAATAAATATTTCCTTATCATATGAATCAATAATTAATTATTCATAAATAATATTACAGAATCACATTTATGACAACCAGGCCGTTCCCAGGAAAGAGGGGGCTTTCCAATAAGGATTTCTCCTTACTAGCGCGCAATTAGATGACCAAACCTCTCCTTAGACAGAACTTTCTAGACATTGCCAATAATGTTATCTAATAATATTATTCAAATAATATGAATTATTGATCTGATAATGGAAAATACTGTGCAGCAACAATTATTAAAACAACAATAATATAAAATATCAATGCAACAATTATTGAATCAATAAAATAAAATATTGAACAATAACTACTGTAACAATTATTGAGTAGTGCCTTCTTACGTACGAATCAATAATTCAACTATACTGTGCAATCCGTGTGCTACTATGCAACCACGCGTTATTACTGTATTTTTAACCACCGGGTATTTAAACAGTGTTAACGGTAACAACTACGCCATTATTAATAAACAACTTATACTTGTCGTTTTCTTCATCCAATCGCTTTCCGTTATGGGGCCCACACAAGGCTGCGTCGTCGTACGAATATTCCCCGACAGCAAGAATATTCCACGACCAACCGAATATTCACCGACCAAAAATAAATATTTTATAACCACTTGCTTATTTTGCAAAATTTGCACATTTCACCCATAACCAAAATATTATATCAAATTAACCCCTTATTATTCACAATAATATTTAGAGAAAATTTGATTTTATTTATTAATAAGTTGGGGTCTTACATGCCACACTTAATTTCTTTTTCAAGTCTTGAAAACTTTCTTCACACTTCTCCGTCCAAACAAATTTTATAGCTTTCCTTGTCAAATTTGTTAACGGGGTGGCAATTTTGGAAAAATCCTGAATAAACCGTTTATAATAGCCGGCTAATCCCAAGAAACTCCTCACCTCCGATGGTGTCCTTGGTTGTGCCTAATTGATTACAGCTTCAACTTTTGATGGATCCACTGAAATCCCGTCTTTGTCAATCACATGTCCATGAAATAGCACACGTTCTAGCCAGAATTCACATTTAGAGAATTTCGCGTACAACTTTTCCTTTCTTAGTGTCTCCAACGACAAACGTAAATGTTCCACGTGTTCTTCTTGAGATTTGGAGTACACCAAAATATCATCGATGAATACCATCATAAATCTATCTAAGAATGGTTTAAACCCCCTATTCATCAAATCTATAAATGCAGCAGGGGCGTTGGTCAAACCAAAAGGCATCACCAAAAACTCGTAATATGCATACCGAGTTCTGAATGTCGTTCTAGGTACATCCTCCTTCCTTACCTTTAATTGATGATATCCACTTCTCAAATCTATTTTCAAGAAGTATCTAGCACCCTTCAATTGGTCAAGCAAGTCATCTATTCTTGGCAACGGATATTTATTCTTAATAGTGACTTTGTTTAATTTCCTATAATCAATTCAAAGAAGCATTAACCATCCTTCTTCTTCACAAATAACACCGGTGCTCCCCACAGTGATACACTTGGCTGAATGTATTTCTTGTCTAACAACTCTTGCAATTGTACCATCAGTTCCTTCATCTCTACCGGAGCCATTCTGTACGATGCCTTCGATATCGGAGCAGTTCCTGACGCCAAACCGATGACGAACTCGATCTCTCAATCAGGCAGAAGTCCTGACAAATTCTTCAGAAACACTTCTACAAATTCCCTAACCACTGGTATCTCTTCCAGTTTCACACCCTTCCTCTGAGTATCGACGATGTAAGCTAAATATTCCACACAGCCTTGGCTCAATAACTTCTTGGCTTGCATAATCGTCAGACATCTCGCATGTCTAGGTGATCTGCTACCATAGAAAACTACTTTTGACGGAGTCATAAGGTTTACACATTTTTTTGGCAATCAATTATCGCTCCATAATTGAATAGCCAATCCATTCCCAATATAACATCAAACTCTCCAAGTTTAATCGGGATTAAATCTACTATCATGAAATTCTGTTTAATATTCACCCTATAATTCTTGTATACAAACCTAACAGGGAATCACCTCCCTATTCGCGATTTCTATGTTTAAAGGAAAATTTAATTCTTCGTTAGGCAATCCTAACCTCTTAGCAAACTCATCAGATATAAACGAGCAAGTAACACCCGAATCAAATAATACATAAGCATCTATATCATTGATTGGGATAGTACCTGACATAACTTCCTTTGATTGTACAGCATCCTGCACAGTTATGTTGAAGGTTCTAGCTGTGGGCCTGTTTGATGACGTTGGTCCAGCAATAGTCAATGTACCTCCACTGCTACCTCCCTTGCTTCCTGTTGTCTCTCCAGCTTTCTTCTTAGGGCACTCACGAGCAAAATGATCCTTTGACCCACACGTGTAGCAAACATTCTTCTTTGGTTGATGGTAATTTGGGGCAGTGTGACCCTCCTGGCCACAGTTGATGCAAACTCGCTTACCCCTTAAGCACATACCAGTGTGATTCTTTCTGCATGTAGCACATGCTTCAAACTTCTTTTGTTGTTGGCTACCTTATTGGCTTCCAGTACCAACATTCGTATTCCAACTCCTCTTCAATTTATTACTACCATTTCCACCACCACTACCACCATTCTTACCTTCACCCTCATTCTTCTTCTTTCTTTGTTCTTGATTGTATTTTGTTACAGCCTCACCTCCACCCACAGCGAGAATTGTCTTCTCAAGCACCGCTGCAAACGTCTTCAAGTGGAACAGGGGGACTCTACTATACAACCAGGGTTTCAGTCCCTGTTCAAACCTCCTCGCCTTGCGCTCATCCGTGTTCACTTGATATGGCACAAACCTCGCCAATTCATTGAATTTTATTGCATATTCCGACACTGTCATTATGCCCTGATTTAGCTCTAAAAACTGCACTTTCATCTGATTCTTTGAACTCTCTGGGAAGTATGTCTCAAAGAATATTTCTTTGAACCCACTAGTACAAAATAGTAAATAGACAACACTTAAACAATAACGTTTTTATAAAAATGTTGTGGTATTTTTTTTCACAACGTTTTTTAACAAAACGTTGTAGATACATATTAGAAAATGTTATCTATTTATAAGGATAATTTTTGGTTTTAAATAGATAACGTTCTAAAAAAAACGTTATCTATTTCAAAAACACGGAGCTTAAAATAAATGGAGCGAAAGTGAAAAGTTGAAATTAAAAACCCTCTCTTGCCTCCCAGCTTTTGCAAATGAAATCCTTCCCGAATGAGCCCTATCCACACCACCACTCTAGAAAGAAAAATTAGTTCCTTTTTTTTAGATCAGAAATGGTGAAAAAGCAAGTTCCTGATTGGCTATACAGCTCTCTTTGGTCCACTGCTCCCCCGCCACCGTCGTCACCCAGCCCAGCCCAACTCACAATCATTTTTCTAGAAACTAGGGCTTGTTTTCCATTAATTGCACTAGTAATCGTAAAATTGTCATCATTATTTTGCTTTTCACTTGTCGTTGATCCCTGCACGATTTATCGATCAGAAGAAACTAAAGATTCAAAAATGGCGGGAAGGAATTTCATTGGTAGAGTCGTTTCTTACGTCGTTAACGAGCTTGTTGTTGAAACCCTTGCAAATAGGTATGTATATACTCATATATTCTCTCTCCGTTTCTCTTTTTGTATGTTATTTTACTCTTTAAGATGATTATCTTTTTTTTTGCTGTAAATTTTGTTCGGTGATTATAGCTTTTCTGGCCATTGGGACTAAATGATTCTTGATGAGCTTGTTCCCTTCCAGCTATGGAAGTTTGAGAAACAGCTGATTTTTTTATAGATTTTGTAGATTTATATATAGTTAGTTTAGATTTGCTTGTATTAATAGGGAAAAAGAAAAGGAGGGGGTGGGGGTGGAGGGGGGCGGGGGTAGGGGCTAAGAAAACACAGATGGTTAATCTATCTTTGCTTCAGTTCCTTTTACATAATTTTGTCATTTTTTTTAATTTTTTTTGAATTGCAAACAAAGGTTACTACAAAAGTTAAAAAAAGAGAAGCATCAACTAATTCAAATAGTTTGTACTCTCTCCCTCCCACTTCGATGTGTCTAACATTCCATTTATTTTTCTTAATCTTGTTTGCAGAGGGATAACATTGGAATTGGGGGACCATGGTCCGAGTTTGTGGATTATATCATTGCTTCCATCAAATCTGAAGATGCGAAGCTTGTTTTTGAAGGGCAATCAAAAGAAGATGGTGATGTGCTTTCCTTTACCGCAGATAAGTAGTATTTTAGCTTTGAAGTTGAGTTGTTCTAGTTTGGGTGCCAGACTGACAGTTGATTGTTAGATATTTTCTGAGATGTGGTTCGACTGATACTTTTGCTTTCAATTTCTAAATCACGGGTTAGATTTTTGACAATAACTATGAGTTATAATTCTAAATTCTGTTTGTGGAGCCAGTAATCTATGATTATATGTAGTATCTTAGATGAGGGCTAAGTAGTTAGCAGTTTTTTTGGATAATCTACATGGTTTTTAGAATGACCTAAAATTGACATTATTGGTTCAGCACCCCATTATGTCAGTAGAAATCTATTCAGTTGGATGCATATTTATCTAATACATGTAGTGTATGTGCCTTTCTTAACTACAGGTCATGCATATGCAAAACTAGTTGCTTAGAAGTCAAAAGGATTGCCACGAATTTCTATTTCTCTTGATAAACTTATGGGTGGTGCTGCTAATGAGGCCATGGGGAATGGAACTTTACAGAGCACTCAAAACGAACCATGAATTACTTGCAAAAGGTTGTGTATCTCATCTTTGTCCGTTTCTTATATTTGGACAAAAGAATGGATATATCAGGGACTTTATCCTGCATCCAATAATCAAGTGAACTGATTTGTTTGGTGTTAATTAGTAGTTATCATATATATGTATATAATACATAATTATATATCTATCTATATATATTTATAGTCTGTGTGTTGTTTTAAGTATAATTGTAGATAAACATTGTTGTTGTAATTATAAGCCATAACACAACTTTGTGGTTTGCAAATATGTAGATAATACTTTGTCTTCTTATATTCACTATCAATAATCGTCCTCATCTTTCCTTCTCTTTTATGTTTCTTGGAGGCTTTTGTTTTTTGTTTGTTTGTTTTTCAAAAATCTTTTAGTTGATGAATTTTGGTAGATCAGTAGTATATCATTATTTGGGAATTAACTTTACTTCATTGATCGCGTCTTCATAGAAAGAGGGCCGGTACCAACTGATGGAAATGATATCAGCTGAACAGGTATCCCTAATTATTGCTTACATTTTTAAGTTGTTAGAGCTATTGTTTATCCCAAGTTAATTCACATGTTATATATATTTTTTGTAGTTTTGCGACTATTCTATATACAAACATTAAGTTGAGCAGTGGCTGCCAGTTTGCCAGCTGTGAATTATACGTAAACATATAGGCTAGTTGTGTTATGATATAGGAATGGTTTCCAGGATTAAACGGATTGCTTGGGTATATGGAACGAAAATGGGTACCAGAAACCCAACCTATGACAGATGTATCCACACTGGATACATCTCCAGTGCATGTATGCCAACCGGATAGTGATTTTTTATTTTTTGCTAAACGACATTTGTGAGTTCCAACTTTGTGGATCATTTAGAGTTCATTTTTCCTTTCCTTGCCACACTATACTGATTGTATATAACTATATTGGCAGTTATTTTTAGATTGGCTAGTTATTTTTTAGTTTGCCTATAGATTGGCTAGTTATTTTTTAGTTTGCCTATAGATTGGCTAGTTATTTTTTAGTATATCCATATAGATTGGCTAGTTATTTTTTAGTTTGCCTACAACTAACAAACCAGTGGTGAATGTGGAATTTGTTGGGAGCTCTGTAGTCTTCGCTTATCTAGTCAGTGTACAATAACCATTAACTGATATGTGATCAAAAGTTTTCAATTTTAGATGTTCAAGTCTACTTGTTTTATGGACCATAGACGTTAAATGGTCTGCCTCTTCCTCTTGAGGAGTGGATTGGTTTGGGTTTGTTGATAATTTAGAAACTGAATTTCTTGTTGTAAACCATAACTATCCTCCCACAAAAGGTAACTAATTGAGTTTTTTTTTATTTTTCCAGTTCAATGTTTCCACGTCCTTGTGGTGACTGTTGGCAGATTTGTTTTCTTTTATGTGTGTTGCTTAATGACATGTTTGTTAGTTTCGTTTAAGGAGGAAGGGAAGTATCGGGAAAGTTGGAGTGATCGAGAAAGTTGGAGCAAGCCTTGCAAAATATTAAAACTCAGAAACAAACCATAAGGTACATTACTGTAGTACTGAAGATGCATAGATGGCACTGCTAGTGTTAAGCTTTGTTGATACAGCATGTAATTAGTTACTGAAGGTATTTTTTAAAAGGTAAATTTCTATTTTCCATTTGAGAACTCTACACATTTTCAAGTCTGATAATAGTATTTGTATTTCAATTTCATAATGTTTTTGTAGCCACTTGCTTATCTGGCAGCATTGCTTCCACCTGTGCTAGTTCCTTCTATATTAAGTCATCCTTTGCTTCCTCAAGAGCCCGAACCAGATTTGAAAGATAAATCTCTGCATCCTTTATTGTTGTCTTGGGCATGAGGTTCTTTGCAACATCAGCAGGTGTAATCTTGGTTAATTTCCTCCATCAACCATTGAATCAAATCGAACACTGGATATGCTTCTATCTGATTGTTTATGTTTAGCCAATTTTGCTATACTGATTGTTAGTTGTAGTAATTATATTGAAAAGTTAATTTGAGATGTATGGATAGTTTGATATTATTGGGATGTAAACATATTGTATGGTATTAATATTCTTTGTAATTGGTATATTTTGAATTTGAGATGTATGGATAGTAATATTATTTATAATTGGTATATTTTGAATGTTTGATACATTTTGGCTTTAAATAGACGACACCTTCTAAACATTGTATAAATGTGTCTAAACATTGTCTGATGTATCAAATTACAACATTTTAAGCCAGAAAACGTTGTGGAATCATACCATCTACAACATTTTCAAGCATCTAATGATTTTTGAAAAACAAATATACAACGTTTTTTAAGAAAAAAACATTGTGTAATGTGTCAAACCACAACAATTTAAAAACGTTGTATAAAGGTGTCAAATAGATGACACCCTTAACCACGACGTTTCTGTAAGACCTTCTACAATATTTTTTACGCGTTATCTATTTACTGTTTTGTAGTAGTGACCTTTACCAAGTCATCACTCCTTGACCTCCTCTAGTTTTATTGGCTTGCCACCAATAACTGGCCTCTGCTTTCAACATGAATGTTGCAAAAGCAGTCTTCTTGTTTTCACCAACCATAGAAACATCAAATACCTTCTCTATTTTCATGATCCAGGTCTGTGCGTCAACCGGATTCATGGTTCCACGGAATTCTGGTGGTCCAACCGCCTTAAAATCCTTAAAAGTTGCAGCTTGATTCTGCGGTTGACTCTGCAGTGCTCCTATCAAAAGTGTCACCAACTTCTAAACAGGGTTAGCTTTAGCGTTATTGTTATTGGTAGATCCCTCAAGAGTTTGTGGTCGTGGTTGTCGTCTTCTTGGAGGCATTTTCTGATTAAAATACACTTATTAGATTATTACACAATTTCTTTTAAGTATTTTCTATTTAACTTGAACACCTTAAAAGATCATCACATAACACATAACACCTTGAATAAAATAATAACTTTTATTCATTCATAATCTTTTAAAAAACATAAGAAAAATAGCATTACTGCTATTTATATTACTTTCCTGAACTACTAAAGTTTCAGGATAACATCATCATCATCATATCCCATTGGTTACATAACACTTGGGATTTACATCTTATTTATCATATTATTAATCGCATATCAGGTACATTCCCTACGATGTCCTACTAAGATGTTGCGTAGCCTTACGACGCTCTTCTTCCATAATACGGAACATTGCTATGTGATCTAACATGTACGCTGGCAGCGTCTTGAACTGAATCGGATAATACATAACTCGAGCTTGAGCTCGATTAATCACGGCGTTGAATACATTATTCATCTCCTCCATCTTGATCTTCTTTGCTTGTGCTTCCCCTTCTGCTACTCCTACACGCTGAGAAGATTTCTCAAACGCGTCTTCAACTCTTGCTCTCTTATCAGCTTCTTCTTTTAATTTATTCTTCAGCTCCGCGATCTCCTCTGTCATTTGCTCGTTCTCTCCTTTAGTGTGAATCAGCTTCCATTCAACATTACTCAAATGTCCATCTAGGTCTAGGATCTCGTTGTCCTTTTGTGCCATCGAGGTTTGTTGTTTAGCTACTATCTCTTCCAACTCCTCGACTCTATTATGAAATTCCACATTACGGTCGTATACCTCGTCGT
The DNA here is from genome assembly GCA_016801055.1 of Panax notoginseng. Taxonomy (NCBI): domain Eukaryota; kingdom Viridiplantae; phylum Streptophyta; class Magnoliopsida; order Apiales; family Araliaceae; genus Panax; species Panax notoginseng. Next base: position 156,017,734 of record CM029013.1, read on the forward strand.
ACATACGGCCTGAAATCGAGTTTGGTGAAAACTCTTCTTCCTCATCATCCTCATCCCCATCCGACTGTGGTAGCTCAACGGGGTCCTCCTCATCCGTCTCTATCTCATCATCCTCATCAATTAAACCCTCTTGCTAAACCACTGTAACCAACGAAGACGACTCTCATGGCAGTAGCTGTTCCCAAACTACCTGAATGTCACGAGGCTCCTCCTCTCTAGGAATCTGGGGTCCTTCCTCCCTAGCCTAACTGGATTCTCCTATATTTGGCATCCTGACAACAAAATTTTAAATTTTAATTACTAATCATTACTACTCGACACTCACGAGCACATAGGTTGCAGTCACATTAGCACATAAGTGTTTTATTGGTTTTTCCTTAAAACTCGATAAGAGTTTATCACCACTATCTTTTCAAAGGTTACTTCCTAAGGCTTTTCCCCACCTAAGGTCATAACCTGAAGCTTTGATACTATAATAACCGTGAATTTTAAGTCACTATATATGTATGTACATTATTGATATTTAAAACTTTGTGTTATATAGTGAGTTAATATGTGACAACATATGTGAAGTGGTGCATTGGTCAATTAACATATATACTATAGTTATGGATATATACATTTATAGATTTCATTAAAAATGAAAGCTTTGTAACCTAATTATATATTAGGTGAGACAATTAAATAACCTAAGGGTTATGGTAATAAGGAGAGGTTAGTATGTAAATTGTATACTAACTTAAGTGAATAATCTTATTATTTCAAGTGACTAATAATTTTAGACCTAATTTTTGTGAACCTAATTAGGTTATAAGCTAAAGTCGCATGTATAGGTAATTAAATTTCATAAGATTAGGAATGGAAACCATAAATAAACAATTTGGGTAACATATATTAAAATTGTTAGACTATGTTTATTGCATGGCCCAAAACAATTAAAGGAGAAGCCCAAAAGAAATAAAATGTAAGCCCAAACTTAGCCCACTTGATTAAGGGTATTTTAGACCTTTGATTTATCTAATTTATGCATTAAAATAAAAGCTAAATGAAGGAATTAGTGGGCATATATATGGCTGGCCACATTAGCCTTTTAAGGCAACTAATTAAGCTAAGCAATGTCCATTAGTAGTAACTCTTACACAAAAGGACATGGTTGTCAAGCTCCCATTGGTTGTCACTTTATTAAGCATCCTTAATCATGATTAGACTAATTAAGGTGATAAGACAAAGCTTCTACCCATGGGTTAAAGAAAGTATGGGGGATAATAGCTAGATACACTAAGTGTATCTATATTTTTTGCAAGTATCCTTTTATTTCACTTTTCATTTCATTTCTTCTCTCATTCTTCCTCTTATAATTTTCTCCCAAGCTAGCCACTTCTAGAGAGAGAAAGGAGAGAGAGTTTCGGCCATATATATAGAGAGAGAGAGAGGAGTGCTAGTTTGTTCATGCATCCAAAGTTCATCACTTACTTTGGTAAATCAAGGAAGGTTGCCATTAAATCAAGGTATAACCTAACCTTCATTTTCTTATTCTACTTTGTTTTTTTTTAGCTTTAGATTTGTTTGGATTATGAACAAATACTCAAGATAACCGAGTCCTACATATCATCATATATGGAACAAAGTATCTTCAGTGTTAGATCAAAGGCTTAGAGGAAGAATATGAGCATATGTTCTCCAAGGGTGAACTCTTGTTTTTCTTCCACTAAATCTTATATAACTCAAGTTTTACAACTTAGATTTGTGATCCGTCGAAGGGGGGTGCTAGATACATGAGTTATCTAATAAACCCAAGTGATAGCCCACAATTCTAGTAAGTTTTGAAACCTTCGAAACTGATTTCCCCAAAACAGCCCACTTAGAATGTCTTCAAAAACCCTAAAATAGTTTCTGTCCCGTTTTTCTTGGGTCTGTTTCGGATAGTTTCATGTCCCTTAAAAATCTAGGAAAAATCACAGAGGTACCTTGAGAAGTTATCTACATGTAGGAAAAAGAACGGACACGTTTCGAGTTATAGATTCTACGTAATGACTATTTCCGTAAAGGACTCCTAAAACTTTACTGGTGAATATCTCACTGTGTATACACTAGAAAATTCCTAAATTTTTACAGTGGGTTCATATATGTTAGGAGAGCATACCCTGAAAATTTCAGATTTTTCTGAGCAAAACTCAATTTATTAAAAATGAAACAAGATCCGAGTGTTTTGGGAACTTTAAAAATAGTAGATCATTTTCTAAAATTCCAGAAAAATTTGGGGATCCTTGTGGGTTCATATTCTATCAAAATATAGAAGCTAAGAATTTTTGGAGTAAGTTTACTATTTTTACTAAAAATGATTAAGTTATGAATAAAAGGAAATAAATAGTTAAATGATGTCTTTGATAAGAAAAATGTGATTTTTATGCTTGAATACTCATAATATATCATATTATGACTATCTTAGAGCACTTTGGTAATTTATGATAAGAAATATTATTTATAACCTTTTATGGATACTAAATAAGAGGTTTAATAAGGATGAACGATTAGAATAAATTATTTATTAATCCAATAAATTATTAGAATATTATTATGATATTAATAATATTAGAATATAATATTAATAAGTAAATAAAAATATTAAGATTAAAATTTCTTTAAAATATTATTACATGGTTAATAATATTTGATTTAAGCATTGATAAATGATTAAAGTATTATTAAATGATTAATAATATTAGTAATGGAATAAAATATTATTAAATGATTAATAATATTAGTAAATGAATAAAATATTATTAAATGATTAATAATATTAAATGATTAATGATACTAAAGCATAAGTAAGATATTATTAAAGTAATAATATTAATTAAAATATTATTAAGAGGATTAATAATATTAGTAAGGTATAAAATATTATTAAGATGTTAGTAATATTAGTAAGCAAATGAAAGTATTATTAGGGAACTAATAATACTAAGAGGTGAATTAAATATTATCAAGATTAATAATATTATGTTGTTATTTAATAGTAACATTATCAAGACATGATAATGTTTATAAGAACTAAATGTAATGTATAATATTTATGTGATTACATAATCTAATGTTATACTATGACTAATTGAAAGATTAACTATATGTCTCTCAAAGGAAGATAATTTAACTGCATAGTGGATATAAATTAATTGCGTAGCCGTAATCTACAGACGAGGCAAGTGTCCTAACTCAAACTCGAGTTATTATTTTCAAAGCATGTTAGTGAATAATTATTGATGATTATTCACATCTATATTGATTATTAAAATTCACACTTTGTGCAATTGAAATCCTATTATATTATTATTGAACTGTGAATTAAATTAAAGTTCTTTCATTTATGAACTGTTTATGAGATAGATTTATGCTAATTGTATCAGCTAGATCAAGCATGTTTAAATTTGTTAAATCAAATGTGTTTTAAAAAGCTATTCTTATTAAATTGATATGATAAGAACTCTTGACTGAGAAAAGGACGAATTTGATTAAGGCATGATATCGATGCCGGAATATTAAGTGTTTATGCATAAATCACGTGGTATGAAAGGTTGCTCCCCTTGAATACCAAAACTTATTAAGAGGTCCAGTTTAAATGACTGAGAACCTTGGTAAATGTTCAGGGTTATTTCAAAACCACTCAGTTCATGTTATTCAATTATTCGAATATTCAATTGTTGATTATTAATTCATGTTCCTTCACAATCTTATATTATTGTTGAACATTGAAAGCAAAACTTCTTTCCAGTCATGATATATCTCCCTTGTATATAAATTTGTTAAGCAAATTAGTTGCTTACCCTTGCTATATCATGACATTTATTTCAGCTAAGCCCGAAGGATCCAATATGAAAGACAAAGGCAAGGGCAAGATCCAAGAATAGTTTAAAATGAATATTAATTATTATTATCTGATGGAATTTCTTATGTAAACCTTTTGTAATATGAATGGTGTGTTTAAGTTAAGGTTAAGGAGGCCTTGGGACCATATTATGGAACTTTATTATAATGAACAATGTATGTTTATTATTTCGTAATAGTTATAGAATGCTTATGATGATGATAGATCGTGAGCACCGAATCTGAGGTTAGAGAACCTGGATTTGGGGGCGTCACAGATACCAACTTGTGACACCCCCAAATCCGGGTACTTCATTCCCATAAGATTTGGTGTTCACTTGATAAAAACATTCATTTCTAACAACCCAAATATAATAAAATTTAACAATAAACCTTCTCATTAAAGGATTACATCAATAAGTTCAATAAAAATCTCTCAGGTCATCTAACCTTTAAATACAAATATCAAGTGTGGAAAATTGAATAACTACATCACAATATTTAAAAAAAAAGTCTGACAATATAAAAGTCAACAGGTTTACAAGTCTTCAATACTTGTTCATCTTTCATTTCCCTTTACTGGTGGTAGGTTCATTGACCTTCTCAACTTTAGCTATAATATTTATATAAGCAAGAGTGAGCAAACAAATGCTCACTTGAAGTGACAATGAATAATATAACATAACAACTGCCAAATGAATAGGCTCAATAGAACTGAATAATATTTTTTATCAATGATAATCAGGAACATAATTTGAAATATATATTTGAGGGTCATAAGACCATGAACTATGTCCAAAGTTATAAGTATTCTTTCAACTTAAATCTAAACAGTCATAAGACCGTAGGGACTTCTCGTACTTAGGGGGATCAGGCCTTCGTACAATGTATTGTGCACAAACATCTAAATGTTATGCATAAATTATCCCCTGTAATAGAGTTGTTCATCTCAGCATTTAGAATACAAGTCTGCACCAAAGTAAGTTTGGTTTGGATAAGTTTCAAGGTAATTTAGAGTTTAACGAACATCAACTAAGGATTAGTCGAATAAAATGTAATAACAATATGCTATGGAATAAGTCATAAATGGATCAACATTGTATATATAGGCCATGCTTTAGAAATGAACTAAAAGCATAAGCATTGAATAACGTAACATACCTTGCTTGAACAATATTAAGCTAAGGCTAGAATTTTGGTTTAGTCATAGAATTGAATTATCGAACATACATAATCAATAGCAAGCTGAACAATAGAAACTTGCTCAATATTAGGGTAAATAGAACAAACTCAAGTACATGTTCGAGTTCGAAAACTTGCTCAATTGTAAACAAGATAGGGTAAAGAAAACTTGCACAATATAAAATTAGAGTTAAGAAACTTGCCTTGCGTGAGCTAAACCGTAATATTCACAATATTCTATACACATGTCATCATGACATAATTAGTTACTACATATACTCCGTATACAATTAAGTATTTATATCATGTATGGCTTGATTTTTAATCATATAGTCAAGTTATACATTTAACATAACTCATTAATTGTTAATAATATTCTTACTCTTGGTCATATATCACCATAATATAAAAATCACAATTTAATAGTCCCAACATTGCACCTTATCAACAATTACAGACTTTTGTATAATAAAAACAAACTTCCTGGCCACACTGCTAACCGACGCTGCGGCGCCCCAGTTTACACTGGAAATGGCGTTGCAGCGCGGTGCTGGCGTTGCGGCACGAGGCACAAGCCTGTGATAGGCGCTGCGGCGCGAGACTTACATAAATAAACATAAACATAACTTAAAACTTACATAACTTACATAAAACTTACATGGATTTCACATAAACATAACTTAAGGTCTCTAGCATGTTTTTACCTATATAAATAACATAAACATCAAATTTAAAACCTTTCAATTCCACGTTTTATACAAAACTCCATTTTTTTAACATCCTTAATAAATTTAACATTGTGATCACCATTGTACAACAAATTAACTTATTCAAACTACGCTCTCTTTGTTACTTACTGAATTAATTCATTCAAGGCTAAATTTATCTATTAGTTTACAAACCAATTATCAATTTTGAACTCCAACAAGCCATATTCATACACACATGCACTGTATTCAGTTTTCTTACTTTTTGAACGTGATTAGCATACTAATTCTTGTCTAAATGCAAATTCTAACACCGCCATTACTCACAATTGCAACAACTCAGTTAATATAACAGTAATTCAAGAAAATTGAATTCACAGAAACACGGAAATTTATGCCGTGAAACATATATATATATATATATATATATATATATATATATATATATATATAGTATTAAGGTTGGAAAATACCTTCAATTCCTTCGTAATCCTTGCTAACCACAAATAATTGCTTTAGAATCACAGGTTTTCTCTCTCAAACTCTCTCTATTATCTTTCTCAAACTTTTCTGTAAACCTCCTTCTTCTTTCTCAGTTTCAATATAAGCCAACTCCTTTTCTCGTAAAATAAAATACATACAACGCATAATCTCAAACGTCCCAAAATCGACGTTTTACTAATGACAATATTAAATTATCAGTTACTAGAATTTAATATATTTATATTTTATTTATATTATTTATTATAATTACAATTCAAAATTCAAAAGTCATAAGGCTATGTTTGGGTAAAACACTTTAAAATAAAGTCTTAATGTTTTTAAGTCTTGTTTGACAAAACTAAATTAAACTCCTTTAATTTATTTTAATAACTCATTTATAGCATAGTTTATTGTCACACTTTTATAACCAAATTAAATTAAAAATATTATAATAATCCATTTAATCCCTATCAACTCTCTAATTTAATTATTAAATTAAATTAGAATATTATCTCATATTCATTAATTTTCTTAACTCATAAATTATTTATTTAACAAATAAATAATCAAATCAAATCACATTGTTGACGTCGGGATTTTTATTTGTCCCTTTTCTGTTCTTGTTCTTTTGTATTCTCATGTTAGGTGAGATTTGTTTAAAAAAATAAGTGAAAAATGTCCGGCATTTATATGTCGACGATTGGACTGTAAGAGTCACCAGTTGATTTTTTAACTGGTTGTACCAACACAACCGAGAAAAGGTTTGCACATTGACCCAGTGATGTGACACTGCTAAACGGGTCTGTGAAACCGAGATTCATTAGGATCCGGGGACTTGCTTATGCGGAGGGAATGTGTTAGGCACCCCCCGACATCCGTGTTATCACAGTGACCGCCACTTTTCAAGAAACTGTTATATGAATGTGTGTGGGTCAATGTGTTGTTATTTGGAAGTAGGGCTATGCCTCGTTTGTATCTATATGCAAATGGTTTGAATTTATGTAAAAATTCAGTTTTAAACATGATATATCAGTGGTGTTTTGAAAAAGAGGTTTTTCATACCCTTATGCTCAATAGTAATTGAGGCCTTTGATACTTCCATTTTATTTAAAATGTTCGGCTTTATTGGTTTTAATTTTTGAGATGCGAAGCATCTTCGAGAAAATAATGTACAAAATAGTGTTAAACTCCTCGTGGGCATGAAAACCATCCGAGGAAATCCAAACACCGTAAATAAATTTACAAGCTGCTTACAGCTGAAAATGTCCATCACGGGAATCGAATCTACATTCAGTAGACTGAATCTGTAATTACATGATTCCTAAGCTCATATGATGCCGCAGTTTATATGAAAAAACTCTAAGCAGTTATATATATAAAAGCTGTAAATATATAAATACAGACATGATCAACCACCACGAAGTACCTCCATGGGGGATCGGAAATATAAATATATAAAAGCGGTATATATATATATATATATATATATATATATATATATATATATATATATATATAAAGACGAGATCAACCACCACGAAGCACCTCCATGGGGGATCAGAAATGTAAATAAAACTGTAAAAGCAATCAACCGCCACGAAATAAACTCCAAGCGGGACGAATCGTAAAGAAAGTAGTAAAGATGGTCAACCGCCACGAAGTAAACCCTAGGTGGGACAAACTGTAAAGAAAGTAATAAAAAATGATCAACCGCCACGAAGTAAACTCCAGGCGGGACAAAATGTATATATATATATATATATATATATATATATATATATACAAACTGATATGAAACCACGGACCGAAGTCCGGGCATACACACGCAACACGACCCTCAACTGAAGAATAGTGTGTGCAAAGATGAAGAGAAAGGCTTTAAAATGTGTAAGAAGGCTTACAGTGGACTACCAAAGATGACTTCTATAACTTGAAATAGATGAACACTCAGCTCCCGCCGGTACAAATAGTAGCTATATGCGAGCTCACAAGTGTTTAAAATGAGAAAGCACTCAATTTAGGGTGTGTACTGAGCAAATTGGACAGGACTTTCCCGCCTTTCCTCTTACAAATATGGCCACCTCAACCCCTCTATTTATAGAGGGGGAGCCGCAGGTGTACCTACGGCTGCCCGGGGTGCCCCGGGCAATGTGGGTCCCGCTGTCTCGACATACGTGCACTCAGACAACGCGTTGTTCGCTCCAACCATCATAACTTTCAATCAAGGAGTCCGATGGAAGCGTGCCATACTATTTCGAAAAGCTCTTTTCGAGAGCTACGCAATGACATATGATTTGCCCTTTTTTGATTCTAGAAAGATGGGTCCATAACTAAAATGGCATTTCTGGGTTTTTGTCAAGTAGCCCGTTGAGCCGTTTTGTGTAGTTTGCGCTTGAAAGTTAAGATATAGTTTTTGTGAGACTTCTATTGAAGTAATTTGAGTTAAAATGAGTGTATTTGATTTAATTTGAAGTTGAGTTAGCAAAATGACCATTTTGCCCCTCCCGGGGTTATCTCCAGTTTTTGCGCAGTTGTAGCAATCTTTTCTCAGGGTTATCTCTGAGGTTGACTTGATGTTGACTTTGACTATCCTCAGGGTTATCTCTGAGGTTAGCTTGACCTCCTGGGGTTATCTCTAGGCTTTGAACTTGATCCTCCGGGGTTATCTCCGGGGTTGGAAACTGATTTCCCGAGGTTATCTCCGGAGTTAGAAACTGGATCTCCCGAGGCTATCTCTGGGGTTGGAATTGATGTTGTGGTCCTCCAGGGTTATTTCTGGAGTGTGAAAAAGATGCTTTTGTCCTCCTGCATAGTTAGTAACAGGAAAACTAAATTTCGAGTGTCTACAGTTGCCAATCTTTATCATGTTCATGCAATGCAATGGAATGGACATGATAAAGATTACTTGACACTTGAAATATGACAAGGTATTTCTAATGATGTAAATTGCAATGTAATTAATGTTTATGATGAATGTTAAAATATTTTTACAAATCGCAGTTCGTAAATCGCACATCGTATTTCGCACTTCGCTTTTTGCATTTGGCCAAATCGCACTTCGCAACTCGCGCATCGCATTTCGCATATCGCAAATCGCAAATCACAATGTAATGAATGTTATGATTAATGTTAAAATATTTTCGCAAATCGCTTTACATTTACCGATCATTGATGATGCCTACGCTGGTGTCGAGTCCAACGGTTCGGTTTCGCCGATGCTTGTTTGATGAAGATAAGTTGAGATGTTTTCTACATCTCTGATGGGGATGATGTTCTGAGATCACTAGACCTTCCCGATGTATACACTGGTAGTTTGCAACGGTGCCTACCCTGCTGATCGCCAAACTGTTTTGGTTCCCACTCGATTGGTGGTATACGAAGCTTTCATCGCTGAACTGTCTTGATGTTGCGTTGAATTAATGCCAATGATTTAGAATACCTGATCTTTCGATACCTTCGCTGAAGTAATATTCCAAGGTTTACTTCGCCAGACTCTGCCTGATGTTACACTTACCCTTTTTGAGGTGATTTGGAGTTTCCTTTAGTTGTTGGGTGCCTGTTTCCCATTTCCTTGAGCATTTGATTCGCAACCCAGCTGAACTTATGACCTGAATGCTACTGACATCCCTGGAGGGTGCAGCTCATTCTTTCGCTGCCTAGATTTGAACTTTGGTGTAGAGGCCTCTACTTATGAGGATTTGACGCTGGTTGGTACATTTGATGATGATGCTTTATCTCGCTAGACCTTTTGTCATATGGCTTCTGCTTTTAGGTTAAAGACTTTCTTGAGAATTTTTCCCTTCTTTTATAGGGGCACGCTAAAGTCGCCATGATCTCTTTAAGGAGTTATCCCCTTTCCTTTTGACGAGAGGCTTGATCCCGCCTTAAGCTCCTTCCATTTCTTGGAATTAGACAATGCCCCAGTCCTTTCGCATGTTTATGCCGAGGGTTCATATGAGAAACTCTCTTTGTTGATGAAGTCGCAAGTGAGTAATATCCAAATCGTTGGTAGGATGATGTGAGGGAAACTCTGATGATGATTTACCATGTTGATGGTGCTGACTGGCGCATTTTCCTCTTTAGGATGGTTGATAAATGCCCCAGTGTTGAGTTATTGTTGTTTTCGAGATTGCCTCAATCTTGTTGTAAGGGACCCAAAATCGGGTTGTCGCCAATTTTGAAATTGCCCCAGCTTTGCTTGTTGTCTGGGGCAGTTGCTTTGACAGATGGGCTGATAAGATGATGAGATCGCGAGAGGCTTTTACCTCTGTACCATATGACGAACATGTAGTGGATGTAGGCTTTGATGTTGCCAGCTCTTTCTGGTAGAGATGTCGCTCTAGTTGAGAGAGATGATGCTCTAACTCATAGGGATACCGCTGTAGCTGAGCGGGATAACGCTATATCTGCCCGAGATATCGCCTACAGTTAGCTGTAGATCTGTTGGCTCGTGTAAAGACCCTTGGGCAGGAGATCACACCGTTACCTCCTTCTTCCGAGAGGGATGCCACGTTAGATTTGGTGGCTCGCTTATCCACTGATTTGTAGATTAGCTTTGATTTTCCTGCATAGACTAGCTTAGCCATTTTTGTCATGTACATGACACATTGTATATATCAAACAGTATCATATGGCAGTGAAATATGTTTTGATTCACTTCCCTTTTAGTTATGTGTTGTTACTGTAATAACCCGATATTTTCAATATAAAATAAATAAGAACTTTTGCATATAATCTTTTTTTAATTTATTTATTTTAATGATGAGAATAAGTGTCTAGTAATGTGTATGATAAATACAAATATATTTAGTACCTGAAAAATTATAAATAATTTTAGAATTATTGATCATTACAAATTATATTCTTAGAGTAATTAAATTTCTGTAGCATAAATGTTTTATTAATTATTTTTCCATAAAACATGATTTTATATTATTTAAATAATATATGAAATGATTAATAGAATTATAATAATAAATATTTTATTATATGAATTTGTTCAAAATATTTAAGTTAATTATTTTAGCTTAATTATTGATGTTGTATATGAAAGATAAATCAGATATGAAATCCAAACCATAAATTTGGATTTTTATCAAAGGATGAGAATAATAATATAATATTAATTATATTTTAATTTTTCAGTGCTATAAATATGCACTATATATCTGTAGACTGATAATGGTGGGGCCAAATATGGTAAATTATGTCATAACCCTCATAGCGTGTTATTAAACCCTAATTGTTAAACTCAGTTATGAGTTTAAGACTGAGCAGTAATTGTGTTATATGAATTTTACTGTGTATTATAGAATTTCTGTAATTAGGAGAAACCCTAATTATTATTTGAAAACCCTAATTTGCTAAAATTAGAAACCCTAATTATTATTTTTATAAATTATAATGATAATTAGAAAACCCTAACTGTGAATTTGGGAACCCTAATAGTATTAAGGAACCCTAATTTAAAACCCCTAATTTTCTATTAAAAACCCTAATTTTAAATTAGTATGTTTAATTAAAATTTTATTACACTTTAATTTTAATTTTTCAAACCCTAGAAATTATTTGGAAAACCTTAAGATTTAAAATCTAGTGATTAAACCCTAGATTCAAGCACCTTGGACAAGAATGCCCTTAAAATTAAAATAAAATTACCAAAGTGCCCTTTTTGTCCCATTGGTGAATTATTGATTAGTAAATCTTACAAAATCTTGCAAGCCACCCTAGTTTACCTAGCTATGAGCCTACCAGCTACAATATCAGCCATGTGATCAACCAAGTTCATTGCATACATGTTATTTGTATAGATCAAGAGAGAGAGAAAGTCACATTCAAGCTCATTTTGCTCAAACACTCATCCAAGACTTTCTCTATCTAAAACCCACGAGATTTCCTTGCTAGATCAGTCATAAATCAAGCCTCACTAACACCAACATCGAATCAGAAGCATAGAAATCAGATTTTCACACTTAAAGGTATAAAAGAACCCTAACTTAAAAATTATGTGATTTAATGTTAGATCTTATAATTGATTGTTAAAACATGTTGTTTGTAGTCTATTTAAGTGATCTGGGTTGATATCTTGTAGATCCATATCATCTAAGTGCTCAAAATTAAAGATTTCTTAAATCTGGTAAAAAATCAAACTGTAGCCTGACAACGAATGACAGTGGCCACAGATCTTTGGTCGATTATGAGTTTTGTTGTTTTTAACTTGTTATGTGTAGCTTGTAATGTGGTTTTTAATCTTCAAAAAAAATCAGAGTCATTTGATGTATAGATTGGTAGTTATTAATGGTCAAAAGCCGTTGACCGGCATTGACCTGGCCTTTTCTGGGCAACCCAGAAGGTCATCACCAGCGTTTGACAACTTATTCCAGCATCTAGATCTGTCAGTTTGTTAATGTTTTGGTTATTCTGTTGTGCCTATTTTGTATTATGTTATTTACACTTTCGATCTATGCTTTTAGTACATCTAAATATCAATTACACTGGATTTAGTAGCTGGTCAAAGTTGGTAAAATGATCACAGATCCGGTTTTCTGGGCAACCCAGAAAACCTTCGATCATGTCCTCTGACATGGTTTGACCAGCTTGGGTCTATTGATTCTGTTGATGTTATGGTTATGTTTTGTAATAGATCTGTAATGCTACATGTGGGCTAAAATCTGGAAGTCCTATATCACTAAAACCTTACCTGAACGGCAAGTAGTGGAAGCCCTAACATGCACACTCGATCTGTTCTTCATTTCTGGAAAACCCAGATATGAAGAACAGCCTCTGACACGTTTTTCGGTGGCCTAGATCTTTTAGCTTGATGATTTTTAATCTTGATACGTGCTTGATTCATATACCCTGGTAGATACTCTACACAGCCCGACGTCTAAACTACCTAATACATGATCAGATTTTCTGACTGTGATTTCAAAGCTTTATATCTTGCTCATATGTTATGATCTGACCCAGATGTTGATTTACACTTGTAATATTACATCAATACTACAAGGTCAAAGTTATAGCTAACCCAGAAAAACTACACATAACGAATTAATCATGGTCAAAGTTGGTACCTAGAAACTGTCTATGAAGGCTCAAGAACACATTAGGCTACACTTTCTGTCGCTAAAGGGCTTTAGCGACAGACTTATTATAATTAATTAATTTAATTTCTAAAAATCATTTAAAAATAGTAAATAAATTCTTAAAATTACAAAAATAGTTTTAAAAATTATTTTAAGTTATAAAAATTAACTTTTAAATAATTTGACATATTTTTTATAAATATTAATATTTATTGGGATATTATTAGTATTTAAATTATTTAATAAATGCATTAAATAAATCAATTACAAATGATTTTATTGTATTAAAAATTATTTTAAATAATAATAAGGTATTTAATAATATTTTAAGTTATAAAACATAACTTTTAATGTTTTAAGATAAGTTTCATTGATTATTAAATATTAATGATATTAGATTTATTTAGTAATTATATTAAATAAATTAATTAAAAATAATTTTAATATTATAAAAATCATTTTAAATGAAAATGAATAGGTTAAAAATATTTTAAGTTATAAAATATAACTTTTGATATTTAAAGGTAAATTTTATTAATAATTTAATATTAATGATATTAGGTTTATTTAATAATTATATTAAATAAATAGTTTAAAAATGGTTTTATTGAATTAAAAAATCATTTAAAAAGGAAATAAATGAATTAAAAATATTTTAAGTTATAATCAATGACTTTTAATATTTTGATAAATAATAAAGTAATATTCTATTATTAATGATAATTATTTAAAAATAATTTTTAAGTGTTTTAAAAATCATTTAAGGGTAATATTAATACTTTAAAAATATTTTGAGTTATTATAAATAACTTTAATATTTTGGCAATAGTTTCATTAATAGTTTAATATTGATTAAATGTTAATGATAATAGAATTAGTTAATATTTAAATCATTTAATAATAATTTTAGTGTTTGAAAAATCATGATAAATTATAATAATTGTTTAAAAATTATTATAAGTCATTTAAAAATAATATGACTGATATCTTTAATTATTAAACTATGGGATAGAGTTTTAGACTAGATAAATACCCGATAAAGCTGTAGGTACACCGATATGTTTCAGAAATTGATCTGGACGTAGATAGGTTGACTTGATAAGTGTTTATTTGTGATTCAATGGTTGTTAAACATATATGACAATGTGATTAGATTATGTGCTGACTGCAATAAGCAGTATTATGTGTTACGATATAATTCTAATCAGTAAAATGATCTTATTACTGATAGGTTGTTATACAAAAGATAAGAACTAAGTTGCGTATTGTAAGCAGCAGGCCAGGCAAGTATCCTACCTTTGCATTTCCTTTATGCAATGGGCATGAGTAAGAATGTTTCAGAATTATATTATTACAGTACAAATTATTAACCCTATATTATATACGCTCATTGATTATCAACATGCTAGTAAATGGTAATTCAGATATATATATTCTGTTCGTTAATTTCTATAAATGGTTATACAAGTGTCACCACTTGGATAATCATTGTATTTAATCACATGTTGATACACCTTTGTTAATTACCCGTATATATATATATATATATATATATATATATATATATATATATATATATGTTGAATTATAGATTATTGTTGAACAAGATAAAACTTTTGGTTTGGAACCTGACAAGTATGAACATCCCGTAAATGGAAAAACTTTTTATGCACCCAAGGTGAACAGAATGAACGATACTATCGTTCTTGCATGTAGTATTGATCAATACAGGGCATAACAGACTGATCACCCCCCGTGCCCGTAAGTTATGACGGTTTGCAGATGAATTTCTGCTAAACCTATTCGAAAATTGAAAATAATGTTCATAGTATGTCACCTTAACCCCAATTATAGTCATTACGTAGTTTCAAAAATTTGATAGAGAGTTGTTATGTTATTATTATCGGTTCAGATTACTTCACAACTATTGACTTGTTATAGAAGTGTAGTACAAAGAAAACATTTAACCCTCTCGGCTAATATTTATAATTGTTATTACTTGCTGGGCACTCAAATGCTCACTCTTGCTTAAATTAAATGTTTTCAGTTAAGTATGATCAACCAGAAGGCTCAAGCAAGAACAAGGGGAAAGGAAAGCTGTTCGAATGAGATTTCTAATCTGTTGTGCAATAGTTATAGTTTATTAAGACAATGTTACTTATTATCTATGATGTAATGAATGTTTAAAGGTCTCGTACCTGGGAGTAAACTTTGATGCATATGTAAATTAAGTTTGAATTTTATATTATTGTTATTATTATTAGTATTATTCAGCTTATAGAAATGGTATCATGAAGCACCGAATTCGGGTTTCAAGTACCCGAATTTGGGGGCATCACAGGTTGGTATCAAAGCTTTCGGGTTAGAAACCTTAGGTGGGATCGACCTTAGGCTATAACCTTAGGACAGAGGGAAACATTGAAAATATAAATAACTCATATAGAGTTTAAAAGAGAGATGAATTGAATAAATTCATCGTTAAACAAAATAAAAGATAACTTTTGTAAAACTATTGTTTGTTATGTGTATATACTATATGCTAATCAAGATAATTTATGTGTGTAGATGTCTGGTGGAAAAGGCTTGTTATATGCTTATAGCATGAAGGATGATCAAATCCATACACCCGAGCTAATATCGAAGCCAATGGCTGAAATAGAGGCTCACAATGAAACCAACTCGGATGAGGTGGTTATTTTGGAAAATGTAGTACCAGATCCGGAGATGTTAGAGTTGACAGATAGTGATACGGACACTAAAGTTGAAGCTTATCAAGCATCAACGGAGGTGCAGGATCTGAGGAACAAGGTTTCTTCTCTGGAAAAGTTATGGGAAATAGAAAAGCTGCTAAATAGTCAATTGCGTCAGGCGTTAATAGAAACAATGGAAGAACAAGATAAGCTTAAAATCTAATTTGATCAGATGTGAGCCACAAGCAACATATCGTGTGCAGCTCCGAGCAAGAAGGGGAAAAGAAGGATAGGAGACCATGACTTAGAAAAAAAACTGATAAGAAGAAAGGGAAAAGAATATGTTACCTTTGCGGCTATGAGGGGCATACCACTCTGTATTGTCCTGACTATAAACTAGGTGCATATTTTATCTGTGGAATAGAAGGTCATCAGGCGAAAGGTTGTCCAAGGAAAAGGAGTAGTAAATAGGTTGTATAGGCTCTGTTGTGTAGGTTTGTTTAATGTAATAGATATGATAAGTATGTCTATGTAATGTAATATTCCCAACTTTTGTATTAGTCAAGGTTGTAAATCCCGACTTTTATGGTCACAAAGGGATAGCTGATGTTTAAAACAGTATGTGCTATGTTATGTAAAATATTCGCTAAATGAATATGAATCTATGTTTGAGTAATGAACCAAGTTTAATATATATAACTTATATGATAAGATTTAGAATGTGAGTTAAATTTATGATGTTATCAGACAATGCCGCCAAGACGTCGAACTCGAAATCAAAGGGCAGAAGAATCTGTCAACAATGCTGAGGGACAATAGCAAGACCCGATGCAAAACTTTGCGAACATGGTAGCTCAAGCTATGCAGCAGGGAATACCAGCCGCAGGGAACCAGCCAGACAATCGCTTGGCAAAATTTAAAGACTTTAAGGCAGTAGGATGTTGCCTAATTTTTTAATAGCACTTTAACACGCAAGTATACGCGTTCAATTGTAATATTCAGCAAGCAAGGATATCGTTCCCACGAGGAAATAGACTAATATTTATCAATTACTAATTTCAATGCAATTAATCCTATTTTAAACTACAAAAGATTGTTTGTGATTTAACAATTAAACTTAACAAAACTAATAATTAAAATCAGAATTTCACAAGAATAATTGCAGATTTAACAGGTTAAGATTACAACTTCCCTTAGTATTTCATTTAAACCAATTTACTTCCCATTTAAATCAATTAATTAATATGAATCATTATCCAAGAATACTTTATAGAATTCACACACTTCTTCCAAAACACATGAACAAATCCTCCTAACTCTAATCCTTAAGACACAGAATTACAAGGAATACCCCAGTTAATCAACTCACTATATTCCTATGTGAATCAAGTTAATTAGGGTTTAACGCACAAATTCTTTCAATGGATACAAAAGACACATAGGTATATTCTTATCCTACATGCTAATCATATTAACCCTATTCAGATTATATGAACAGATGTTATCATATCCAGATCTCAATCTATACTCCATCTTCCAATTTTATATAGATTATCATAGTAATTGTTGGCCAAACAATTAATCAATAAGCAAAAGATATAATAAATAATTCAATAAAAACCAACTTTTATTCAATGGGAAGATTTAATTTAAACTACATACCAAGTTCCGTTGTAATCTTAATGAAAATTTAGTTCATAATAATAATAAAGAAAAACATCATCCAGATTAATAATCCAAACATCCCAGATAATTACAAAAGATAAAACTAGAAAAGAGAAGAAAAAACTCTGAATTTGCTCCAATAATCTCTCTTTGATCTTCAGCCCTTGCAATTCTCCTTCGTGTTTTCCTTCGTTGTTCTCTCTGCAAATCTCTTGAAAAATTGAGTGATACATCTTTTCTAAAGTCTTCTCCTATTTGTATTGGTCTCCACCCTCTTTTAGATTCCTTTTTGACTTCAAAAACCCATTTAGCAGTAGAAAAATCCTTCTTCAGCCGCACATGAGCGCCTAGGCGCTCAACCCAGGCCATTTCCAAGCGCCTAGGCGCTTGACCAGAACTGTGTATTTACAAAAATACCACTCAGCTCTAATTTTAATGATTTTTGACATTTTTCTTCTCCTAAATGACTAATTTGTCCCTCCAGCTCCAACCTATAAGAAATAAACACAAAACACATAAAAAGATACTAAAAAATAATTAAAGATAGCAATAATTAAGTTTAATAATATCGGATTCATAGGTATACAACCTACTCATCAAATACCCCCAAACTTAACCAATTGCTTGTCCCCAACCAACAAAACACAATGCAATAATTAAATATGCAATGCAAATTCAAATGCAGCTATCTACATGCCTAAAATTCCAGCAGTCAAACAGAACAAAATCTATTCATCAAGCCTCAGAGAAATCACAATAAACATGCTAGTACATCATACCAAGACAGATCAATAATTTCCTAGTCAATCATCAAATCTTACCCTGTCATTACTGATATAGTGCGTGTGTGCTCAACAACAATGCAAACTAATATAATGCTAAATACAACACATAATAGATCTCTTTAAAGGCATCACACAGTATATACTCACAAAAATTCGCGAACAAGCTAGATCCAACTAAAGTCAAACATCCACCAAATTCAAGAGTTCAATCTGGGATACTTATGCTTTACTTATCATTACGGGGGCTTTTTGCTCTTTTCCCGTTTTATTATTTTTTTTTCAATGATGGATAGTGAGTGCGTTTTACGCTCCATCTCACGCCTGTGTTTATGGAGAGTGTATTTCACGCTTCTTCTCGACCCACCACAGGACTCAATTTATTCAACTCAATATCTTTTTTTTTCTTTTCTTTTTTTTTTAGCTTATGTACCCCAAATATTCCCCCAAACTTAAGTTTTTGTCTAAATTTAGTCATCTCCGCCTATTCATGTCTTTCATTCATTCAAACTAATATTATCCTCAAGAAGTCCATTACGTGTCAATTTAGACTCAATCAGTCAACATAGTTGTTTTTACTGTGCTATCCTTATTATATCAGTTTCAAACATGTAAAGATTCAAATCATGACAAGAAATCACATCAAAGTCTTAACAGTCAATACTATACTTGTCTACTCAATTCCAATATCATCATTGGCCAAAATAGACCTAAACTATCTAACAGCTGGAAACATGCAAATACTTGAATTTTTCTTTTTTTT
Source organism: Panax notoginseng (assembly GCA_016801055.1). Classification (NCBI taxonomy): domain Eukaryota; kingdom Viridiplantae; phylum Streptophyta; class Magnoliopsida; order Apiales; family Araliaceae; genus Panax; species Panax notoginseng. The sequence continues at coordinate 156,036,955 of CM029013.1, forward strand.
CCTTTTTTTTCTTTTTTTCTTTAAGAAATTCGAATGAAAACTACATGAAAAACTACAAAATGAATAAGTTATACTAAATGAATGCAACTGGAACTGGAAGAAAGCACCCCCAAACTTATCATATGCAATGTCCTCATTGTATATAATGGAAAAAAAATACGAAATTAAGCACTGAGGACTTCCCTGAAAGATCGAAGCCTTATTCCTCGTCAGTATCCTCTTCTTCTTCTTCATCAACCTCATCCTCAGGGGGTAAATCAGCCGGGGGGTACACGGACAAGGGTGGAGGTGGTGGGAACTGTTATGGAGCGACAATCACTTGCAGGCTTAGACCCCTGTGTGAACCTCCCCCAAACTTGGTTTAAAGCAAATCTTGAAGCTTGAACTTTGCTTTGAATTGTTGCAGTTGGAATCCAAGTAGAAGATAAAGAAGTTAACTTTAGCTTGCTTTTTTTCTTGATTGTGGTTTGGAGAAGATGAATTAGATTTTGATTGGGAGAGTGCAAGAGTTGGTGTTATTGTGGTGCACGGGCTTGGAAGGAGTTGCTTTTGAATTAGGAGTGAAAGGAATTGGGTTTGAATTAGAATTGCCTTACTTAGGGCTTTATTTTTTTTCAAGTGCACAGGTAGAGCGCCTAGGCGCTTGAAATTGTGAAGGTTGGAGTGCCTAGGCGCTTGGGAACAGAATCTGATGGTGATGGTGAGCGCCTAGGCGCTTGAAAATAGCTTGGAGTGGGAGCCTAGGCGCTTGGACGTGTCTAGGCATTCTGCAGTTAAGCGCCTAGACGCTTGGAATAGGCTTGTTTTGGGCGCCTAGGCGCTTGGGCCAGCCTTAGCCAAAATTTGTGCTCTTTTATCCTTCTAACCTGCAAGCCATGAACCCAATTCTCAGTTATCATTTGCAAGGAGATTACAACTGAACATACAACCCTAAACTAAGATAAAATATATAGGTAAATGAAATAAAATACTAAAATAAAATTAATGAACTAAAATTTAAGGAGATAAAATGTAAGTCTAGGTTGCCTCCAAGTGAGCGCTTAGTTTAACGTCCTCAGCCCGACTGCTTCAACTTTCTCTATCCAATTCCCCTTCGAAAATTGAGAAACCCTCCATCCATTAGTAATAACGTAACTTCCAAAAGTTTCCCATCAGTCAGGGTTATTGATTCAAATTCACCTAGCTTGTTATTTTTAGATAGATTCTCTATTACAACCTTCAAATAACTAGGCATTTTCCAAGTTGGGAGAGTGCAAGAGTTAGTGTTATTGTGGTGCAAGGGCTTGGAAGGAGTTGCTTTTGAATTAGGAGTGAAAGGAATTGGGTTTGAATTAGAATTGCCTTACTTAGGGCTTTATTTTTTTTCAAGTGCACAGGTAGAGCGCCTAGGCGCTTAAAATTGTGAAGGTTGGAGCGCCTAGGCGCTTGGGAACAGAATCTGATGGTGATGGTGAGCGCCTAGGCGCTTGAAAATAGCTTGGAGTGGGCGCCCAGGCGCTTGGGCGTGTCTAGGCATTCTGCAGTTAAGCGCCTAGGCGCTTGGAATAGGCTTGTTTTGGGCGCCTAGGCGCTTGGGCCAGCCTTAGCCAAAATTTGCGCTCTTTTATCCTTCTAACCTGCAAGCCATGAACCCAATTCTCAGTTATCATTTACAAGGAGATTACAACTGAACATACAACCCTAAACTAAGATAAAATATATAGGTAAATAAAATAAAATACTAAAATAAAATTAATGAACTAAAATTTTAGGAGATAAAATGTAAGTCTAGGTTGCCTCCCAATGAGCGCTTAGTTTAACGTCCTCAGCCCAACTGCTTCAACTTTCTCTATCCAATTCCCCTTCGAAAATTGAGAAACCCTCCATCCATTAGTAATAATGTAACTTCCAAAAGTTTCCCATCAGTCAGGGTTATTGATTCAAATTCACCTAGCTTGTTATTTTTAGATAGATTCTCTTTTACAACCTTCAAATAACTAGGCATTTTCCAAGTTGTATCTGTGAACGAATTTTTGCGTTGAAGCTTTTCCAGAACAACTGGTTCTTCATCTCTCTTCCATTCTCTTCACACCATGGCACTAATTTTAAGCTAGCTTCCATGTCATATATAGCTTTATCGAAAAAATGACTACCAATTGGGCACGAGATTGCAAATCTAGTCGGATCCTTAAACTTTGGTGGAGAAGATATATGGGGCACTATCAAAATCGTTTCATCTATGTCGGAACTCAAGGCTAGATCTTTGGCGACCTTCTTTTCCTGCTCCCCACTTGTCTCCTCCCTTTCCACGTCCTTTTCTTTTGGCACATCCGGTTCTAGATTTAGCGTGGGCAATCCATCAGTCTCGGGAACCATGTTGCTAGACAATTCACCTTGAGGGCGATTGATAATGGCGTTGAAAAGTTGTCCCACCTGGTTCTCAAGATTTTGAATCGACATCTCCTGACTATTCGTCTGCTCCTCAATCAAAACCATGAACTTGGAAATAAGTCCCTCCAAGTTTAAAATCCTTTCTTCTTCATGATTATGAGCTTGAACTGGTAATTTAGGAGTGTATGATTGGCTTGGAGCAAAGGGTTGGGCTAGATTGTCATCGCTCCATGAAAACTTTAGCGGATTCCCCCAGTCATGATGATAATTATTGGAATATTCATAATTATTAGGGTAATCGTCGAAGTTGCCACTATATTGTACCAACTCGAAACTGATGGCACATTAACGGCTCGGATGGTTTCCACCGCAATACTCACATATTACCGCTACACTTCGAATAAGTTGTGCTGATGAAGCGTTAATCTTCCTCGAAAGTGTCCCAAATTGTGCTGACAATTCATCGAGTCCATAATTCTCTGCCTCTCTTGGCCGAGTCATTCTCGAATATGGCCAATGATAGTTATAGTTGTCCATGGTACCTGAAAAAGAATTAGACTAGAGAGAGAAATAAAATAAAAAAAATATTTAAATTAAGATTAATTTGATTGAAATGAATAATGACAAAATATTAAACTAATTTCCCCGGCAGAGGCGCCAAAAACTTGTTGCCTAATTTTTTAATAGCACTTTAACACGCAAGTATACGCGTTCAATTGTAATATTCAGCAAGCAAGGATATCGTTTCTACGAGGAAATAGACTAATATTTATCAATTACTAATTTCAATGCAATTAATCTTATTTTAAACTACAAAAGATTGTTTGTGATTTAACAATTAAACTTAACAAAACTAATAATTAAAATCAGAATTTCACAAGAATAATTGCAGATTTAACAGGTTAAGATTACAACTTTCCTTAGTATTTCATTTAAACTAATTTACTTCCCATTTAAATCAATTAATTAATATGAATCATTATCCAAGAATACCTTATAGAATTCACACACTTCTTCCAAAACACATGAACAAATCCTCCTAACTCCAATCCTTAAGACACAGAATTACAAGGAACACCCCAGTTAATCAACTCATTATATTCGTATGTGAATCAAGTTAATTAGGGTTTAACGCATAAATTCTTTCAATGGATACAAAAGACACATAGGTATATTCCTATCCTACATGCTAATCATATTAACCCTATTCAGATTATATGAACAGATGTTATCATATCCAGATCTCAATCTATACTCCATCTTCCAATTTTATATAGATTATCATAGTAATTGTTGGCCAAACAATTAATCAATAAGCAAAAGATATAATAAATAATTCAATAAAAACCAACTTTCATTCAATGAGAAGATTTAATTTAAACTACATACCAAGTTCCGTTGCAATCTTAATGAAAATTTAGTTCATAATAATAATAAAGAAAAACATCATCCAGATTAATAATCCAAACATCCCAGATAATTACAAAAGATAAAACTAGAGAAGAGAAGAAAAAACTCTGAATTTGCTCCAATAATCTCTCTTTGATCTTCAGCCCTTGCAATTCTCCTTCGTGTTTTTCTTCGTTGTTCTCTCTGCAAATCTCTTGAAAAAATTGAGTGATACGTCTTTTCTAAAGTCTTCTCCTATTTGTATTGGTCTCCACCCTCTTTTAGATTCCTTTTTGACTTCAAAAACCCATTTAGCAGTAGAAAAATCCTTCTTCAGCCGCACATGAGCGCCTAGGCGCTCAACCCAGGCCATTTCCAAGCGCCTAAGCGCTTGACCAGGACCGTGTATTTATAAAAATGCCACTCAGCTCTAATTTTAATGATTTTTGACCTTTTTCTTCTCCCAAATGACCAATTTGTCCCTCCAGCTCCAACCTACAAGAAATAAGCACAAAACACATAAAAAGATACTAAAAACAATTAAAGATAGCAATAATTAAGTTTAATAATATCGAATTCATAGGTATACAACCTACTCATCATAGGACCACCAGAATTCAGGGGATCAGCTGACCCTATAGAAGCCCAGACATGGGTTAACGAGATAGAAAATGCATTCGTAATTGCTAGGGTAGATGAGGGGCAAAAGACCACTTTTGTCACTTATATGATGAAGGGAGAGGCTAACTTTTGGTGGGAGGTAAATCAAACTAAGGCATGAGAAGGAGTAGTTACTTGGGCTAGGTTTAAAACTCTATTTTTCGAAAACTACCTCTTAGCTAGCATGCAGACTAGGATGGAAGTGAAATTTCTGGAGTTGAAGCAGGATAACATGACTGTTACGGGGTATGTCGCAAAGTTTAATGAGTTGGCTAGGTTTGCTCCGCATCAAGTTGATACGGAGGCTAGGAAGGCAAGAAGGTTTGAGCTAGGCTTAAAACCCTGGCTCAACAACAAGGTGGCGGTGTTGTAGATCAATACTTTTGTAGCACTCATGGAAAAGGCTATCATAGCTGAGGAGGGGAGTGAGGCCATGAGCCTCTACAACAAGGAGAAGAAGAACAAAGGCAAGGCAGGAGAAGCTGAGAAGGTGGAAGCTAATAGTGGGAATAGGGGTGAAAAGAGAAAAGGAAATTATTTCGGGAATGTTCAGGTGAAGCAGGATGGTGTGAAGAACAGACTGTGCAGTGTAAGAATTGCGGGAAGAATCACTCTGGTGAGTGTCTGAAGGGTAAGTTTGTATGTTACAAGTACGGGCAGGAGGGCCATATCTCTCCCAACTGCCCCAACCCAAGGATGAATAATGGGTGTTTTCTATGTAGATTGACTGAACATAAGGTGAAGGATTGCCCAAAGAGGAAAATAGAGGCAGGGAGTGTAACCACGGGAAAAGGCAGCGAGACTCTGGCAATCATAGGACCAACTTCAACCAACAAACCAACCGCAAGAGTCTTCAATATGACGGTTCAGGATACTGTGGCAGCTGGAAATGGGATTCCAAGTATTATTTGAATAACTTTTATTTTCGTATATATATGCTTTTCCTATATATAGCAAATTATGTTATAAAAAAATTTTGAGGGAGGAATTTGAGTTTTCTTTTAAATCAAACTTCCGTTTAATCAGACAGATAAGCTTTATTTGAATAGTTGAAGATCAATTCGATCAAATATGATCGAGA